>CM051260.1:75902588-76295088 GCA_027921565.1 Artemia sinica | reverse complement strand
TTCTTATGTCCTTGTTTTTCAAAATTGGCTAGTCGAATTTTTAAGATCTATAGATTATTCAGTTTTATGTTATTGCTCTTTTTGGTTTAATCGATTTCTTTACATTTCTGTGAAAACTAGGATTTTTTCTTCGGACGCATACCTTCTATAGTTTTAGAAGCTAACCGTATTTTTACTTTGTTTTAATATTCAGTAAACTGCAAATTTATGCTTTGCCTTGGAAAGGCATAGAGCTTTCGAGCACTACTATTCTTAATTTCTGCTTGTTTTGAGTTTGACTCGATCATCTATTGTATTTTCTGTTCATTTTGGGTCCAAGTTATTTATCAATGTTGATTAGTGGAAGTTTTACGATTTATAGCACTACACAGGTTGATTTATGCTTGTATTGAGTTTGACTCGGTTATCTATTTTATTTTCTGTTCGTTTTGGGTTCAATTTATTTATCAAGGCTGATTTGTGGAAGTTTTACGATCTATAGATTATTCGATTTTATAGTGTGTGTCGTCTCTGTGTGTGTGTTGTCTCTGTGTGTGTTTCGTCTCTGTGTGTGTGTCGTCTCTGTGTGTGTATCGTCTCTGTGTGTTTATCGTCTCTGTGCGTGTGTCTTCTCTTTGTTTGTGTCGTCTCTATGTCTTTTTGGTTTAATGGAGTTCTTTACATTTATTTAAAAACAGGGATTTTGTCTTAGGACGCTAACCTTGGATAGTTTTAGAGGCTAACCGTATTTTTACTTTGTTTTAATATTCAGTAAACTGCAAATTTATGCTTTACCTTGGAAAGGCATAGAGCTTTCAAGCACTACTCTTGTCAATTTCTGCTTGTTTTGAGTTTGTTTCGATCATCTATTGTATTTTCTGTTCATTTTGGGTTCAATTTATTTATGAAAGCTGATTTGCGGAAGTTTTATGATCTATAGATTATTCGGTATTATTTTATTGCTCTTTTTTTGGTTTAATGGAGCTCTTCAAATTTCTTTAAAAATAGGGATTTTGTCTTAGGACGCTAACCTTGGATAGTTTTAGAGGCTAACCGTATTTTTACTTTGTTTTAATATTCAGTAAACTGCAAATTTATGCTTTACCTTGGAAAGGCATAGAGCTTTCGAGCGCTACACATGTTAATTTATGCTTGTTTTGAGTTTGACACGGTTATCTATTTTATTTTCTGTTCGTTTTGGGTCCAATTTATTTATCAATGCTGATTTGTGGAAGTTTTACGATCTATAGATTATTCGATTTTATTGTGTGTGTCCTCTCTGTGTATGTGTCGTCTCTGTTTGTGTTTCGTCTCTGTGTATGTGTCGTCTCTGTGTGTGTATCGTCTCTGTGTGTATATCGTCTCTGTGTGTGTGTCGTCTCTATATTTGTGTCGTCTCTATATGTGTGTCGTCTCTGCGCGTGTGTCGTCTCTGTGCGTGTGTTTTCTCTATGTTTGTGCCGTCTCTATGTCTTTTTGGTTTAATGGAGTTCTTTACATTTCTATAAAAACAGGAATTGTGTCTTAGGAGGATAACCTTCTATAGTTTTAGAGGCTAACCGTACTTTTACTTTGCTTTAATATTCAGTAGACTGCAAATTTATGCTTTACCTTGGAAAGGCATAGAGCTTTCGAGCGCTATACATGTTAATTTATGCTTGTTTTGAGTTTGACTCGGTTATCTATTTTATTTTCAATTCATTTTGGGTCCAATTTATTTATTAATGTTGATTAGTGGAAGTTTTACGATCTATAGATTATTCGGTTTTATTTTATTGGTCTTTTTGGTTTAACGGAGTTCTTTACATTTCTTTGAAAAACTGGGATTTTGTCTTAGCACGCTAACCCGCTACAGTTTTAGAGGCTATCCGTATTTTTCTTTTGTTTTAATATTCAGTAAACTACAAATTTATACTTTACCTTGGAAAGGCATAGAGCTTTCGAGAACTACTCTTGTTAATTTTTGCTTGTTTTTTAGTTTGACTCAGTCATCTATTGTATTTTCTGTTCGTTTCGGGTTCAATTTATTTATCAAGGCTGATTTGATGAAGTTTTACAATCTATAGATAATTTGGTTTTATTGCTCTTTTTTGGTTTAATGGAGTTCTTTACATTTCATTGAAAACTTTTTTTTAGCTTAGGACGCAAACCTTCTATAGTTTTAGAGGCTAACTGTATTTTTAATTTGTTTTAATATTCAGTAAACTGCAAATTTATACTTTCAAACAGTTCGTGGTAACGAACTGTAAGTAAGGAGCGACCCGGCTCAATGGTAACCGAAACTCTAGAAAACGGGTTTTTGATACCAATAGATATATCAAAAGAATCAGATATCAATGCTGATTTCAAATATATAACTTTCATCAAGTTTAGTGCTACCCATCAAAAGTTACGTGCCTGAGAAAATTTGGCTGATTTTCGAAAAAAGGGGGAAAGACCCCCTAAAAGCTATAGAACCTTAATGAAAATCACACCATCATATTCAGCGTATCAGAGAACCCTACTGTAGAGGTTTCAAGCTCCTATCTACAAAAATGTGGAATTTTCCATTTTTTGCCAGAAGAAAGATCACGGATGCGTGTTTATTTGTTTTTTTTTTTTTTTTTTTTTTTTTTTTTTCCCAGGGGTGATCGTATCGACCCAGTGGTCCCAGAATATCGTGGGAGGGCTCATTGGAACGGAAATTAAAAGTTCTAGTGCCCTTTTTAAGTGACCAAAAAAATGGAGGGCAACTAGGCCCCCTCCCACGCTCATTTTTTTCCCAAAGTCTCCCGATCAAAATTTTGAGATAGCCATTTTGTTCAGCATGGTCGAAAATATGATAAAAATGTCTTTTAGGATGACTTGATCCCCCAAAGTCCCCAGGGGGAGGGCTGAAAGTTATGAACTTTACTCAATGTTAACATATAGTATTGGTTATTGGGAAGTATACAGACTTTTTCAGAGGAGATTTTTTCTGGTAGGTGGGGGAAGGAGAGGGTCGGGGGCTATATGGAAGGATCTTTCCATGAAGGAAGTTTTCATGGGGGAAGGGAAATTGCCATGAAGGGGGCGCCGGACTTGCCAGCATTATTTATTGGTTATTGGGAAGTATACAACCATTTTCAGGAAGGATTTTTTCTGGAGGGGGGGGGCTAGAGGAGGGGGTTACTCTGGAGAACATTTTCGTGGAGGATGTTTCTTTGGGGTAAGGGACATTTCTATGAAGGGGGCGCCGGATTTCCAAGCATTATTTAAGAAACGATCAGAAATTAAATAAAAAAAACAAGTTTTTTCAACTGAAATGTAAGAAGGAATATTAGAACTTAAAACGAACAGAAATTATAACGTATGTGAGGGGGTTCTCCCCCAAGTCAATACCTCGCTCTTTACGCTACAGTTTTTTTTAGTGCTTTCAAAAAAGCTATCTATTCTAATTAAACGGCCTTTGTGATTCAGGGGTTTGTGAATCAATTTTTTTTTTAACTTTTAACGTAAAGAGCGTGGTATTGACTAAGGGGAGAACCCCTTCATATAAGTAATAACATATACGTAATAAAAAAAAACAATAAAAAAACAAGCGATACGGCTCAATAGTAATCGAAACTTTTAAAAACGAAATTTTGATGTCAATAAATGTATCAAAAGAATGTGTTTATAATGCTGATCCTAAATATATAAATTTATTAAGTTTAGTATTACTCATCAAAGGCTACCAGCCTGAGAAAATTTACTCGATTTTTTAAAGAGGGGGGAAACATCCCCTACAAGTGAAAGAATTTTAATGAAAATCACACCGTCAGATTCAGCGTATCAGAAAACCCTATTACATAGGTTTCAAGCTCATATCTGCAAAAATCTGCAACTTTGTATTTTTTGCCAGAAGAAAAATATACGAATATAGAAGTTAGTTACGTAAGTTAATTTGTAAAGACATCCATTTAGCAAAAGAAAATTAAAATTTTTATGCAAATAAAAGCTGCATTAACTAAAAAACGATCAGAAATTAAATAAAAAAAACAAGTTTTTTAAACTGAAAGTAAGGAGCGACATTAAAACTTAAAACGAACAGAAATTATTCTGTATATGAAAGGGACTGTCCCCTCCTCAACGCCTCGCTTTTTACGCTAAAGTTTGACTCTGTCTCACAACTTTATTTTTTAAAACAAGAAAAAACTTTAGCGTAAAGAGCGAGGCGTTGAGGAGGGGACAGCTCCTTTCATATACAGAATAATTTCTGTTCGTTTTAAGTTTTAATGTCGCTCCTTACTTTCAGTTTAAAAAACTTGTTTTTTTTATTTAATACCTTGGAAAGGCATAGAGCTTTCGAGCACAACTCTTGTTAATTTCTGCTTGTTTTGAGTTTGACTCGGCCATCTATTGCGTTTTCTATTCGTTTTGGGTTCAGTTTCTGTATCAATGCTGATTAGTGGAAGTTTTACGACCTATAGATTATTTGGTTTTATTTTATTGGTCTTTTTTGGTTTAATGGAGTTCTGTACATTTCATTGAAAACTGGGATTTTGTCTTAGGACGCTAACCTTATATAGTTTTAGAGGCTAACCTTATTTTTACTTTGTTTTAATATTCAGTAAACAGAAAATTTATGCTTTACCTTGGAAAGGCATAGAGCTTTCGAGAACTACTCTTGTTAATTTCTGCTTGCTTTGAGTTCGACTCAGCTATCTATTTTATGTTAAGTTCGTTTTTGGTCCATGAAAAATCAGCATTTTTCAATGCTGATTTGCAGAAGTTTTACGATCTATAGATTATTTGGTTTTATTTTATTGTTCTTTTTTTGGTTTAATAGAGTTCTTTAAATTTCTTTAAAAACTGGGATTTTGTCTTAGGATGCAAACTATCTATAGTTTTAGAGGCTAACTGTATTTTTACTTTGTTTTAATATTCAGTAAACTGCAAATTTATGCTTTACCTTGGAAAGGCATAAAGTTTTCGAGAACTACTCTTGTTAATTTCTGCTTGTTTTGAGTTTGACTCGGTCATCTATTAGATTTTCTGTTCTTTTGGGTCCAATTTAATTTTCAATGCAATTTGCAGAGGTTTTACGATCTATAGATTATTTGGTTTTATTTTATGCTCTTTTTTTGGTTCAATAGAGTTCTTTAAATTTCTTTAAAAACTGGGATTTTGTCATAGGATGCAAACTATCTATAGTTTTAGAGGCTAACCGTATTTTTACTTTGTTTTAATATTCAGTAAACTGTAAATCTATGCTTTACCTTGGAAAGGCATAGAGCTTTCGAGAACTACTCTTGTTAATTTCTGCTTGTTTTGAGTTTGACTTGGTCATCTATTAGATTTTCTGTTCGTTTTGGGTTCAATTTATTTATCAATACTGATTTGCGGAAGTTTTACAATCTATTGATTATTTTGTTTTATTTTATTGCTCTTTTTTTGGTTTAATGGAGTTTACATTTGTTTAAAAACAGGGATTTTGTCTTAGCTTACGTGCGCGCATATAAGCTAACCTAACCTATGGTTTTGGTATTTCCGTGAAAAATGTGGTATTTTTGTATTTGATGTTTCAATTATGTACTGTCATCTATATCTATTGTCCCCTCCTCAACACCTAGCTCTTTACGCTAAAGTTCGAATTCTGTCCCAATTCTTTAAGAACGATTCCTGAAACACAAGGGTCGTTATAGAATCGACCCAGTGGTCCTAGAATATCGTAATAGGGTTCATTCGAAACATTGTATGTTTTTGCCATATATATAGAACTAATTTTCTAAACTGATACTTTAAACTAAAAAATCTAAACTATAACTCTAAACTAAACAAAAACTCTATTCTAAAACTCTAAACGAAAACTAAACAAAAACTCTATACTAAAACTCTAAACGAAAACTAAACAAAAACTCTAAACTAAAATTCTAAACTAAAATTCTAAACAAAATTCTAAACTAAAAATCTAAGCTAAAATTCTAAACTAAAAATCTAAACTAAACTCTAAACTAACACTAAACCAATTCTAAACTAGATTAAAAATCTAAATTGAAACTCTAAATTAAAACTAAACTAAAACTCTAAACTAAAGCTAAACTAAACTAAAATTCTAAACTAAAACTCTTAAATAAAACTCTAAACTAAAACTAAACTATAACTCTAACTAAAGCTCCAAATTGAAAAAAAAACGCTAAACTAAAATTAAACTAAACTAAAACTAAATTAAAGCTCTAAATTGAAATTCTTGACTAAAACGAAACTACAACTCTAACTAAAACTCTTTACTAAAACTAAACTAAAACTCTAAACTAAACTAAAACTAAACTAAAACTCTAAACTAAAACTTTAAATTAAAATTCTGAACTAAAACCCTTAACTATAACTAAACTAAAACTGCAACTATAACCAAACTATAAATCTAAACTAAACTATAACTCGTAACTAAAACTCTAAGCTAATACTGTAAACTAAAACTCTAAACTAAAACTGTTTTTCAATTAAAAGTAAAGAACCAAAAAAGAGCAATAAAATAAAACCAAAGAAACTATAGATCGTAAAACTTCCACAAATCATCATCAATAAATAAATTGAACCCAAAACGAACAGAAAATACAATAGATAACTGAGTCAAACTCAAAACAAGCAGAAATTAACATGAGTAGTGCTCGAAAGCTCTATTCCTTTCCAAGGTAATAATAAATTTTTAGTTTACTGAATATTAAAACATAGTAGAAATACGTATAACCTCTAAAACTATAGAAGGTTTGCGTCCTAAGACAAAATCCCAGTTTTCAAAGAAGTGTAACGAACTCCGTTAAACCAAAAAGGGCAATAAAAAAGTGCTCGACAGCTCTATGCCTTTCAAAGGTAAACCATAAATTTGCAGTTTACTGAATATTAAAACAAAGTGAAAATACGGTTAACCTCTAAAACTATAGAAGGTTTGCGTCCTAAGACAAAATCCCAGTTTTCAATGAAATGTAAAGAGCTCCATTAAACCAAAAAAAGAGAAATAAAATAAAACCAAATAATCTATAGATCGTAAAACTTCTTCAAATTGGCATTGAAAAAATAAATGGGACACAAAATGAACAGAAAATACAATAGATAACTGAGTCAAACTCAAAACAAGCAGGAGTAGTTAACAAGAGTAGTTCTCGAAAGCTCTATGCCTTTCCAAGGTAAAGCATAAGTTTGTGGTTTACTGAATATTAAAACAAAGTAAAAATACGGTTAGCCTCTAAAACTATAGAAGGTTTGCGTCCTAAGACAAAATCCCCGTTTTTAAAGAAATTTAAAGAACTCAATTAAACCAAACAAGAGCAATAAAATAAAACCAAATAATCTATAGATTGTAAAACTTCCGCAAATCGGTATTGATAAATAAATTGAACCCAAAACGAACAGAAAATATAATAGATGACCGAGTCAAACTCAAATAAAGCAGAGATTAACAAGAATAGTTCTCGAAAGTTCTATGCCTTTCCAAGGTAAAGCATTCAGTTTAAATAAATTTTCAGTTTACTGAATATTAAAACAAAGTAAAAATACGTTTAGCCTCTAAAACTTTAGATGGTTTGCGTCCTAAGACAAAATCTCAGTTTTTAAAGAAATTTAAAGAAGTCAATTAAATATTAAAAAGAACAATAAAATAAAACAAAATAATCTATAGACCGTAAAACTTCCGCAAATCAGTATTGAAAAATAAATTGGACCCACAACGAACAGAAAATAAAATAGATAACTGAGTAAACTAAAAAAAAAACAGAAATTAACAAGAGTAGTTCTCGAAAGCTCTATGCCTTTCCAAGGTAAATCATAAATTTGCTGTTTACTGAATATGAAAACAAAGTAAAAATACGGTTAGCCTCTAAAACCATAAAGTGTGTGCGTCCTAAGACAAAATCCCAGTTTTCAATGAAATGTAAAGAACTCCATTAAATCAAAAAGACCAATAAAATAAAACCGAATTATCCATAGATCGTAAAACTTCCACTAATCAACATTGATAAATAAATTGAACCCAAAACGAACAGAAAATAAAATAGATGACCGAGTCAAATTCAAAACAAGCATAAATTAACATGTGTAGTGCTCGAAAGCTCTATGCCTTTCCAAGGTAAAGTATAAATTTGCAGTTTACTGAACATTAAAACAAAGCAAAAATACGGTAAGCCTATAAACTATAGAAGGTTTGCGTCCTAAGATAAAATCCCAGGTTTCAAAGAAATGCAGAGAACTCCCTTAAACCAAAAAAAAACAATAAAATAGAACCAAACAATCTATAGATCGTAAAACTTCCACTAATCAGCATTGATAAATAAATTGAACCCAAAACGAACAGAAAAAACAATAGATAACCCAGTCAAAATCAAAATATGCAGAAATTAACAAGAATAGTGCTCGAAAGCTCTATGTCTTTCCGAGGTAAAGTATAATTTGCAGTTTATTTAATATTAAAAAACAGTAAAAATACGGTTAGCCTCTAAAAGTATAGAAGGTTTGCGTCCTAAGATAAAATCCCGTTTTTCTAAGAAATATAAAGTCCATTCAACCAAAAAAGAGCAATAAAATAAAACCAAATAATTTATAGATCGTAAAACTTCCACAAATCAGCATTGATAAATAAATTGAACCCAAAACGAACAGAAAATAAAATAGATAATCGAGTCAAACTCAAAACAAGCAGAAAATAACAAGAGTAGTGCTCAAAACCTCTATGCCTTTCCAAGGTAAAGCATAAATTTGCAGTTTACTGAATATTAAAACAAAGTAAAAATACGGTTAGCCTCTAAAACTATAGAAGGTTAGCGTCCTAAGACAAAATTCCAGTTTTTCAAAGAAATGTAAAGTCCATTAAACCAAAAAAATAGCAATAAAACAAAATCAAATAAACTATAGATCGTGAAACTTCCACAAATCAGCATTGATAAATAGATTGAACCCAAAACGAACAGAAAATAAAATAGATAATCGAGTCAAACTCAAAACAAGCAGAAAATAACAGGAGTAGTTCTCGAAAGCTCTATGCCTCTCCAAGGTAAAGTATAAATATGCAGTTTACTGAATATTAAAACATAGTAAAAATACGGTTAGCCCCTAAAACTATAGAAGGTGTGCGTCCTAAGATAAAATCCCAGTTTTCAAAGAAATATAAAGAACTCTATTAAACCAAAAAAGACCAATAAAATAAAACCAAATAATCTATAGATCGTAAAACTTCCACAAATCAGCATTGATAAATAAATTGAACCCAAAACGAACAGAAAATAAAATAGATAACCGATCAAAACTCAAAACAAGCAGAAATTAACAAGAGTAGTGCTCGAAAGCTCTATGCCTTCCCAAGGAAAAGCAAAAATTTGCAGTTTACTGAATATTAAAACATAGTAAAAATACGGTTAGCCCCTAAAACTATAGAAGGTTTGCGTCCTAAGATAAAATCCCAGTTTTCAATGAAATGTAAACAACTACATTAAACCGAAAAAGGGCAATAAAATAAAACCAATAATCTATAGATTGTAAAACTTCCACAAATCAGCATTACTAAATAAATTGAACCCTATTGGAGGGGTTGTGGCGCTGGCACCACTTATTGGATGTGTGGGTACCGCTGGCACCACTTATTGGATGTGTGGGTACCGCTGGCACCACTTATTGGATTTTTAAAGTGCGGGGGTCACCACTTTTAAAGGCAAAAATGGCACAAAGAGTTGCTGTGCCACTTACTGGAGGGGGAGATCCCTCGTCGGCCCCAAATTAGTGGGATTTCCGCGGTTACTCCAACGGTTCCGTATACTAACGTGATCGGATGGTCTATGGCAACATTTAAAGCCAAAGTTTACCGATAAGGTTTTCTAACTATCTCTCTAGTTTCGACCTAAGCTGAAAAGTTAAAAGAGTAAATAAAAAAACCTTACTGTATTCACAACACGTTGTATAAAAGAACTGAACGAAAAAGGACTCTTTCTCCCAGCCCGCTAGCCGCGTGCTGCGACAGGGGTTACGAGGGTGGTAAATGAATCTTTCCAGCCAATCCTAGGACTTACTAATTTACTGGACAACCTCCCTAACTGTGCAATTTCTTACCTCGTGGTCTATTAAACACGTACGCAAATAAGAAGACCCAAAATGGCGTCACAAAAATAAAAGGAAAATTAATATTTATTACTCGGGGAAGGAAAATCATTACGGGGCCAAAAGAAATGAATCTGAGAGGGACATTTATCTGAAAAAACTGGGACCAAGGGTTCCAACACCTCCCTCCTAAGATAAATGGCCCGCATCTCCGGTGGATTGGCTGGAAACTTAGACATAAAATAAATAACACCAAACTTAAAATCACTGAACTTGTTTATCTTCTCTTCTACCAATGCCTGTGCTTCCTCCACTTGGCTCTGGATAGGTCGTCCTCGCCACATCTCTACTGTAGGACCACCATGGTCTAGATCGTCTAACATTCGCATTTGGTTTTCAAAGTTGAAGTCCCCAAGATTCGTAGAAATTCATTGTGCACAACACAATTAAAAACAAAAATTTTCTTGCTCTCACGAATTTACATTTGAGGGGAGCAGAGAATCAGTTTCTGGCACATATGATGATGCCAGCCATCGTTAACAATTTGGCTGCACTAGCCTCTTAATTTCCATCTGTGGAAACAACCCCACATCTCAATAAAATAGTAATTTGGCCCTTGGCATAATTTCAAATAGTCTAAGGCCGAAAATACACAGGCCTGTGAAAACGGTAAGGGTTCAGGAAAATGAAGTAAAAATATGAGCGAACCATGAATCGCTTTTTTCTGGTTCCCATCCCCTAAAATAATCGAATGAATAATACTCGGCGATGAGGGATGAAAATAATATTGAAGACTGGAAAGACAAGGCTTCAGTAAAGGGATCACAACTTGTCCACCAGTTGTGCATTGAGAAAGGGGGCTGTCTTTCACGTCTTCCCGCAGGGGATCTTCCCCAAGGGATTCATCCCCCTCATAAAGGAACAAACCCTCTTTTGAGTTGATCAGACCAATATCAGATTCCTTCCTACATCTTTCCAATCCGACTCGACATTCCATATCTCCCAACTTTCCCCCAACCCGTTGTAGGTCATTCATCTCTCTTTTGTAACCATCTTCTTTTATTCCCCATGGGTCTTTGACCTCTTTTTCCCCCTTATTATCTATGTTTTCAAGGCACAGCCCATTCAACATTTTTATGTTTTTCGCCACTGCAGGCTGAATCTCCAAATTCCGTCTCTTTTTTACACTCTTCTTTTCACCTCTACTTTTCTCAATTTTGTCATTCGCATAGAATAATAAATCATCGTTAAATCTGGTTTGGACTCCAGTGTCCACCATCTTTGACTGCATCACTTCATTGTAGCTCCGTTTAATATCTCTTTTCTCTCTCTTACTTTTCTTTTGTTTTGTAGTAGCATTAAATAAATCGTCAGGAAATCTGAATTGGACTTCAGTGTCCATCCTTGACTGCATTTCTTCAATGTATCTCCGTTTAATATCTTTTTTCTCTCTTTTAGTCTTCTTTATTCTTACCGCAGAAACAATTATTTCGTCATCGAATGGGAACTGTACTCCGACATTTGGTTTTTCATATTCAACAACAATTTCTCGAATTTTCCGAGGAAAAGTGCGTACAATAAATTTTGTCTCCTTTTTCTCTGGTACAATCGGTGTTTCATTTTGGCCTATACTTGTTAGCGTCTTATATCATTAAAAGTGTTTTCAAGTTTTCCATTTTCTGGAAATTTTCTCGAAAAATCATTCTCGCGCATCTTTTTTCAATATTTTGTGGTCTTTTTACTTCCGCATCCCATTTTTGTGGATTATCAATATTTTGAACCCGAGTATCAAGTATTTCATTTTTCCGACAGGGTGGCACAGCCTTCCCATTTGTTTTATGGGCCGGTCCACCTCCCCGCCTTGTCAACGAAGTAGCATATTTTCCCGTAGCAGTGTTTAATGTCTGGTAATTTTCTTTTTCTAGCGATTGATTCTTAGACAAATTATTATGGCTTTTTGACAGCCTAGAAGTTAGTTGTGATAAAATCTCCCTTTCTGAAATTCCCCAGCGGGCTTCTATTAGACCTATCATGGTTCTTTTAAACTCTTGGTGATATCATTCTTCTTTCTCTCTAGCTATTTTATCATTCTCCTTTTTTTGTTCTCTGGCTATTCTATCAGCCTCTTCCTTTTTTTCTCTAGCGATTCTTTCTTCCTCTCTTTCTTTTCTATCTTCCTCCTCCTTTTTTTCTCTGGCTACCTCTCTTTCTCTCATGAAATTTAATATTTGTTGTGTCATATCTATTTGAGTACTCCTTCGCGAGCCCTTGCTGGATCTCGATTCAACATTGCTCCTTCTACTCGGACTACTTTGATTCCGTCTGTCCTTATTTCTTCTGAATTCATTTTCTTAATCTGTTCGTTGTCTATCCATATTGTCTCTTTCTTTATAGGCTACTCTAGCCCTTTCGTCCTGTTTTCTATTCTTTCTAATTTCATCTTTCTCAGCTTGCATTTTTCCCTTATATTCTTGGTGCTCTCTCTCAAAGGCCTCCATATTTACCTTTCTTTCTATTTTCCTACTTTTTCTATGGGCTTCACTCGCCCTTCTCGGTCTTGAGTTCATCTTATCTCTGTCCGACATTATTTCAAAATTCCATTTGTAATTATTTCTTCTCAATTCCTTTTCTGAATTCATTTGTTCCATATCTGTACTATCTCTATCCCGCAACTCCCCTTCATTTGGCACAGCCTCTGAGGGATGAGTTCGTCTTGTTTTTTCACATATTATTTCTTCCTTGTTTATTTCGTACCCTCTCATTTTACCGCGTATACTTCTTTTTGATTATAATATCCCTTATTCAATTAGTCAATAACCGGTAAGTTCAACAATTTTTCAAATAACCGGAATGTCTAGACTTCATTAGGGAATCAAAACAAGCAGTTTTACGCGAGTGAAATATATCTCCGGAAAACGAATTAACAGGGGTTGGACGAGAAAATAAACTGAAAAACCACGTGAATATTCCACTAGTGAATTAGCTGGACTAAACTCAAACAGGGGAACTACCCTGTACAACAAATCACGTATCCTCCCTGGATACTCGTATTCCAAATATAATCTCCTCCTGGGCAGATTACTCAATAGGACAGGTGCCTCCCACCTTCCTTGTCCAATGTGCGCACAAACTGACAAATTCTCCTAATTTGCCGTCCTCAATACTCTTATAACCTTCGTCACTGAAGATTATATCAAAGTCCGCCACCTCACTCAAATTATAACCCAACTTTCATCGTTTTCTTATCTGTCCTTAAACCCTGTAATACTTTTAAATACGGAGATTTCCCCACTGTAAACTCAACTCATTAGTTTCACGTTATTCTTTTTTATATTTGTATAACAAGGCACACAGCCCATTATAGACCTTCATAATTCTGTTAATAAATTGCGTATTTTTGTCTTCTTATATGTTACCACAATAGGCTACTTTCTAGGCCAAATTAACCCGTCTCTTCAAAAACACAAAATTCTTTTGCTCTCAGTGCTGTTGATAGGTCCTTTTCTAGCTGCCACCACTTATTGGAGGGGGTGTGGCGCTGGCACCACTTATTAGATGTGTGGGTACCGCTGGCACAACTTATTGGATGTGTGGGTACCACTGGCACCAATTATTGGATGTTTAACGTGCGGGGGTCACCACTTTTAAAGGCAAAAATGGCACAAAGAGTTGCTATGCCACTTACTGGAGGGGGAAATCCCTTGTCGGCCCTAAATTAGTAGGATTTCCGCGGTTACTCCAACGGTTCCGTATACTAACGTGATCGGATGGTCTATGGCCACATTTAAAGCCAAAGTTTACCGATAAGATTTTCTAACTATCTCTTTAGTTTCGACCTAAGCTGAAAAGTTAAAAGAGTACATAAGAAAACCCTACTGTATTCACAACACGTTGTATAAAAGAAATGAACTAAAAAGGACTCTTTCTCCCAGCCCGCTAGCCACGTGCTGCAACAGGGGTTACGAGGGTGGCAAATGAATCTTTCCAGCCAATCCTAGGACTTACTAATTTACTGGACAACCTCCCTAACTGCGCAATTTCTTACCTCGTGGTCTATTAAACACGTACGCAATTAAGAAGACCCAAAATGGCGTCACAAAAATAAAAGGAAAATTAATATTTATTACTCGGGGAAGGAAAATAATTAAGGGGCCAAAAGAAATGATTCTGGGAGGGACATTTATCTGAAAAAACTGGGACCAAGGGTTCCAACAAACCCAAAACGAACAGAAAATACAATAGATGACTGGGTCAAACTCAAAACAAGCAGAAATTAACAAGACTAGTGCTCGAAAGCTCTATGCCTTTCCAAGGTAAAGCATAAATTTGCAGTTAACTGAATAATAAAACACAGTAAAAATACGGTTAGCCTCTAAAACTATAGAAGGTTTGCGTCCTAAGATAAAATCCACGTTTTCAAAGAAATGTAAAGAACTCCATTAACCTAAAAAAAAAGAGCAATAAAATAAGACCAAATAATCTATAGATCGTAAACCTTCCACAAATCAGCATTGATAAACAAATTGAACCCAAAACGAACAGAAAATACAATATATGACTGATTCAAACTCAAAACAAGCAGAAATTAACGTGTGCAGTAATCGAAAGCTCTATGCCTTTCCGAGGTAAAGCATAAATTTACAGTTTACTGAATATTAAAACAAAGTAAAAATACGGTTAGCCTCTAAAATTATAGAAGGTTAGCGTCCTAAGACAAAATCCCTGTTTTCAAAGAAATGTAAAGAACTCCATTAACCAAAAAAGAGCAATAAAATAATACCGAATAATCTATAGATCATAAAACTTCCGCAAATCAGCATTGATAAATAAACTGAGCCCAAAATGAACAGACAATACAATAGATGATCGAGTCAAACTCAAAACAAGCAGAAATTGACAAGAGTAGTGCTTGAAAGCTCTATGCCTTTCCAAGGTAAAGCATAAATTTGCAGTTTACTGAATATTCAAACAAAGTAAAAATACGTTTAGCTTCTAAAACTATAGAAGGTTTGCGTCCGAAGAAAAAATCCTAGTTTTCAAAGAAATGTAAAGAACTCCATTAAACCAAAAAGAGCAAAAAAATAAAACTGAATAATCAATAGATCGTAAAACTTCCATTAGCTAATTTTGAAGAAGAAGGATATAAGAATGTACCCATTGAGCCCTTGAATCACCCCCAACCTCTCTAAAAGATGTTAATGTTTTCATAAGTGACCTTCATGGTTTAATATTTTCACTAGCTAATTTGAAAGGAGCTTGGTTTCACTCCTAAGAAAATGATATAACTTTTTGTCATTATTAGATATCGCTAATAATACACTTAATTCTGGTGGAAATAAGCAAGATTCTTTCACATGCCGGTTTATAGAGAACAAAGAAAGATTCAACGTTTCGTGAACGTCTGCAAGCTGTTTCTAGTCAAGAATTTTAGCAGAACGGTCAAAAACGTGTTTGGAAAAGGACGTTTTCGTTGTGTCTTAATTTTAAAGTGTTGGTTCTTTTAATATTGGATTTTATTGGTGGATGTTTGTATGAAAAGCTGATGCGCTAAGGTTCATAAATAGAAATAGTTATAATGAGGAAACTTTTTTTGACCCCGGGGGATGGGGTTGGGGTGGGACTTTTTTAAAAAATGGGGTAACATTTTAAATGCCATATTTGATAATGTAAGGTGAAGAGTAACAGAATTGGATGTTCATAGCATCTGCTTGTCTAAATCTTGAAAGATCACGTCAATGTTGACATTCTGCTAACTTTTTTCTTTCACATTTTTATCTCTTAAATTGAGCCTCTATATTGCAATTTGGGGGGTGTCCTGAAAAAAGTTGGAATGGTGGGAAGGGGTCTTGGGGGTTGGGGAGAGGTGGCCCCTGGAGGTTTAGGTCCATTGTGGTTAGAGTCATTGATGGTTCATACTCATAATTATCTCAATAATCCAATATTGTGTACTTGTGTATTATAACGACCACAGAGTTTCACCCCAAAAAAATCCCTAAAATGTAGATTAATTTGTTTCGCCCAAATAATCCCCTAAAAGTAATTTCTGAATGTTCCTTTGTTTCGGCATCCCTTTGCAATGTAAGAGAAACCTTACGTAAACCCATTGACCTAGAAATACGATTCACTGCGATCTTGTCCCGTTAGTGTTTCCGACTCCTATGATTTTGGCCTAGAAAGAGACACGTGATCTTGTTCCCGTTAGACACGCTTATCTGACAATGACGTAAACTTCTGTCTGTATCCATTAGGCTTAGAAACATCAAACAAGTTGACCAACAAACAGAACAGAACTATGAAACAACATCAAACCATATAACCAACAAACAATATAACCATCAAACCATATAACCATCAACAAACAGAACAGAACTAAGAAACAACACCAAACCATATAATCATCAAACAATATAACCATCAAAAATGTCTAGAAAGAGGTGTGGTCTTGTACGTACAGGGATTCTAGGCATCTGATTGGTCTAGAAATAACACTTTTACCAAGGACATTAAATCTCGTCCCAAGTTTTTACCAAGGACATTAAATCTCTTCCAAGCTTTTACTAAGGACATTAAATCTCTTCAATGCCCATATATGGACTTCTGTCAGTATTGGATAATAGGTTCCTGCTTAAACCTATGTAAATCATTGAGAAATAAGGAGAAAAGCTTAGGAGATAAAGTACATCCTTGTTCCACTCTCACTGAGACTTAACCAGCGTAGATAAATTTCCCATAACCTTCACAACAAATTTCACCCTTCCGATTCATATCTGCTATTATTGCCACAAAACAAGACGGCAAGCATATTTCTAACAGATTTTCAAGTAACAACCTCTTATTTACCGAAAAAGCAATTGTCATATTTATTGCGGTCAGGACAGACATAGATAAAATTAAATCTATTTGTTTTGATTGTTGAACAAAAATGTCCGGATTCGAATCAGGGCCTGAAAAGAAGTTGTGAAGAGAATTAACAAGAAGCTTTTTGACTTTTAGAAAAAATTCCATCAGCCTATGAAGACAAAGGTATCTTTTTAATTTTGTTATGATTACGGCTCACTAGTCCAGTTAGAACACAAAAGGAAGGGCTTCAGACTTTCGAGTTAGGAAAGAATTTTTTCTTAATATCTGGCCCCGATTTC
This sequence comes from Artemia sinica, assembly GCA_027921565.1. Lineage (NCBI taxonomy): Eukaryota > Metazoa > Arthropoda > Branchiopoda > Anostraca > Artemiidae > Artemia > Artemia sinica. The sequence continues at coordinate 76,277,947 of CM051260.1, read as the reverse complement.
TTAAGAACAACTCCTGAAACAATAGAGCCGTTTAATTAGAATAGGAAGCTTTTTTAAAAGTGCTGAGAACTTTACCACAAAGATCAAGGTATTCAGGAGGGGACGCCCCTTGATATACGAAATAATTTCTGTTCGTTTTGAATTTTAATGTTGCTCCTTACTTTCAGTTTTTTTTTTATTTAATTGCAAGTTAATTTCATTTTGGCTCGCTATTTTAGTATTAGCCACAGTTTTTAACAAGTTTAGTAATACTTTATTGCATTTACAAGAAATGCAATAGTGGCCAGCTCATAAGGGCCAATCTATGTCTTTGGGGTTTCACTCCCAAACTAAAGACTACTGTGGGGATGAGGTTTATTTTAAATTTGGGTTGAATAAAGAGGATTTGAAGAATTTGTTGTTGGTAAGAGGGGATAGTATGGGTTTGTGTGAGAGAAGGAAATTTTTGGGAAAGTTTACCCTGGCCCCTATTTTCGTCCTATGTGTAGATATGTGAATGAGAACTTATTTCATTTGGTATCCGAGTGTGAAGAGCTATCTGAGTTACGGAATGAATGTTTTGGACGAGTGTTTTTGGAGTGAATGCTGGTTAATTCAGCGAATGGCTGATAGGAATGGCTGTGCTATTAAACAGTTGTGTAAGTTTCTTCGTTAAGGGATTAAACACAGGGAATCATGTTTGACGAGATTGCTTGTTACCAAGGGTGCCGGCAGAAAATTTTCCAGGGGGGAACAAACGTCAAAACAGCAGTGGTGGTTGGGTGACAGTTTAGATGGTTTACGGCACCAAAATAGGACCTTGCCCCGAAGAGGACGAATTTGCAATCAACTTAAAATCCTGAGAAGTTAATTTTTTAAAAGTATCAATAACTACATTTTAGGCTTCCAATTGCAAATGAAGTAATACCACACGGTGGTATTATACTACTGGATTCAACCAAGTCGATTCGCTTTATTTGTCATGAAGTTATGCTATGTTTGGTGATCTGTAATTGCGTATCAGCTATAATGAGGGGGCGTGAGTCATTGTTAAGGTGGGGGTAGGGTAGACTCTTACAAATGTAAATTTGAATGGACAAACTGCTTACTCTTCATGAGGTTTCAGATGAATGTTGAGAGAGGAAGGGAGAGTAGGAATTAATTAAAATATTCCTCTATACAGCTAATATATTACATTCCCATATCTAGCACCACAGAGGTGAAAAAGGTAAGGCAGGTCATCCTCAGCCCCGCCATGAAATTTCTGTGGAGTGGTAAATACTGCTAGGAACTTAGTTTTTCGCAATTTTCAATGGTAATATTTTTTTTTCATTTATATGAAGTTCTTCAATGCATTTAAAAAAATATATGTAATGTATTTATCAATAATAAAATCCTATTGTAGAGGTTGTAATGGCTTCAGTTATGTAGACGATCAAAAGTCTCAAAGAATTTTCATCCATCCAAAAAATAGCACTCCTTTTCATCCAACTGAAATGCTTTAGTAATAATATTAAAAAGTATCTTTCACCGAAATTACTATTCATCGCCAATTTTTCAAGTACATTCAAGTTTTATCCAAAATTGAAATTGCAATTTAAACGTTGAACGGTACTAATCAACGTATAGTTATTGATTTTCACATTCTAAAAGCAATTGACCGGGGATTAAAGGGACCGGTACCTGAAATTATATCTTGGCTAGGCTTGGGTATGATTTGGAAAACAATCAGAAATTAAATAAAAAAAGAGCTTTTCAACTTAAAGCAAGGAACAGTTTTGAAACCTATTTGAACAGATATTCTATGTATGAAAGGGACTGTCTCCTCCTTAACTCCTTACTCTTTACTGTGAAGTTTGCCTTTTTTCCAAAAGTTTTAAAAAATTAGGAATTTGAAAAAAAAAATTTTCAAAGCACTAAAAAACTTTTTTTTAATGAGCAAGGTGTCGAAAAGGGGGCAGTCCCTCTTATATCCAGAGTAATTTATATTTGTTTTGAAGTTTTAAACTTCCTCCTTACTTCAGTTGAGACAACCGTTTCTATTTGTTAAATTTACATTTCATGAAACTGTGCGACCTGGCTCAATATTAACCAAAACTCTAAAAAACGGAATTTTGATACCAATAGAAATATCCAAAGAAATGGCTTATAATGCTGATTCCAAATATATTAGTATCATTAAGTTTAGTATTACCCATCAAAAGCAACGAGCCTGAGAAAATTTATCGATTTTTCCGAAAAAGAGGGAAAGACCCCCTTGAAGTCATATAATTTTAATGAAAATAACGCAATCAGATTGAGCGTTTTAAAGAAACCTACTGTAGATGTTTGAAGCTCATATCTGCAAAAATGTGGGATTTTGTAATTTTTACCAGAAGATAAATCACGGATGCGTGTTTATTTGCTGTTTTTTTTTCCAGAGGTGATCGTATCGACCCAGTAGGCCTAGAACGTCGGGATAGGGCTCATTTTCGTGGCAATGAAAAGCTCCTGTGCCCTTTTTAAGTGATCAAAAAAATTGGAGGGCAACTAGAACCCCTTACTTTTTTACCAAAATCTTCCGATCAAATTTGAAATAACTTTTTTCTTCAGCATAGTTGAAAGGCCCGATAACTATGTCTTTGGAGATAAAATGACCCCCTACAGCCCCTCGGGAAAGATTTTTGAATTATAAAAATCGCCCTTTGTTTTATTTGTTATTGGGAAGTATGCATACATTTTTCGGGTGGGGAGGGGAGGACAATTTTCTGCTGGGAGAATTTTCAATACGTTCCAGGGGGTTAAATTTTAAGAAGAAATTTTACGCTGGGTGAATTTGCAAGAATTCATATACGAAATTTCATTATGTGACTTGCTTTCTTTTTGCCGATTTAATTTTACGCGTGGAGATGTTAAGGGTAATTGTCCGGGGTAAAACTTAACCAGGATTTAATTGTCCAGATGATATTTCTGGGGGGAGGGGGATTTTCCCGTGGATGTGGAGCCAGGTATTCTGGCGTTATTTAAAAAACGATTAGAAATAAAAAAAAACAAGTTTTTTCAACTGAAAGTAAGAAGCAAACTTAAAATTTAAAACAAACAGAAATTATTACGCACATGAGAGGGGTTGTCCCCTCTTCAACATCTCGCTCTTTGCGCTAAAGTTTAAATTTTTTCCCAATTCTTTAAAAACAATCCCCAAACACAAGGGTCGTTTAATTAGAACAACAAGCAACTTTTTTTAAAGTGCCAAAAAACTGTAGCTTGAAGAGTGTGGTGTTGAGGAGGGGGGCAACCGCCCTCATATATGTAATAATTTCTTTTCGTTTTAAGTTAAAATGTTGCTTCTTACATTCAGTTGATAAAACTTGATTTATTTTCTTATTTAACGAAGATTAAAGAAAAACTATTTTCTAAAGGCAATAGAAGAAGTATGTCAATTAAAGTAAAAGGATTTAAAAATGAAAAAAGAAGTAAGTAGGGTAGTTAAAAAAAAATACAGAAAGTAATAGCCTACTTACAAAAACTAAGATACAAACTCCCAGCATTAAGTTCTATTGAGGAATGCCAAAGCGTTGGAACTTGGTTATACAACACCAAAATGTTTAATCCTTTTACACTCAGTGTTTATAAAAAGTAACACATTATCAAAGAAGTTTGTTCAAAGTAAAACATCAAAACAACGATTAAGAAAATCAAACAAAAATTCTTAATTCAATATTTTAATTTAATTTTGAATGCCAAAAGCCAGTATATTTGAAACCTATATACCTCACAACGGTAAAAAATTAAATCTTTTTCAAAATGAAAAATAGATAAATACAAACACTCCTAGAAACAAAAAAAAATATAATAAAACGCAAAAAACGTATCCGTTCAAGGGGAAAAATACAGAAATTCTTATCATTCCGTCCAAGGGAAACATTTCTGATTATAGTGGCTTCATGTATCAGCTCATGAGAGTAGTGGGGCCATGATTACTCCGACGACACGCCCTCCCCTTCGGAACCCGATCCGGACATTTTTTTTTACTTGTAACATAGGGAAATTAACATATGTTTGATGGTTATGTTGTTTCTTGGCTATGTTATTTGAAGTTTGTTGGTTATGTTTGATGGTCATGAGGGTTGGTTGTTGTTTGATGGTTATATTGTTTGTTGATTATGTTATGTTGATGATGTTTGATGGTTATACTGTTTGATGTTGTTTGATGTTTGTTGGTTATGTGATGTGTTGGTTATGTTTGATGTTTATGTTTAATGGTTATGTTTTTTGGTTATGCTATGTTGATGTTGTTTGATGGTTGTTAGTTATGTTTTGTTGATGTTTGTTGGTTGTTGGTTATGTTGTTCGTTGGTTATGTTTCTTGCTGATGTTTGTTGTTTGATGGTTATGTTATGTTTGTTGGTTCTTGTTGATGTTATTTGATGTTTGTTGTTGGATGGTTATGTTATGTTTGATGTTTGTTGGTTATGTTGGTTGTTGGTTATGTGATTTGATGGTTATGTTGATTATGTTGTTTGATGTTTCTTGATTATGTGATTTGTTGGTTGTTGGTTATGTGATTTGATGGTTATATTGTTTATTATGTTTGCAGGATACATTTGAAATAAATGGTGTTACTAGGCGAAATTCCCGTGTTGTTTCGGGGCAAAATCATGTCTAGACACATTCCAGGGGGATAGAAACTATTTTACTGAGAATCAGTTTCTTTCTGGAAGTGGGACAGTCAACATGGATGCTTATACATGATTGCATATTGAAAGTGTTGAGGAAACGGGACCTAGAGCGCCTAAGGTGGCGGGGGAAATTACAAGGGGTTCCCGGCTAACCCTAGAATGGGACAAGACGTAAAATGGATATGTTATAACGCTAAGCAAATTCAAGTCGGAAGAACAATTGTGCTTTGTGGCTAAGGTGAATAAAGCGCATATACAGAGACTACAAGATGTATTAATTGCGCTGGCGAAATATATTGAAGAGAAAAATTTATAGAAAACTGTTAGTCTGTATTTGGTAGTGAGAGTGTTAAAATTGATAGATTTGAGAATTAGAAAATCTTACGTAATCTAGTAAAATTGGAACAATGGTTAGTTTTAGATGATGACTTTCTGGAATTATCTCTTCAAAGAAAGCTTCTTGAGAAATGGTTAACGATATAATGGGAACCGATTCCCCATTTTTGGAATATCGTCGTCGTGGTCCCCAAGCTTTATTTATAGATATATTGATTGAGCCAAAACCAAATGATATTGCAGTTTTGCTCTAAACCACTACTCAGACGGCCATTTTGTAACGCTCCTAGGAGACATTTTTATTGTTTGACAGTCAGTTTGTTTCTGGAAGTGAGAGTGTCAACATCAAAAAATGTTTTACACATGCCCATTGTGCTTGTATACTTTGGGCAGCAGTGCAAATTAAAGACTGTAATTTTTGTCTTGAAAAGATTTGTGACTCTCATAATAGAGGATTCTTATGCTCCAATTGTCACTATGACAAATGCGATCAACGGGAAAATACTTACCCTGGTATGATTGCGAAAAACCATAAGCGTGAGTTCAGTTTATGTTTAAGAGACTACAATCGTCACGGCTTTAAATTATTTTGGGAAGAAGAACCCGGTCTACGCTTCAATTGCTGGAATAATAAAAGAGTCTGGTTTTTACAACATGTCTCTGAAGATACTTGCTATTATGAATATACACCTAGAATCTTTTATTTGGTTGTTGCAGAAAGTGATTCTTCATATGAGAATTTTGTATTGGCACCGAAATTTATATTATAGAGGCAGGAAAGAGTATTTTCAGCTAGAAAGTCGTTCAATCGAGGATTGTCACCATAAATCTTGATAAATTCCATGTAAGTATGTCCACGACTTAAAAAAATAATATATAATAGGGCATGAAAACCACAGCTTTTCGTTGATAGATCTTGTACCCACTTCCCATTTTGAATAATTGATTTTCCGCTCTTCTCAGGAAAATTTTGAATATGAGGTGTGTAGAAGGTATACGGTAGCCAAGCGGATAAAAAAATTCTACATTGCTTCTTGTTTAAAAGATGCATAACCAATGCCCCGTCTTTACACCCGATAGACTGCTAATATCAATAATTAGGGTATTGTCAACATGTTGAATATGGTCCAGGAAATCTGAAGATATGCAATAGGATTTATATTTGAACATGTTGAGGTCCATGTTAAATATATCGATTATTTGTTTCGTGTTCATGGTGCCAAGTCTAATAAAACTTTGCCGTTAGGGGTAATTTCCAAATAGGTTTCAAATTGATTTAGCGAGAATAATACAATGCTTTCCTCCAACGGTGTGGCAAGAGTACACTCTATCGGCACATTTCCCGTCCGGACAATACTCACATCTTGAGTACTAGAAAAATCCAAAACAATGATGCCATGAGTTTTTGCACACATTTCTTCACTTATACTATTTTCGAATAATAAGAATCTCGATCTAGGTATTGCATTATCAATTCATAGAGGGAACTGTAGGATTTATCAAAGGAGATATTGTAGAGCGGAATTCCATTTACTTTACATACAAGCGATGAAAGTCCAAACAGTTCAAATTTATGCGGGGAATCTGTCCATGATCCAACGATGCTAGCACTTTTTACAAAAGCCAATGCCAATTTTGAAGGAATTTTGCCATTGATAAATGAAAAATCGGTCTAGGTGCGTGTACCTGTAGCAGTATGGCGTTGATTTGTGATTGTATGAGGCACGAGCAATTTGATATTATTTCCAGTAGCTCTTAATTTTTCAATTGCCAAAGCCTCAGAACTCATAACTTATTGTTTTCATACATGAATTATTGCCGACGTGAGAGAGACTGTTAAATCGGGTGCAGCGTCCAGTACTTTTCGCATAATATAATTGGACGGCGCGAGGTGTAGTTTTATATCAATCTTTACATTAGAAGGCAACAATTGATGTATATAAAATATCTCATGATTTAGTTTCTCAGCTAAATATAAATCTTTAGTTGTTTAGTTGTTTTATTTGAAAGATTATTGCTCGTGCTCACCAATGTTCCATTTACATAGACGCTTATTTTTCGAAATAAATTATGTAGTACACTATTTTTGTAGGATAACCCCTTGGTGGCACTTGGTTTTTCATTGTTCGATTTATTAAGAATGGCATTTAAATCTATAAATGTCAAATTCAAATCGATAAAGTAGTCTTCATTAGAATCAATTTGAAAATGGACATTTTCAGAGAGCAGTCGTTGCGGGTAAAATTGTTCATAGTATCCATGTTTTAAACTGACTGAAGGGTAACAATCCTTATGTGGTAGATATGCCATTTTTTCTAAGAAAAGAAGTCCTTTTTGGATCTTTTTACTTTCTTTGATGCTTTACGCTTCTGAGCTGACTTGAGACTGATGAGTGATGGGTTATTTATCCGCCTTTTTAAACCTTTTCCTCGTTGCTTCAATCGCTCGCCGAGGGATCGCGCGCTCGACCTGAGATTTTGCGAAACACTTTCTTGAATATTTTTCTCAGAGCCCAAATCATGCAATATAGAAGACGCAAAATTCGCTGCAACCGGTGCAATATATTTTCGTGCCTAGGGTAGTGCAGAGTGAAAAAGTTTAGGAAAACAACTGTCGAGACCGTACCCAGACACATACAAACGACCCCTATAATAGTCTATTCCCTATCCCGACTGCCTTGGTCCAAGAGTAGCAACATAGAAATCAATATCAGGACATACAAACTGAGTTCTATTAGCCATTTCACCGAATGGGTCGAAAACGACATGTAATTACAGCCAAACCTTTTGTTATTGCTAGTGGATCACCCAAATCGCTTCTTAATGTTAACTGAAAGAGCTCCAAATACGAAGTGTTGACTGAAATGTATTGAAGGTGCTTTATATTGTGGTGATGAATACGGTCATTCCAGGTTTTTCGTTCAAGAACACGTAGGAGGGGAAAATTGGTATTACAAACTCTTTATCTCTCGACAAAGGATGCATAAGGAAATATACAACTGTCCGACGAGAAAGCGGGCGGATACTCTGCGAAAATGCCACGATTCATTCCACTAGCGCTTCCTGCACTTTTAACGTTGATTACATTATGTTTAAAACCAAGCACTTCTCTTATATTATCATTGAGAATAACCTTTTCATTGTCGATGGGCGAAATAATGTAGATTTTACCCTCTTCTTTTGAATAATTGAATTGAAAGGCACCATTTTTACGATATGAAATTTGTTTGTTGATAGCAGGACACAATTCCAAACTACTTATATGATAAGGTGGCAAAGGGGTATTCACATGAATTTATATTTTCAATCACATATTGGTCGCTGACAATTGGCCAATCATTGGGTCTAATTTCTATGTCATATGTACGATCCTTCCTTAGGATATCATATATATTTTTATGAAGACAATCTACAAGAGCAACTTCATAGCTTACCTCAAATTTAATGGCATGGGAAAGCTTTTTCCAAAAATCACTCTTGTTATTCAAATCGTCATAAAGAGGAACGGAAACATTGGACATGAATGTCACAAAAAAACCTTCAGACATTATGAACACCTTCAGCAGATTTCCACGAATCAAAATCAGAGTTGTATCCTAGCCAGCGAACAAGCAACTGTCACTTATCCTGGCGAGTAAGAGTCTTTAATACCTTTTCAATTTGATAAATTTCACTATTTCCAACCTTTTGTAATTCATAATCATAAAAACCACCAACAATATCTTCACCTTTCATATCACGAAGACGATATGTTATAGGTTTAGTATATAGGATTTTTGACGCTTTAAAAAGTTCAGTGGACCATAAATAATTTCCCTTTTCAAAAATATTTCTTGTACGATTGATTCGAACAGTAAGCCAACATTAAATTTTTATCCCCCACCTTTTTATAAGAATATTGTTTAAGGAAATGTGTATTGTCACTGTAAGAACTTCCTGAGGGCTAGCATTGAACAAGGATCGATGAGGGCGTCGATTATAAATCATCATGATTTTGTATAAATCATGAATAAATGCAGCCGTATTTTTCCATTTACAATATCTTTAAATTAAAAGTCGAATTGTTCATATTAAACGTTCAGCCACTGCAGCCTTTATAGGACTGTGAGCATGATAGAGCATTGTGTTATATTTCAATGCAACCTTCTTTATGAATTAACAAATTCACTTCCATGATCTGTTTGAATTTTTTATATGAATCTTGTTCAAAGATGGATTCAAGGGCTTTAGCAACTTCATTGCCTCTCTTTGACTGCAATAGATCTGCATATGCATACCGATTAAATACTGTTATTGCAAGTAAAATATATTTGTAGGGTTTATTATGACGTCGCTGAATCGCGTCTAGAGTCAAAAGATCTGTTTGTAATATATGCAGAGGATAAAAGGCTTTAGTTTTTCGATAGTTTTGACCTCTAGTTCTATGATTTCAATGTAGAGTATAACTGGGTTCCTTTTGCAAATACTCTTTTTCCAGCTTCTTTTTAATTCCGGTAACCTGAGCAAGTGTGGAGGAAGAGCTTAAACTTCCTGGTTCTCCAATATTTTCATAAACGCCTTTCATAACTTTATCCTTATTGATCGTTACCGTCCGCTACCTTTTTGTATACTACTGGGTGAATCAATACGTCTTCACTTTTGTCTAGCTACCGTTGTTAAATCGCCACTAGGTGTGCGTTCCAAGAAAGATTTAAAATCACCTTCTACCTTTAATAGACTACGTTCTTTTAATTTCTTAAGAATTTGCTTATTGATAATAAGACTTTCAGGAAAATTTGACGAATTTAAAAAATTATATAAATACTCGTCAAAGAATTCGACTCTTTTACGATTTGCAATCAGATCCGATAACAAATCAATTAAATTGTAAGGCTTGCCCTGGATTCTAACTTCATTCTTCTTTTCACCAATTTGATCATTTTCAAAGAGACACGTCAAGAGTCTTTTACCTTGTTCACGATGGGATTGAGGAAACAAGTCTACAACACTTGTTAATAAAACTTCTTTTTTCGGTGCTACAAAACTTTCACTATTTTCAGAAGGTCGATCAATAACATTGACTTTGAGCGGTTTTTCACGATAAGGTTTATGTTTGTTGACACGACAAAGGGCATTTTGAAGCAAAATTAATTTTTCACCATCGGCAATAGTTTCATTGTTAATAAATTTATCAAGATTATCTTCAAAGTGCTCTCTGAGTGAAAGATCAAGTTCGGTTTGTGTCAATTTATAGGGTTTAGCCATTTCTAGAGAATAGTGTTTACAAGTCAAGCGATCATCGGTTGTAACTCTGAAAAAAAAATTAGCACCCGCTTGAACAAGACGTTTTCTTTTACAATTTGCTTTCTTTTTGCAAGCTAGAGCACGTACAAGTGATGGATGTTGCTTTGTCCGTAGCTTAACACGATCCGACAGCTGAATACCTTCCGTTAAATTTAAACTAAGTTCCGAAAAGAGATTAGTAAATTCCTTATCAACACAATGCTTGAGTATAGCTTTCCTTAGTCGTGGTTTTGAATTGAATAAAATAAATGCCTGCGTTCATGTAGCTTCTTCAATGTCATGATCGCGACTAATGACCTTTTTTACTGTTCACAGGTCGATATACAGTAATTTCATTATCGAAAATATCAGTGACTACACGCAACTCTTCGGGAGTTTTGATTCAGGTCCAATAATATGTATTCATAAGGTTTATTAGTTGTTTGATTTTATGCGGAAAGTAAAAATTTGTGGTTTGCCAGGGTAGATTTGGTTGTTTAGAGTTGAGAACTTGAAGATAACTTGAATCGCAAACAACTCTTTAAATGATATAGTAGGGACAATTTAATGCAAGTGTTCTCATACATTTACTCTGATGAAACAGATTATGGAGCACAATAGTTACAGAACTTTTTTCGTGATGGGACCGGACCGTGAATAACTGTAACATTTCCTGCGACCATTCTTCAATAGATTCAGCTAAATCGTCAATAATCAACCACGAGTTTGGAGCAATGCTAGTAAACATGTCAAGTCCTTGTATAAAGTTTATGCTTGGATCAATCGTCTTTATTTTATCATAAGATTCTTGCCATATTCTAAGATATTTTTTGGATTCTGTAAAAACATTTTATCACGGTTTTGAATTATTTTCATTAAAAGTGTTGTTTTGCCGGACATGGACGGTCCGCAAAGTAACGATCTGAAGGGTGTTCTAAATCGATGCATACACTTCCAATTTCAAAATGCAACTAACCTAACCCAACCTCAATCTGTTGAATAAATAGTCATTAGGAAACATGCAGGGTTTCTTTATTCACATATATATACAACAACATAAAAATATTTACAACAAGCATTTAAATAAACACTTTATCACGACCGGGGGCGAGCAGCGACTGGGAAGCAGCGAATGACACCTGCAACGGCCATCGAACGTGAGCGATCGGGCCGGCAGCCGTAGATCTACGCGTAGGAGCATAAATTAACACGTAAGAACACTTGAAAGCTACCACTTTGCGCAATGAAAAAAAAAATCATAAATAAAAAGGCAGTGTTGCGTTTTGGAAAAAATTGTAAGCATAAAAAGGGCAGTGCCGAGCTTGTGAAGGAAAAGGGCCCTCCTCTCCCCACAGATGGCCCCCCTACCCCTCCCACAACTATAGAGCTTCCTCCAGACCGAGTTGCTTTCTATAATCTACACATTCAACTTCATCTGAAGTCAGGTAGTGGCCATGTGGTATTACTTTCACACCACCCTTGAGTAAATAGACTTTGTCCTATATAAGATAAGATTTATCGCTGAAAAACGGCTATCACAAGCCCAAAAGGGCCGAATTCGCACTTTAGCGTCAAATAAAGCGAAAAAAGAACAACAAAAATAAACAATCAAAAAAGCAACAGAAAATTATAAAAGGGTCAATGTCAAATACGTAAAAATGTTAAAAAAACAAAATAAACTCATAAAATTAGAAGGCCAATATCGAGTCAGCAAAAATGCCAAAAAACGAAAAACTTAAAATTAACAAGGGGATAAAGTAAAATTAAAACAAAAACATAAGTTAGTTGGTGACTAACAAAATAAATATGAAACCTCCAAATTTGCAAAACAGGCATTAAAATTAATAACTATGAGGTAAAGAGTGAGTGACGGGGGGGGGGGGGGGGAGAGGCAGCGGATTCACTGGTTGGAAATGTCAACTATGTAAGGGATAAAAGCTCTTCTATATCTTACAGTGCAAACTGTTATTGGGGCAAGAAGGGGGATTTTTGTTGACACAGAACGAGGGAGGCGGGGTCGAAGGGTGAATGTTGACCAGGGAAAAGGGGAGTTATTCGAGGGTTATGAAGGGCATTGTTATCAAAACGCAACTTAATTTTTGCTCTCCTTTCCTTAAGAGTGACAAGATTAGCTCTCCTAAAAAGGGAAATATAGGTACTTTACCCTCATTTAAGATAATTCTTAGGCACCTTTTTTGGACTGCCTCTATTCTGTCCGACAATTGAATGGGAATGCCAGGATGCCAAACAGGACAGGCGTACTCAAGGGTTGGGCGTACAAATAACAGGAAACTCCTCAAACAGTGCGATTTGGGGAATTTAAATTTTTTAAGGAGTTTAAGGAGAGAAAATACGACATTTGCACGTTTTAAGATGTCATTAATATGACAATCCCAAAATGGTGGACATGCATTTTTTCCCACCCGAACCGTATAGTTTTTATATTTTAACGAGTGAATGGCCTTGACAATTGCCCTTGGAACTAAATTTTGCTCTATATAGCTCTATCTACATAATATACTCTATATTTTGCTCTATTTACATAATATGATGGCACCCATTTGCAGACTTGTTGGTAGTCTCATTGTGCGTTTCCACGCACTACACCTTTGGACCAGGAAATACACCATGCGATACCAAGTCACTTCCCGTCTCTGATTTAAATTTTAACAACTGATTTGGGGCCTGGCGTTTCACCAGCTCAGGATAGAGGGACTCATCCCAGTTTGTGTAATCCATCCAAGAGCTAATGTACTCTCTGTTTTCCAAATCTTCCAATAAATTTTCTGTCTTAACTCTTAACAATAATGAATCCGTATCCCCATAATAAACTTGAACTTGTACCTCCCTCGGCCATTGGCGCTTACATACATTGTAATAAAACTCCAACATGAGTTTCTTTGAAATTTATAGAATGGCTCTTCCAGCGGAAATATTTTATTTAAAATTATGTTTCCTTTTTTCTATGAAAAAGGACCATATTCGAGTCTATGATCGTGAATGATGTGAAGTTTATATCCGCAGTGATTTGGGCACATTCTTTTGGGTCAGTCACAACGTCACAAAGACTCCTGTTACGGAAACTCTCACACATTCTACCAAAGGCCAAATTTAAAATGAGTTTTAAGATGTCTGTTTCGAACTTTGTTTTTGCTTGAGACCGTTTGTTGACAAAAGTGTCAACCAACGTCTTCATATAAGGCTTTCAATCGAATAGGAGGGATCTATGAACCTTTGTGACATTGAAACCGTTGGCAAGCATCCACCGCAAAAGAACGTGGTGTAAAACAATATTCCGTTTCGGCTCCAGATCGGCAATAAGCTTTTGTTTTGAAGGTGTCCAATGCATACCTTTATTCTCTACTAATGATAAATTGTAGGGACTCAAAGAGTCCTTAGGCACCGGTCTATTGATGCAAGAGAAAACAAAGTCTTTTACCGAGTCATGAATTTCCAGAGGTATTTCACCATCAATTTAAAAAAAAACCATCCGTGTGGTCCATTTTCCTCAAGAGTGTGAATATTGGGGAAATCCGGAGCAGAATGATTGTCAAGCCATTGGTACTTTCCACACGGCAAATACAAATGAGACATTGCCGACGGATAAAGGGGATTCATTTCCAAGAAAACGGCGTCCGACTTTTCACCGGTGCGTTGTCCAGTCGGGTCGGTTTCAACGATACGATACCTGTGGAAAACATACCCTCCCCGCATGGATCTCTCTACAAACAGATGCTGATCAATGTCGGGGATCAGACCTATTTTGGCATTACTGATCTTAAGGCTTAATTCCATCACCAAATGAGGAGTTGAAAAACAATAACCCAAATTCTTCATGAATTTTGTCCGTGTTTTTACAGACTATATCCAACAACGTCGAAACATCACTTGCCAGTTACATTTTATAATAGTCCAACCCATTTTTAATCCCGCTCTTTGCCCAAACCCTCTTGGCAACCTCAAAATTGGCAGTGTTGCATAGACGATTGCGAAGTGAATCATAAAACTCTGCGATGGGCGGTAATTTTTCCTCTGCGTAGCTGTAGTACTCACACGGGTATATGCCCTAACGCGTTAATAAATCATAAGTTCCTCATCTGGAAAGTGCTGTTTGAGGAGGTGGAAACTATTAAAATCGCCAATTTTCTGTACTTGAATCAACCGATATAGAGAGTTAGGGAAAAAACTAAACGAATCAAGGAAGCGTATTTTATTCAAACACGTATTACCATTATCAATTGTTTGCCATTTAAATTCTAAGACTAGAAACTTTTTAGATGATTTCGGTGTAATGTTCTATGAAAAAGAACCATCTACCCATGCGCCATCTACAACTTCACTTTCCTGCAATCGTGCCAGCGCTGGTAATATGAATTTCAAATCATAGTTGGAATTGTGCATGTAAACCGGTAAAAAGTATTGCTGCTTAACATTTAAATTACACGATTTATGCGCAACCCCCCGAAAGTTACTTCCCTTGATGAAATTTCTTGCCATAAACTATCCTGATCGCGGGTTTTTGCTTCCTCCTCATTAATTATTTTCTTCCAAGCCCAACAAATGTCTTGATTTTCAATAGCCAACTCGTCCTCTGGGGATAGATTCATTGGATAGTGTGTATGACGCAGTCGTGAAATTGCCTCATTTGCTGTTTTAATGAGAGCAACCATATCTGTGCCAATACAATTTTTTCCACCCAATGTGTCACAAAAATCTACCAATCGCATGGTATAACTTGAATCTCTCCGCGCGAGTGCAAAAGAGATCACAACGGCTTCATGTTTTTTTCACATGATTCAAATTTGAGGGATTCGACACATCCATGAGAGCAGCTTCAATGTCCAATGTCACCTTGTTGATCTGCAACAGTGTGTTCTGAAAGCTTTTGAACCGCAAGGTGGCATTGTCCCCTGAAACCTTTTCCACAGACTGGTACCCATGACGCTTGCAGTGTCTCAAATGATTATTTACTTTTAATTTGCTAAGAATCAAGAAAGACACATTGGGCAGTAATAGCAGGTACCCCCGCCCCTTCATAACCTCACTGAAAAACCCTGCTAATATGCGTAATTGGAAAGATATGTCCAATTGCCACAGGATCTTTGGCAGGATCATAGAGAAGCCATACCCAGTGTTTCACTGAGTCAATGGACGGTGCTCTTACAGAATAAATTACCCCTTTTTTATCACTTGGTTCTCCATCTTCATATTCTTCGTCAAATTGTAAAACTGTTACTCCAGCTTTTAAATGTTCATTATCCCTTTCAAAAATATCAATTCCCTTAGCGTAATTGGATATTGTCCCTTTAAACAAGTAAAATCTACCTTTGAAAATTCAGAACCCTCCTCATCGCCATTTACTAACCAATCGTCCAACATTGTCTTACTAATGCCATTCATTTTCATGGGCATATGTCCTGCCACAAGGACGGAATATTTGAAACACTCCAAGCCTGTGTCAAAACGAAAGTGTTGTACACCCTGACACCCCTTTAAATTACGTTTATATTTTTTAAAGTTAGGTTTTCCGCTCCCCCTCCCAACTCTTAAAGCAAATTCTATTTAAAATTTAGTTAAATTTATTTCAAATTTTTCTATAAATAAACTGATAACCCATTCCCATTCTCATTATACCCCTTCATCCTATTAAAATTTTCACCCACCCCATCTGAAAACGCACCCTCGTAATTATGCAAGTCAGGGTGTAGTGTCTGCATTCTTGTTTGTATATGATGGTCACGCAAAAGACCCAAACTTGCATTAAAAAAATAATTTTAAATGTGATGGATGCTTTTAAAACGTCCCGTCCTCCCACCTCCCATAAATTCTTTTCGAGAAGTGCCCGAATCATGCTGACGTAGGAGTTTTCCGTTTCTATAGGATCCGTTTGAATACTACCACATGACAGGGAATTAAATGGGTCACAGAACTTGGCTCTATACACGTGAATATTGCGCAAAGCGGTATCGGCTAAATAAAAATTAGGCAACATTGAGAGTGAGCCAGCTCCCCTTTGTCCCATATAACTGTGAGGGGTTGTCTCGACCGTGCTTACTTGTACTTGAT
The DNA here is from genome assembly GCA_027921565.1 of Artemia sinica. Classification (NCBI taxonomy): domain Eukaryota; kingdom Metazoa; phylum Arthropoda; class Branchiopoda; order Anostraca; family Artemiidae; genus Artemia; species Artemia sinica. Next base: position 76,261,647 of record CM051260.1, on the reverse strand, counting down.
CTAATAAATTTTCCAAAATGTCATTGCTGAGGCTCAGATCCCGAAGAAAACTAGCCGAACTCGCCCCCACACTTGAACCCCCCTCGTGTTCACTTTCTTGTACAGCATTGCGAAATTGAGGCGGCGTTGACAGGATCTCAATAGCGGGACCTGGTGTTTCTATGTCAACCTAGAAGAATAATATGAGAAAATTAGCTCACTGGGAATTATTGCCCTATGAAAAGAGTGAACAAGTATTATGACTACCCCGCCCTCTTGGAACTTTAGACACTCCACTACTCATTGAAATGTATCATTGTATTATGAAAGTGTACCATGCCCCCTTAAAACCCCACTATTCATTGCATTATGAGTACCATGGCCTCTTGGAACTCTAGACACTCTACTACTCCTTGGAATGTATCATTGTATTATGAAGCCTTGAAAGGTATGCCCATATATAGCTACTGCTATATATGGTACATGGCTCTAAAAGATCCTTTTTTTTGGTTGTATATACAAAATAGTCATGGAAAACTTACCGAAGGGGGATTTGGTTCTGGCTATTTGGTAATAAAGGCATCTGCCCAGGCCATCAATTCATCTGAGGCTTCCTTGACTGCTCCAGGTCCTCCAAAAAATTGAGCTAGTACCCAGTCGATCTCGTTATCGGCCTGAAAAAAGGTATAAATGGAACTAGCAGGGATCTCTAAGCTCTTTGAGTTATGTTCTTAGCTATAAAATGAATATCCCCATTATTAGGAACCCCGAAACAACCTTTTTAGCGAATAACCCCCTCCCAAAAGCTAGCAAATAAAAAAGAGTCGATAGCTCTATCACCTCTATTAAGCTAAGGGAAGCATGGGACTTGAACAGTCAAAAGTAGGCACTTAAAAGAATAGAAAATAGTGGTTTCTTTGACAAGTAAAATAAATGATATTCTTAGAGTGAAATGGTGAAAAACAAGCTTATTTCTGAGGGGACAGTGAAATTTAAAACTCGGGGGGGGGGGAAGAAGCTGGAAATGTGAGAGTAGACACTTAAAGATTAGAAAGCCATTAGTAGGCAGAGAATATAAGGTAGGAGAAAATAGCCCTGAAAAAAGTTGAAAAACAAGATTATTTCAGAGGGGTGGTGAAATTTAAAACTAAGGGGAGGGGGAAACTATAATATTCTAGAAAAAACTTTTAACTCCTCTGAAAAGCTTTTATTAGGTTGAAAAATAGTTTTGTTTTGATATTTCTATAGCCTGGTTTATGTAGAAAAGAATCTCTGAGAGGTAAAATACTCACTTCTTGAAATTCTGGTTGCGCTTGGGTGCCGAATGGTCCTGCTAGCGCATGTTGGAGGGAAGCCTCACAATCTTGTGTAGGCGGGGCAGATCCTGAGACCCTTGACAAAGCGTGATGGGGGGTACACGGGCCAGCTACGTCATGATCTTGCATAGGTGGGGCTGCGGCATTAGGAGCGGTCGCCCATTCTCTTTTCAATTTGCTTATCGGATGCACCGGGGCTTGCGCTGGTTGTACTGCAGCTGGATGGTATGATATTTTTAATGCGGGTGAGCTTCTGCATGTACAGCTGGTCTGGAAGGCCTCGGCCAAAGGCCATACTGGACAACTGAGGTCCTTACTGGTGTCGCTTCATTGGCCCTTGTCCTCTTACTTGGAGGGGTAGAGCGGGTAAATTCTAAAAAAGAGAAAAAGTTTAGTATAAAATATTATTTCCTGGATATATGCTATAAATTAGTTCCCTCTTCTAGAAACCTGTTTTCTGTGGCTATAAAAGCCACAGAAAACAGGATACTTTTTCATACTAAAAATACTCAAACATTGTCCACCTTTTAAATTAGTCGAGCCTTTTCAAAAAAGCACTAAACAGAAATAAAATAATATGCAGTATTTTAAAGCTTAAAAAATCTAGATCTCGCCCTCAAAAATATCCACCCCCTCCTTTCCAGGACGGCTAAACTTGATAAATAGACTTGTGAACACTTTATTGGAAGCCATAGTTTTGCTATAAGGCATTGCCCTAAGAAGCCCCTCCCCCTTCTTCCGCCTTTAAATAAGTCACTCATTTTCAGAAAAGCATAAAGTCAAATTTGTGAGAAATGAATCCCCAAACAGTGAGCATTGAAATACCCTTATTTTTACCGTTTAGAAAGCAGAATTTAAGTACGCTCAGTGCAGGAAATAATCCCGTCAATAAGTAAGCATAGAAATACTCCTATTTTACCATTTAGAAAACAAAAAATGATTTAATTTAAAGCAAAAAAAAACTGTATTTTAAAGCTTAAAAACTAGATTTTTTGTCTATACTTGGAATCTAAATAAATGTTTTTATTGCGCGTCGTATGCCCTCACCTTTTACATATTTTCAATGTTCTAAAATATGACTATTACACATTAATTTTGCAGACAATTCGTCCCCTATTTGCATTTGCAACCCTTCTGTTCGAAGGTTGTTTACGAAACTCCCCTTTTGCTTGGGATTACAATCACATATGCTTACGTTTAGACCGCAATGAGAGATGGTTCTGTTTTGTTGGTTTTAAGCTTATGAAGCAAAAATGCACTTTTTAGAGTAAAATAATAATTCTTTTTTGAAAGGATTAATTGGTATTTAACAGGGGGGGAGTTATATAGTGAAAAGAGGCTATTTTACGCTTTGAATAAACAAAGCAAAGTATAAAGTTTTTTTTTTTTTTGGGGGGGGGGGTATACTAGCGAGAAAGGGACTCACTTGTTGATAGGAATTATCCATTATTTAAGGTGCTTGTTTTCTCGTCAACTGGTTATATAAGACTGATGAAGAATTGTTCCAATTCTGGATATTTATAGCGTGCTTTGAAGGGGAAAGTTCTCTATGGCTTTTGATAGAAAAGCATCGTGGGGGAGTTCAAGCACCTTGGGAGCCATGTTTGGATATGTATAGGAGGAAAAACACTTGGAGATGCATTTTTTTTTGTGTAGAAAAACATGGCAGGGGACTTCTACCACCCTGGAACTTAACTAGACATGATTTTGCCCTGAAACAACACGGGAATTTTGCCTAGTAACACCATTTATTTCAAATATGTCCTGCAAACATAAAAAAACAACATAACCATCAAATCACATAACCAACAACCAACAAATCACAACCAAGAATCATCAAACAATGTAACCAACATAACAATCAAATCACGTAACCAACAACTAACATAACCAACAAACATCAAACATAGCATAACTATCAAACAATAAACATCAAACAACATCAAAAAGAACCAACAGAACCAACAAACATAACATAACCATCAAACAGCAAACATCAAACAACATCAACAAGAAACATAAACAACGAACAACATAACCAACAAAAATCAACACAACATAACCAACAACCACCAAACAACATCAACATATCATAACCATCAAACATAACCAACATAACCAACAAATCACAAAACCAACAACCAACAAACATCAAACAATATAACCATCAAACATCATCAACATAACATAACTAACAAACAACATAACCATCAAACAACAACCAACACTCACAACCATCAACATAACCAACAAACAACAAAAATCAAACAACATAACCAAAAAACAACATTACCATCAAACATAGGTAATTTCCCTAAGTTACAAGTAAAAAAAAGTGCCAGATCGGAATTCCACGGGGAAAGCATGTCATCGGAGTAATCTTGGCCCCACTACTCATGGGTACTCATGCAATTCAAGTAAAAGTTGACGGCATATTCTTACTGAAATTGCCCCTTATTAAATTGTTTTCCTTGTGTTTTCTATAATTATACGAACTTTCTTGTTTTCTAATAACTGCACTAATTACTAATAAACAAATACATATTTAAGATCACCATAAAAAGCTGATTCTTTGACTGAATGATATCAATAGTTAGATTCTTATACTTTTGTTATTGACAAGGATCGCTATTTACTTACCATTGATTATTATGAAGAATTTGTCTTTTTGTTGTTTAGCTCCAACCAAATGACATCGAAAAAGGTTTTGTGGAAAACTTGTTGGGGGTCACTCGGCAGATTCAATATGCTTTTTCACTAGTTCAATGTCCTCGTTACTAGTTTTGTTTCGAGGTACCTGTACTGATTTTGGATTTGGCAATCCTGTTGTAGCAACATTTGAATGTGCGTAGTAAACTCTTCTCTCGGAAATATCAAGAGCAGCCAAATAAAATGTCTTGCAAATCCGGACTGTTTTCGTGTTAACGACAAAACAATATCGCAGTGTGCAACTCTTGCGCGTCTCAGCTTTCTTCTTGGTTTTAGTCTTGGTTGGAACGGTCTTAGTTGTTTTCAAGTAAAACATTTTCTTCATATCCTTACTTAGTCTCCAGAAATCATTAAAAATCTTTTGTCTCTCTTCAGAGGCAATAACATGACTGCAATTATAATGACAATCCTTATTACAAACAACATCCTTCACTTTTTTCTCTTTCCCATGAGTTTTCTGGTTGTTAGGATTCGTATATACAGTACCAGAGTTTACTGCTACCTTGATCTTTGTCTTAACCCAGTTCTTCCTATCTGAAATTCGTTTTCTGGTCTTTTTACGTGAATTAGGATGATCCACTGTATTGCTTTGACTATTTAGATCTGTCTCGGTTGTTTCTTGTACAGGTTCACCATTACTGGGAATCTCGAGGTGCTCCTGATTTTCTGCTGCCACTGAACCTGTTATGGCACTTGAACTAGAACCACAACTAACACCGACATTAACCTCTGAAAAGAGATCATAATCCACATTTTCTTGAAGAGCCTCAGCTACTTCCTGATCAGATTCTCGGAAATTTAGTTCTGAAAGGCTGCTTGCATCTAGTTCATGTCGATAGAGAGGATCACTGCCTTTTTCTGAATCAGAAGATAGATCTTCCTTGCTAGAAAAAACAAACAAAAAACTATAGCTTAAGTCTTGAGTACACCAGTCAGAAAAGTTCAAGGAGGCACACTTGTGCCTCTTTAAAGAGGCGACCCACCACAATGTTAAGCGATTTCCGGTCCTAGCGGTCGCAGAGAGACGGCGGTGATCGCACTTTGTAGCCTAAGCTCAAACTAAGAAACATGCCAAATTTCACATCCCCCCCTCCGACTGGAAAGTGGCCGGAAAGTTTCGACCCTACCACCACATCCCCATTTTAGTGTTGCCTGATCGGGCTGAAATGTAGAGGATAAGTTCCCAGGGCCTGGGAACTTATCCTCAAAATTTCAGCTCAATCCGATCACTTCTTCCCTGTTTTCCAAAAACCAAATATAGCCACTTAATGTTCATCAAGTTAATTTTTTTTATCTGACACGCCTATAGGCCACAGTTGGCAACGGATCCAGGTGAATGAGGACTCATTCGAAGCGGAATTCGACCCTTTAGGGCGTTTTGATATTTTCAGACCGAAAAAATTATCCCCCGAATTTACATTTACGAAAAACCTCGTTTTCCTATAAGAGCCCATGTTAATTTTTGAAATTCCTAAAAGCATAGCATTTCATTATTAAATTAGATCAAAATAGTCCTCTCAACCTGACAAGACCGACTGCAAGCTTTCAGTTGTGCCTCCTAATCCCTGTACGTTTTAAGGTTCGAACTTGTGACTCAGCCTCTTCAACTCTTTAGAAAACGTAGTTTTTTTCAAATAATACTACACAGGGGCGGATCCTGGACGGATCCAGCCTTCCAATCTAGGGGGGGGGGAAATCTCGACAAAGAGGGAGGGTGTGTACAGATATTTTTCGGTACTTTTTAAACACATCTTTCGATCTTTTTCAAAGCTTACAGATTCTATCTCATAAAATCCCTAAAACAGTATTAAGAGTGGAGTTTATAGTCCGTCTAGGGGAGGGGGGGGATCTTCATAATATTGTAATTGCAACACACAGTAAAGGAGAAGCACTAAAAGATCATTTCTGTAGTTAGATGGTTGTCAAGCTCCTGTATGTTGTGTGTGGGTCAGATCACTTAGATCTTTAAGGGTGTGTCCAAGCTTGGCAGCTGAAGCTACAGGAAGATCCAGAGCTGTAAATTGCTTAACAGACAGGCTGCTGCATTACAAGGAAACACTACCAAAATATGACCATAGCCAAGATTTATTCTGACCACTGATATGCACCAAAAACCATAACAAATGAGGTAGCCTATTAAATAGGCGACCTGATTTGTAGCCTATTTAATATTTTGTTCCAAGAGTATATCCAATTTTGATATACTCTTGGAACAAAATATTAGTCAATTCCACAAAAATGAGGTACCTGGATTCCTGAAAATATTGTGCAGCTTGTGCGGATGTAAACAATGTCCGTTTGGGTCTCATTGTGAAACTTTAACCAAATCTTTTCTTCTTCAAAAGTATACGTTGACGGAGTTACGACAAAAATGCCCATGTAATTTTCCCATATGAGGTACGACAAAACCGCTCTTAACAAAACGGCAAAATGTGAGATCCGATAAAGGAGAAATCTAAAATTGGGGCACTTCTAGCTGAGCTACAACAAAATGGTCGTCTAGCTGAGCTACAACAAAAATGTCACGTTAGATGGCAGTCCTAACTCCACTTCCCAAAAAAGTCGCAGATACGACAAAACCGCTCTCAGGGGACGTTTTGGTCGGCTACTTTATGGAAGAGGTGATAAGATTGGCAGAACCTATGGGACTCTTTGACCCAATTAGCCTCATAGGCTGTCTTGCCTGAAGGCTCACAAAGGTATACAATCGAAGATTTATACAAACTGATGCTAAGTACAGAGAATTTAGTTGGCAAAAAGCTACGGATAATTAACACTATTTGTTTTTGTTTTGTTTTTGTAGAAAAGGCAACAGGTAAGTTCTTTTATTGTAACTTTGTAGTATTAATAAAATTACCTGCTTTTAATTGGTTCCAACCGAGGTTATATCAAGGGTGGGGGGAAGTGGTTTTTACCCTCCCCCGAAAGACGAAGCAAGAATGCCTATAAACAGGCTTATAGGCATTTATATTTCAGGCTTATGAACATTTTGATAGTTTTTTTTCAAGTTTTTTGCACCCTCCCCCTAAAAAAAGCACGGAAGAAGTCAGTAGTTAGGACTTGCTTTCTTGGAAGCTTGTCTAATTGGAATGGTAGGTTAGTAACAAACTTGTTCATGGTGTCTTCTACTGGCGGATCTAGGGGGGACCCCAGGCCCCCCAAGATTTGTTTCTGGTGCCTTCTTATCCTGTTTTTTCTTCTATTTTTTACTCCCATTTTTTAGAATAAATTGCAAATTTGGTCAATTATGGATATCTTTGTCGCATTGAGCCCCCCCCCTCCAAGATTTTGCTCATTGGCACCCTTGTCATGTTGGGCCTCCTCCCCAAAAATTGGCCCCTGGGGTCTTCTGTATTCTTTTCCTCCCACCAACTAATGGGGTCAGGAAATTGCCTCTAAGCCATAATGGAGGGGCTGTGACACAATCGTCATGGTAGCGACAATTGTATTGGTGAACAGTGTTGAATGAGGAATGGGTTAAGATTAGGCTACTTATTGGATAGAAATCTGACAGACTGAAAAAGAAAACAATTCCCTATTTAATGCTCTTTCCAAATATGATAATTACGACTGTCACAATTAAATCCTAGTCTCTGTCATTAGGGTCATATAATAGATCTTAGACAGTTAGCCGAATTTGCGGGTCTCAATTCTCGGTACTGGTGCATTATGCGGGCATCGCCATACTGTATCAAAAAAACCAGTCACGAAACCCGTCAAACTGCTATTTCATTAGGAGACAACGGGTGATTTGCTAGATAAATTGATGGCAAAGCGTGGTTACTCAATATTCAAACGATTGTTTTTTGGGGTATAGGAGGGAGAAAGGTACCTAGGTTAGGTTGGCTTACGTATTTAATATATGCTATGCTTTACCCTACACCCCCCCCTAATGTAAAAATATATTGCCCAAATTTGTTTCTAAACTATTGTATATTCATCCTATTTTATTTTATTTCATTAGCATTAACCAAACTTGACTTCTTCGCGGTGGCCGCATAATGCACAAGCACCCAATTTTTTTTGCTTATATTTCATCAACAGTAGGTTCATAATACCAAATAAAGCCCGTTTCACAAGAAATATCCGTGTATTTTTGCATATAGGATAGCCTAGAGCTATACCTTCCCCCTTATGATGAATTTTTCCTATCTGATTCCTGCTGTATAAATAACCGTACGATGGAAGGATAGACTACTGCTCTTTTATCTTTATGTGCCCGGATCATGGTTGCAGCAGCAGCTGCAACCTAGTAAAGAGCAAACCACAGCCCATAGTAACCAAAAGGTTGACAAACACGTTTCGAAAATATGCTTAAAGAGAGAAAATTACAATCTAACAGTGAATCAGTAATGGTAACTATTGTTTCGTTTAATCTTATAAATAAAGGTTTATTGCGAAAACAGATTTATTGTGATTTTGTAAAAGAGCCTGAAACCCCTTGAAAATGGCGTCAGATAAAAAAAAGCGCACAATTGGAATCAGCATGGTCGAAAACCTGCTGGAGGATACAACAATTACAATCCATCACCTTGAACACCAAGGAAAATCACACTTTTGCATGGGTAGCACTGATGTGTCTCCATTTTTTCTTTTCTTTCTTCTACCAGGGGTAGCGAATGACCAAAACATTATAGAGAGATGTTTAATAGCTCATTCAAACGGAAATCAAGTTTGCTACTGCCATTTTCAAGTGACCAAAAAATTGGGGGGCAGCTAGCCAACCTCCGCAAAGGCCTCCTACCCCAAAGTCATCCTATAAAATTCTGGGTACTAATGCAATATATCTGAAACAGCGCTATAGACTGTAAAAGGAATGCAGACACTAAACCCGTCAAATGGCTATCTATCCTCCCCCCCGTTTGGGTTTTGCCTCTTTCTGTCACTGTAAAAGTCTAAAACCTACTGCGTCATTGGCGCTTTGCTGAAAACAAATTATATTACAAATATTTTCTTTTCTATTTATTAAAACATTGAAAATAAATTTAAAAATTACAGAGAATTAAATTTCGAACTAATGAGCTTTCAGTAATTAATATCATTATATATCAAATATTCCATTTAGTTATATTAGTTCTTTCCAAGATTGTTCAAGACAAATATAGCTGCACTATAACACAAGAGTTTGGATACTGCCCCCTTCCCTAACTGTAAAAGTCTATAGCCTACTACGTAATTAGTGCTTCTCTGAAAACAAATTATAATACAAATATTTTCTTTTCCAGTTATTGCAGCATTAAAAATGAAAATAAAATTACAATGAAATAAAATCTTGAACTGATAATTTTAACCAATTATTAGCATTATATATTAAACATTCAGTTTGATTTTATTTGTACTTTCCAAGACTTTTCAAGACACATATTGTTTTCAGTAAAGCGCCAATGACGCAGTAGGTTATAAACTTTCACAGTGAGAGAAAGAAGCGATACTCAAACTCTTGTTTGTAGTGATTTTTGTTCATTTCAAGCTTGATCTGCATATTCAAATTAAGCTTCACTCGTTTTGAGATTTATTTACTCATTTATATTAGTACCTACTGCATATTTGTTTGCTATGATTGTTTATTTTATTTCTGTTCGTTTTGGCTTTAATTTATACTTCAATAACAAAATAAGTTTGTTCGTTTTAAACTTGCTTTGCATACTCAACTTAAACTTAACTCGTTTTAAGATTTATTTATTCATTCATATTAGAACCTGTTGTATATTTTTGCTATGATTGTTTATTTAATTTCTGTCCGTTTGGGTTTCATTTATTCTTTAATAGTAACTTCTGGTTGTTTTGAGTTATTTTAAGTTTCTATCTCTCCCGATCTTAAATTTAATATGGCCCTTACTTTTTTTTGAAAACTTGTTTTTTGGATTTTTTTTTAATTACTAACAAGTCAGGTCTAGGCTAATGAACACAAATTTAATTGATTGCTAAGTCACTACCTTTGCATAATGTAAAACTACAATTAGATTATTTATGCAATGTCCAACTTTCCTTTTTGTACAATAAAATAAGTCAATTTTATGTAGTAGGTCAAATTTAAAATATAGGTTAGCGTAATCAATCAGTAAATAATATACATCATACAATTTTTTTTAATAATCTTATTAGTGACAAAGAAAAATATTAGTAAATCTTATATGTTTTGAAGGAATATGTCCATAAAACATCGACCTAGCCAAAAAAAGTTGAAGCATCAAACTAGAATATCCTAGACTATAGCCCAAGCCTATGCTACCGTATGTATGAAGTTTTTGACTCCAACATCAATTCCAAGAATTTCAATAAGTTTCCTCTACTCTCAATTAATTCTGAACTCAAATTAATATGAAATATATCAAACCCTGAGGAAATTAAGACACTACTAAATATTTTAATATTACTTTTACAAATGTTGTATGTTTGAAATGTTTTGCCTAATATTACAAGTAAAAAAGAAGTGTTATTGCGAAGTAGTTTTATTTGAGCTGAACCATATGCAATTTTTTCCATTTTTGCGTTAAAAATACAAGTTGGTTGAAGTATAAAGTCAGACATACCCTCAGGGTTGTCGTTTTCACTTTTGTATGCTCATTATCTTACTGACAAAAATGTACTGCAACCAGTGGCGGTTCCAGGGGGGCGCGCATACCCCCTAACGTAGTCTAAAGTAGTGTAATTTACTTAATTACTCCAGTTTGCGTTAAATAAACTTGCTTCAAAGGCAAGTTTATCGGATCAGCCTATTTTGCGCTACCCTAAAAAAAATCCTGGATCCGTCACTCGATGCAACGCAAAAATACAGCAAATAAAGTACTGCCCTTTCAGGGCCATTTTAGCTAAACTAACAAGGAAGCTGTAAATAAAAATTTAAGAGTTGAAATAAAATGTAATCTCTTTTTCGAAATTTACATCATCTAAACAGTAAGTACTAAAAAGTATGTTTTCTTTAGAGCACTCACAAGTCTATTTTGACAAAAAAGACATACTACAAATAGTATAAAGTGATGTATGCGAAAACTGTGTATGCATGATTAGTGTACATGAAAAACAGCAAAAGGCGGTGTCTTAGGTCCTTTAAGCAGCCTGAGTCCAGGAACAGAAGTTTGACTTTCCTACCCTGGTGTTCTTTATTCAAGCCTGCTTCCGAGAGACTGAAGTTTTCCGATAGCTATTGGACACCCGTTAGCTTGAGCATCAAGGCTAGTGAAGATGAAACCTGATTGTTTGAATTGGGAGCCATCTGTAAACCAACCAGACCCCCCCCCCACACACACTGAAAATGTCCCCTAGAAAATACCCCTGCCGCTTGTTGGTCTCCAATTAATTTTTACTTAAAAAAAAGGACTAACTCTCAATTTCTGAACCCAAAAGAGCAGAATTTATTCCAAATAGGAGTGGTACTGCCCCTTCTTTATCGTCATCTCCACTTCATAGTCGTAGAAACTTTGGAGGATGCCCATTCGATCAAAAATCGAGATTTCTGGTCCTTTTTTTATAACTTGAAAGTGATTGGAGACCAGCCAGCCGCGGGGGTATTTCCGATGGAGAAGGGGGGGGGGTTGTTTTCTGCGGGGGAGGGTATTTTACGGGGGGGGAGGTAAACACCTGACCCTGTCAGAGTTGGTGAAAAGTTACAGAGCTACATATATGTTTAAATATTGGGAAAAATCATGAATTTCATTTTTAATTAAAGAGCCCTCATACGCAGTAATGTGGGTGTGGGTAGTAGAGAGCACTAAATAAAGAAAACAAGACGCATGGTGATAAATGAACAAACATAATGGTGAAAAGAAAAATAGATAAAGAAACAAAACGAATTATTGCATAGTGGCGTGGTAGGAAAACTGAAAAGAACGAACAGCAGCCAAACTTTCACAGTGAAACAAGTCCGATGGCGCTAGGATAGGGTAAAAATTCATAGGCTATCATAATCACTGAAGGCATTACAATCACCATTAACAAGTTTTAGTAAATTAGAAATGGGGAATGGAGATTCAAATTCTAATCAATCATGAAGGACTTTTTTACAAAAAGATTGTTGATTTATTTTGAAAAATTATTAATTAATCATCCAGAACTCGCACTTTTCTTGCTGTTAGATTGACTTTTTGAAAACAAACTTGCGTGTTATAGGATTTTATGTAGGGCTCGGGTCTACTTTGCGCTGCCGACGTCACGAACAAAACTACATAACATAAAGTCTTAAAATATGCTTGCGAAAATATTCTACGGAACACTTTGAAAGAACAGTTATCATTGTATTTACATGACATATTTAAAAAAATAAGTATGTTAATATAATAAAAATCAAAATTGTAGCTACAAAGGTCAAATGTGGAAATAAAAATAGTTGCCATGACTAATAAGGGTAATCAAGTACCCTACTTGTGCTAAAAAAAAATATATATACTGATATTTATATTTTAGAATATGCGGGTCGTCTCAAAGACGACTCACTTAACCAGGCGCGTAAAAAAGGGCGTGATTCAAGCAAGTATATTGAAACAAGTCAATATACTGATGTCAGATTGAAAAAATGTCAGAGTTCTACGAATTTTTTTTCTGATATGTTTGCTTATTTTCGGGCTTTTCTAAGCATATACGTCCGGTTCCCATTGATGCGTTTTTTTTAAACTAAAATCGGTTCACGGATGTCAGAAAATCGTAAAAGTGTTCACACAGAAATGGTTTACAAGTTCCAGAAGTCAAGCAAAATTTTCCTCTTCTATACTCATTTCCCAGGAAATATTCCTCCAGGGTTCGAGCATTAAAATCGTGGATTAAAAGGTCACAGCTCTCATGTTGTTGTCAAATATTATGATTCTGCAAAGCTTCCAATTCAGGTTACCAAGTGCGATTTTCAACGGCTGAGTAGAAATATTTCAACGCAGCCTTTGAACCATTGTAACGCATAAACTTGCAGCCAAAAAAGGAGCTTATTTGACGGGCCAACCGGCGTGCCTGTAGCCTATGATTAAATAATCATTGTAAAATGTTCTATTCCTTCCGCTCTCTTAAATGTTAATGAAAAGAGGGAAAATTTCCGAGACAGACGGTTTCATCTGGAAATAATCGACACTGTAAAAGCCTCGGGGAGAACTAAGCATTTCATTGGTGAAAAGCATATGGAAGACACGCCTACTGCGATCTCGGCCAGGTTGTTCTCTTAAATCAGCTGATTTAGAATTAGTATTTAACTTGATCCGATAGTACAGGACGTTCAACCAAGGCTTCCACTATCCCCGAATTTTCGGGGATATCCCCGAATATCTATGTGTCTCCCCGAAAAAAATTATTTTCCGCCGAATCCCCGAAAATCACTCAACCACGGTTTGACCACTAGTGACTATCCTTAGCAAACATTACTATACATACCATAATTTTTCACTACTCTCTTGTTCGTCAATCTTCGTCTCCTGTGTTACTTTGCATAAGAACCAGACTGATACAATTTAACTATAGACGGTTCTTTATATGTTCACAAAATTATCACTTTCTTTTATTTAGATTTAATAATTTCGAATGCATTATTCCAAATGCTATAAGATTCTTACATTTACATCATTCGTAGTCAAGTACCTTGACAAAATTAGCCAAGAATCATACTTGAAGTTGTTTAACGGAACTCTCAGTTAGATTCTGGATTTTGAAATTGAACTTCTAAAGAAAGAGAATTGTTTTGAAAACCGAATCATAAGTTGAAATTTGGTTTTCTTTTGCTATTTTCGGTTTTGGACATGCTGTATTAATGTTTAATTCTTAATAATTGAACGCATAATATATTGAAGAAATTGATCTTTTTGCCAGGAATTCTTACCATTTAAATTTTTGTTTCATTCGGTGTGTAAAATTTAAGTTCTTTTCCTTTTATCTGAGAATTGTATTTGTCATACCACCCTTTATCCTCAAACGTATTCACCCAGCACTCCCCTCACAATTATTATTCTGGTCCCAATTATCACCCGTGTAATATTTTCAGTGGGTGTAATATTTTAAACTGCAGTCTTAGGAACTTTTTACGGTCTTGCAAACCTGTTAGTTAGGCAAAGGAAATTTTACGGAAAATATATTCTGCTCAAATTTGGGATAGCCAAGTAAATTTGTTTAAATATTTAAGGCCTACCTTAACAACTTCTAATGCTTTAACAATTAATAACCCTACATGAAGGCTAATTCTGAGATAATTTTTTTTTTTTTTTTTAAGAAAATGTGTTATAATTTATTTCTTCCTAAGAACTATCCCTAAATACGATCTTCTTACCATAAAAAATGCACAACTCCCTCCCCCTTCTAATGAGGCAAAATTTAGCTACAGACTATGTAAAAGGTCGAGGAATAGAGGATTCAAACGGAAGTAACCCCAAAAATATTATCCATAAGAAAATTTACAATACAGCTTAAAGTAAAAATTTGGGTACTGCTCATACTGTTTTCTTGTCAAGTTTTAAATATCTTCGGACATATTTATCACGAACAGTTGGTTAATAATACCAAATAATGTTAGTGCGAAGTAAAATAATTAGTAAATTTTATATGATTTGTAATATAGCTTACAGCTATCATTTAGATGGGCTGATATAAAAATGAGACTGCAATAAGTATTATATTTGGAATATGGATGGTCACAGGGTTGGTGGGAGGGTTGGGGGTTAATCGGTGACTATATAGTAATTATGAGGTAACCAAAAGAAAGAAAAGCATAGCAGAAACAAACAATGAAAAAAATGTATCTTCCGAAGGGGTATTTTCCGCACGGGGGTGGGTGTTTTCCGAGGGTATTTTCCGCGGGGGATGTTTTCCACGGGGGTATTTTCCGTGGGGAGTATTTTCAGCAGGGGAGCATTTTCTGCGGGATATATTTTTGTGAGGAGGGGGGGGGTATTTTCCGTTTTTCCGTGGGAGGATTTTTTTTTTGGGGGGGGGGGGGTAAACACCTAGTCCTTAGAAGCAGCATGAAAAACCAACAATGTCTCAATTGTCGTCAAAATTCCCTTTTTAAATTAAGTTTAAATTTACTTGTTTAGTTTAGTTCTTGTTTGTTTTAAGTTTTAATATTACCCCGTACTTATAGGTTGAATTTGTCTATTTAATTTACTTATCTAGAAACCGCAAACAATATTTGTTTTTGTTTTTAAATATTATTAATGAATTTCTGAGATTAATGACTTAATAAAAAAATGCTACTGGTATTTACAGCTCACATGTGTTCACTATTTTTTTATTTTTTTTTTTTGAAAACACTTTTGAAGTTTTTGCCGCAATATCAGCAATAAGTGTTTTCAGCTATGTGTTCCAATCCCGGGCTCTGGCTCTAAAACCTATTTTGTAAAAGGCTTGATTTGCTACGCAGATACAAGCCCTACTTGAGCCTGAAAACGAAGCTAAAACCAATTTTGGCTCCCAAATTTTCGCAACGAAATTCCATTTTGTTTTTTCCCCGAAAAATCCCCAAATCTTGAAGACTTGTCCCCGAAAACTCCCCGAATTTTCAAGACTTGTCCCCGAATTTTAATTTTCGAGAGTGGAAGCCCTGCGTTCAACAAAGGTTCTTAAAGCGAAGCCGTATGAATTAATCTTGCTATACCAAAGCAAGGTAATTTGCAGAACCTTTTTCGGTAGTTATCGGTTATATAATAAACACTCGAAAAGTTAATTTTGGTTAATGCTAATGAAATAAAACAAAATATGATGAAAATATAAAAGTTTAGATTTGGATGGATTTGAATAGATTGGGATGGAGGAGGAGCGTGCGTAGCTGTATTGGCCTCAGGCAGCTTGGTGCTGCGGTGAGACCTTGCGAAATAGATCTTCTGCTTAAATGAAGTACAACAAGAACCCTCTAGAGGGAGAAGGAGTGGAGGTAGGCACTTCAAAATACCTTCTTGGGACATACTTAAACCTGTAGACCCATCCCTGGAAGTTTCATTTTCCTAACCTAACCCCTTTCCAAGATAGCCAAAAGTAGCTAAAGTAGAATTTTTATCTAAACCTAACCAAAATACTTAGATAAAATATAGCTACAATTTATTTTCCAACCCAGCCAAAGCAAATTGTCTGGTATAAATAAGTTGCTTGACCAGTTTCTTGTATCATGTTCGCATCATTCGCGAACGAAAATCTCGAGTGTTTATTATATAACCGATAAGTACCCCTTTTTCTTTATTTAGTAAGCATTAAATTAAAAAAATGTTCGAGTCAATATTGAAAAATATGAATAAATTACCCGTGATAACAACTGACTAATATAGGGGCTTAGGTCAACGTTTCCCGAAATTTGAAGATTTCGTTATTTCGTAATATTGAAAAGATAATGATGAGACTGGTTTTACCTCTGTAGACCTCTGCATGCCCAGACAGATCAGGCAGGGCCTTAAGCAGTAGGCCTGCCTCTTCATAATTGTGAAATATTCGTGGTTGTTGCCACGAACCACTTTATTTTTCATCAACTTCAAGGTTTTTTTTTCAAACTCTGGTCTCTCCAGAACAAATTTTTAGGACATTCTTTAGCTCGGTCGCTTTTATATGTTTTTAGGTAAATTTTTCGATTCAAAAATGAGAACGCATTACAAAAACATAATTTGTGGTCAACTGAAAAAAAAACAAATGGCCGGGGGTTTGTCAGTTTAATTGATATATATTGATATTTATTCCCTAAAGTCTTGATAATTTAGTATTAATGAAAGTGAAAACATTTGAAACGTATTTGGTTTTCAGCAAAGCTCAAATTATGTTCTGGTCTAGAAAAGGCATGGGAGTTATCAACCTACTCATGATAATTTTTGCTCGTTTTGAGTTTGAGTTGGCTATTTATTGTAATTTCTTTTCGTTTTGAGTTTCATTTATTTAATGATAGTGGTGTGTGGTAGATTTACGCTTGGAAGATTATTTGACTTTATTTCTGCTCATTTTTGGCTTAATGGAGCTCTTTACCCTTTCTATCCAAAACCAGTTTTGTGGAAAAAGTTTTTTTTTAAATTAAATACTGTTCGTTTTATCGACATAGTCTTTTTCATGGGGAAATAATATTCTATGTATTTTTGTTTTTTTTTTCATAAGAATCTATAGTTTTACAACTCCTGAAGCTGACCTGAAAAAATAAAACTTAATATCATTTCCAAGAGATTCTCTTTATGCTCTTTGACAACCTTGATACACTTACACTCTTTTGATTTAAATTGTAAGAGCAGATGTAGTAATAGTAGTAGCCCGAAAAGTTTCAGCTTAGTACCCCATTCGTTCTCGATATATTGCTGAGGTTTCTTATTGGCAACTATAAACACAATGCCTTTTGATTTAGTTAAAAGCAGCATTTAGTTTTAAAGCCTAATGGGTCAGTTAGATGATTGGGGGGAGGGGTGACATATCCAATATCCCTAAAGACATAGTTGCTGGACCGTTATACTATACTGAACAAAATAGCTGTCTCAAAATTTTGACTGGTCGCATTTCGAAAATGAATGGGCTTGAGAAAAGGGCTGCTTGACTTCCAATCTCTTTTTAGTTTTAGAAAGGGCACCAGACCTTTTAATTGTGAGTCGATTTAGTTCGTTTAAAAGTTTCAATGATATTTCTAGCTGTTATAAAATGGTGATACCTATGATATTGTGTACATGCCCTTCATTTGTATATTTAGGGATATTTTCGTTAAAAGTCTTTCAATAATACTTCTTAATATGGTTTAAATGTATAACTAATATCAGCTCACCCATGGGGGGGGGTTGGTGCCATACAGTGATGGATGGGGGTGATGCCATGGCGGTGTGGAGTGTTTTTTGGGGCATCATGATAGGGCCGGGTTGCAAATAAAACTTGAATCACGGGATTTAAGACCATAATTTTTAATAGGAATTGCCTGTAAATGTCTTGGGGGAGATGATGTCTCGTCTGGGTTTGGGGGGGGGGTCATGTAATGTCATTGTGGGATGAACTACAGCTTAAAAGTTAGCTTGAAGACATTAAGAAATTTTTTCCCATGAAAGAGGTGAAAATCTAACAATACTCAATGAAAATATATAGGTTTCATCAAAATTAGTCTAATCTATCAAAAGTTACGAGCCTGAAAAAATTTGCCTTATTTTCCGAAAAAGGGGGAAACACCCCCTAAAAACCGATGTTTTTCAACTGAAAGTAAGGAGCAGCATTAAAACTTAAAACGAACAGAGATTCTTACGTATATGAGGGGGTTCTCTCCCTAGTCAATACCTCGCTCTTTACGTTAAATTTTTTTTAGTACTTTCAAAAGAGCTATCTATTCTAATTAAACGGACTTTGTGATTCAGGGATTTGTGATGGCTAAACTGGAGAGTTTAAAATTTGACAACGTAAAAGATGGATGGAATGATTTTAGGAAAACAATTTGTAAAGTTGCTGATGGTGTTTTAGGGAAGAATTTCGTATAGGAATTCTGAAAACGTCTGTATACTTTCCAATACCATATACGATATGTTAACAATGGATAAATTTCAAGACTTACAGACCTTTACCCAAGAGCTGTGTGGCTCATGTTATCCCCTAAAGCATAGTTACTGGGCTTTTTAACTATGCAGAACAAAAAAGCTATCTTAAATTTTGATATAACTTCTCTGGAAAAAGGGGGTGAGAGATGGGCTACTTGCACTCCAGTCTTTATTGTCACCAATAAAATGCGCTAAAACTTTTAATTTCCTTTTCAATGAGCTCTTTCGTGTTGTTTTAGGAATATTGGTTCAGTGCATTTGTCCCGGAAAAAAACAACAAATAAAGACGCATCCCTGATCTTTCTTCTGGCAAAAAAAAAATAATATAAAATTCTACATTTTTGCAGATGAGAGCTTGAAACTTCTACAATAACTTTTTAGGATACATTGAATCTGATGGTGTGATTTTCAGTAAGATTCCTTGACTTTTAGGGGGGTGTTAACCCCTTTTTTCGGAAATCAGGTAATATTTCTCAGGCTCGTAATGTTTGATGGGTAACAATAAGCTTAATGAATCTTATATGTCTTATATATTTGGAATCAACTCAATGAATCTTATATATTTTGAATCAGCATAATAAGACAATTCTTTTAACATTTGCTTTTTATTTTTTTATTTCATTTTAATTAATGTTTGAGCATTTATTTTTTATATTTTATTGATATCAAACTTTGGTGTTTTTTTAGTTTTGGTTACTATTGAGCCGCGTTGTTCCTTACTTACAGTTCGTTACTACGAACTGTGTGATATGTGCATCTTTAGTAATCCAGATATAAAAAATTTCTTGTTAGTTGCCTTGTTCTATGAATACGGTACCTTATTTGACGAATTTCTTTATTTTATACCGATATGCCACGGGGGCAACTTATTGTTAGTAGAACCCTATCAGAAGGTCGTGTCACGCACCCCTGCTGCCACCTACAACTTTTTTACATAATTTATGCATGTTTTTATGGTTTTTGTCAGTGAGAATGAAAAAACAGGAATTTTCTCACTTGGAAAAACATGAATTTTGTCACATTTATGGTTGTTTTCATGGATGGATATGTGTGTTGTTCGATTTATTTGATGTTTTTCCAAGTGAGAATTTGAAAAACAGGAATTTTGTCACATTTATGGATGGTTTTATGGACTTTGTCAGTGAGAATGAAAAAACAGGAACTTTGTCACATTTATGTCTGTTTTCATGGATGGTTATGTGTGTTGATTATTTGATGGTTTTATGGATTTTGTCAGTGAGAATGGAAAAACAGGAACTTTGTCACTTCCTTCTTGTTGTTGTTCAAGCCAGATGTTATGAGTTTCCCGGAATTTGGAACACCTGTGCTGTCGACCTCAATTCACCTATCGTGAATCAATAATTCCCCTTAGAAACAACAAATTAATTTCCCCTTTCTTGACAGATCAATCAATCAATGACATCATCTGTCAGACTTTAAAAAATTTCGCATAGAAACGATTCTCCAGGAATAGATCCAAGTCATTAATGTCTTTGCCTCGGAAACAACTCTTTTGATCGAACTCCAAAGGATATTAATAGCCAAAGGCCATGGAAACAATTCTCCAAGAAACATCTTAGCGATGAATTGTTTTAGCGCGGGAAAGAGTTTCTTTTGTAATTTGAAATGCATTAGCGCAGAGATGCCAAACAAAAGGAACACGCTGAATTACGTTTAGGGATTATTTGGGCGAAACTGTTTTAGACAGGTTATGGAACTATTTCGGCGAAACAGCTAGAGACGTTTTAAAAGATGATTTTAGAAAGGGTTTTAGAAGAGGTTTTGAGTGTGGTCGTTATAGTAAACAAGTTCTATTTGAACAGTGTCGTGAGGTCCTCTACCCAACCCCAAAGGGCCCCGATCGCCCATAACCCGATCCAAAGGGTTCCAATCCCCATACCCCAATCCAGAAGGAACCCCCCGGTCCCCAAAGGTTCCCAGGGCTCCCACCCGGCCCCCAGACCCTCAAAGACCCACCCCGGGCCCCCCAAAGACACATCGAGCTCCCAAAAGACCACCGGGGTCCCAAAGGCCTTCACCCGGTCACCAAATGTCCCCCAGGCTCTCAACCGGCCCCCAGGACCCCCAAAGGCCTCCACCGGCCCCCAAAGGTCCCCCAGGCTCCCAAAGACCCCCCCCTCCCCCCCTCTCCCTCTCCTCCCCAATCTTCACCGCCACCCCCCCCTCCCCTCCCCTCCTCCTCCCCTCCCCCTCCCCTCCTCCTCCCCTCCCCCTCCCCTCCCCCTCCCCTCCTCCCCTCCACATTTTTTAAATATTTTTTGTGCACTGAGACACAGAAGGGACACCCTCCCCCAAGGGTCCCCCAAACACCCTCCCCGGCCCCCCAAAGAGTTCCAGCCCTCCAAACGCCCTTCTCAGACCCTCAAAGGCCCTCCCCTGGTCCTCAAGGGCCCACCAGCCCCCCAAAGGTCCTCCGGACCCCAAACGCTCTCCTCGCACCCCCAAAGGCCCTCCACTGGTCCTCAAAGGTCCCCCGGGCTCCCAAAGGGCCAACCGGCCTCCCAAGGGCCCACTCGGGCCCCCAAAGGTCCTCCCCCGGTCCCCAAAGGTCCACTGGGCTCCCAAAGGCCCTCCCCCGGCCCCCAAAGGTCCACCGGACTCCCAAAAAGACCACTCAATCCTCAAGGGCCCCCGGATCCCCAAAACGTCCTCCCTGGGCCCCAAAGGCTCCTGAGCCACCATTTTAATACTTTTTTAAGGCTTTATTATATCTTTTCAGAACAAATTGTGAGGCCTATGATTTGGGAGGTGTAGTTTGCTTTTTGGACTTTTCAGAGCTAGGATTCTTAGTCCCTCATAGGTGTTTGTTGTCTGAAACTTCTAGTTTGGGATGAGTAGTTGGCTATTTCAGACTTTTCTGAGCTAAGGTTTCTTAGTATTTCGTAAGTGAAGCTTCCACGTCAGTTTTAAGTTCACCAAGTCATAAAAATTTAAAGTTCAGTTCTAAATTTTTCCTTAGAAGATAGGAAAAGTTATACTATGATTGTGATTATTTTCTATGAAGATAAAAAGTTTCACTTTAATTCAGAATCGAAGTTGAACTTTTCTATCTTCTAAGAAAAATTTGGAACAGAACTTTAAATTTTTTCATCTCTTTGAGAAAAGTCGGAACTGAATTTAAGAAAATTTATAATTAAAGTGAAACTTTTTATCTTCATAGAAAATAATCACAATCATGACATAACTTTTCCTATTTTCTATGTAAAAATTTAGAACTGAACTTTAAATTTTTTATGTCTTGGTGAACTTAAAGCTGAAGTGGAAGCTTTTTATTTTCTTTGGTGAAATTAGAATTGAATTGTGTTCTTTGGTAAAATTCAGAAGAGAACTTGAACTTTTCTATCTTCTAAGAAAAATTTGGATCAGAACTTTAAATTTTTTCATCTCTTTGAGAAAAGTCGGAACTGAATTTAAGAAAATTTATAATTAAAGTGAAACTTTTTATCTTCATGGAAAATAATCATAATCATAGTATAACTTTTCCTATCTTCTATGTAAAAATTAGAACTGAACTTAAATTTTTATGTCTTGGTGAACTTAAAACTGAAGTGGAAGCTTTTTATTTTCTCTGGAGAAATTAGAATTGAATTATGTTCTTTGGTAAAATTCAGATTAGAACTTGAACTTTTCTATCTTCTAAGAAAAATTTGGAACAATATTTTTAATTTTTTCATCTCTTTGAGAAAAATCTGAACTGAAGTGGAAAATTTTTATATTATTTTGGGAAAATAGAACTGATCAATAACTTATTTCATTTTCATTAAGAAAATTCAGAATCGAAGTTGAACTTTTCTTCTTCCTGGAAAATATTTGGAACAGAACTTTAAGTTTTTTCTTAAACTGAATTTAAGAAAATTTAGAATTAAAGTGAAACTTTGTATCTTCATAGAAAATAATCAAAATCATGGTATAACTTTTCCTATCTTCTACGGAAAAATTTAGAATTGAACTTTAAATTTTTTTATGTCATGGTGAACTTAAAACTGAAGTGGAAGCTTTTTATTTTCTCTGGTGAAATTAGAATTGAATTGTGTTCTTTGGTAAAATTCAGAAGAGAACTTGAACTTTTCTATCTTCTATGAAAAATTTGGAACAGTATTTTAAATTTTTTCATCTCTTTGAGAAAAATCTGAACTGAAGTGGAAACTTTTTATATTATTTGGAAAAATAGAATTGATCAATAACTTATTTCATTTTCATTAAGAAAATTCAGAATCGAAGTTGAACTTTTCTTCTTCCTGGAAAATATTTGGAACAGAAGTTTAAGTTTTTTCATCTCTTTGAAAAAGGTCGGAACTGAATTTAAGAAAATTTAGAATTAAAGTGAAACTTTTTACCTGCATAGAAAATAATCACAATCATGGTATAACTTTTCCTATCTTCTACGGAAAAATTTAGAATTGAACTTTAAATTTTTTATGTCATGGTGAACTTAAAACTGAAGTGGAAGCTTTTTATTTTCTCTGGTGAAATTAGAATTGAATTGTGTTCTTTGGTAAAATTCAGAAGAGAACTTGAACTTTTCTATCTTCTAAGAAATATTTGGAACAGTATTTTAAATTTTTTCATCTCTTTGAGAAAAATCTGAACTGAAGTGGAAACCTTTTATATTATTTGGAAAAATAGAATTGATCAATAACTTATTTCATTTTCATTAAGAAAATTCAGAATCGAAGTTGAACTTTTCTTCTTCCGGGAAAATATTTGGAACAGAACTTTAAATTTTTTCATCTCTTTGAGAAAAGCCGGAACTGAATTTAAGAAAATTTAGAATTAAATTGAAACTTTTTATCTTCATAGAAAATAATCACAATCATGGTATAACTTTTCCTATCTTCTACGGAAAAATTTGGAACTGAACTTTAAATTTTTTGTCTTGGTGAACTTAAAGCTGAAGTGGAAGCTTTTTATTTTCTTTGGTGAAATTAGAATTGAATTGTGTTCTTTGGTAAAATTCAGAAGAGAACTTGAACTTTTCTATCTTCTATGAAAAATTTGGAACAGAACTTAAAATTTTTTCATCTCTTTGAGAAAGGTTGGAACTGAATTTAAGAGAATTTAGAATTAAAGTGAAACTTTTTATCTTCATGGAAAATAATCATAATCATAGTATAACTTTTCCTATCTTCTATGTAAAAATTAGAACTGAACTTAAATTTTTTATGTCTTGGTGAACTTAAAACTGAAGTGGAAGCTTTTTATTTTCTCTGGAGAAATTAGAATTGAATTGTGTTCTTTGGTAAAATTCAGAAGAGAACTTGAACTTTTCTATCTTCTATGAAAAATCTGGAACAGTATTTCAAATTCTTTCATCTCTTTGAGAAAAATCTGAACTGAAGTGGAAACTTTTTATATTATTTGGAAAAATAGAATTGATCAATAACTTATTTCATTTTCATTAAGAAAATTCAGAATCGAAGTTGAACTTTTCTTCTTCCTGGAAAATATTTGGAACAGAACTTTAAATTTTTTCATCTCATTGAGAAAAGCCGGAACTGAATTTAAGAAAATTTAGAATTAAAGTGAAACTTTTTATCTTCATAGAAAATAATCACAATCATGGTATAACTTTTCCTATCTTCTACGGAAAAATTTAGAACTGAACTTTAAATTTTTTATGTCTTGGTGAACTTAAAGCTGAAGTGGAAGCTTTTTATTTTCTTTGGTGAAATTAGAATTGAATTGTGTTCTTTGGTAAAATTCAGAAGAGAACTTGAACTTTTCTATCTTCTAAGAAAAATTTGGATCAGAACTTTAAATTTTTTCATTTCTTTGAGAAAGGTCGGAATTGAATTTAAGAAAATTTAGAATTAAAGTGAAACTTTTTATCTTCATGGGAAATAATCACAATCGTAGCATAACTTTTCCTATCTTCTATGAAAAATTTAGAATTGAACTTTAAATTTTTATGTCTTGGTGAACTTAAAAGTGATATGGAAACTTTTTATTTTCTCTGGAGGAATTAGAAATGAATTATGTTCTTTGGTAAAATTCAGAAGAGAACAAGAACTTTTCTATCTTCTATGAAAAATTTGGAACAGTATTTTAAATTTTTTCATCTGTTTGAGAAAAATCTGAACTGAATTGGAAAATTTTTATATTATTTTGGGAAAATAGAAATGATCAATAACTTATTTCATTTTCATTGAGAAAATTCAGAATCGAAATTGAACTTTTCTTCACTTCTTTGAAAAAATTTACAAATTTTTTCATCTCATTGAGAAAGGTCGGAATTGAATTTAAGAAAATTTAGAATTAAAGTGAAACTTTTTATCTTCATGGAAAATAATCACAATCATAGTATAACTTTTCCTACCTTCTATGAAAAATTTAGAATTGAACTTTAAATTTTTATGTCTTGGTGAACTTAAAAGTGATATGGAAACTTTTTATTTTCTCTGGAGAAATTAGAAATGAATTATGTTCTTTGGTAAAATTCAGAAGAGAACAAGAACTTTTCTATCTTCTATGAAAAATTTGGAACAGTATTTTAAATTTTTTCATCTGTTTGAGAAAAATCTGAACTGAATTGGAAAATTTTTATATTATTTTGGGAAAATAGAAATGATCAATAACTTATTTCATTTTCATTGAGAAAATTCAGAATCGAAATTGAACTTTTCTTCACTTCTTTGAGAAATTTTACAAATTTTTTCATCTCTTTGAGAAAGGTCGGAATTGAATTTAAGAAAATTTAGAATTAAAGTGAAACTTTTTATCTTCATGGAAAATAATCACAATCATAGTATAACTTTTCCTACCTTCTTTGGAAAAATTTAGAATTGAACTTTAAATTTTTATGTCTTGGTGAACTTAAAAGTGATATGGAAACTTTTTATTTTCTCTGGAGAAATTAGAAATGAATTATGTTCTTTGGTAAAATTCAGAAGAGAACAAGAACTTTTCTATCTTCTATGAAAATTTGGAACAGTATTTTAAATTTTTTCATCTGTTTGAGAAAAATCTGAACTGAATTGGAAAATTTTTATATTATTCTGGGAAAATAGAAATGATCAATAACTTATTTCATTTTCATTGAGAAAATTCAGAATCGAAACTGAACTTTTCTTCACTTCTTTGAGAAAATTTAAAATTGAAGTGAAACTTTTAATCTTCATAGAAAATAATCACAATCATAGTATAACTTTTCCTATCTTCTACGGAAAAATTTAGAACTGAACTTTAAATTTTTTATGTCTTGGTGAACTTAAAACTGAAGTGTAAGCTTTTTATTTTCTATGGAGAAATTAGAACTGAATTGTGTTCTTTGGTAAAATTCAGAAGAGAACTTGAATATTCACGATCAAAGTATAACTTTTCCAATATTCTATGAAAATTTGGAACAGAACTTTAAATTTTTTCATCTCTATGTGAAAAGTCGGTACTGAATTTAAGAAAATTTAGAATTAAAGTGAAACTTTTTATCTTCATGGAAAATAATCACTATCATAGTATAACTTTTCCTGTCTTGTATGGAAAAATTTAGAACAGAACTTTAAATTTTTTATGTCTTGGTGAACTTAAAACTGAAGTGTAAGCTTTTTATTTTCTCTTGAGAAAATAGAATTGAATTGTGTTTGTTGGTAAAATTCAGAAGAGAACTTGAACTTTTCTATCTTCTATGAAAAATTTGGAATAGTATTTTAAATTTTTTCATCTCTTTGAGAAAAATCTGAACTGAAGTGGAAAATTTTTATATTGTTTTTGGGGAAATAGAATTGATCAATAACATATTTCATTTTCAATGAGAAAATTCAGAATCGAAGTTGAACTTTTCTTCTTCCGAGAAAATATATTGAACAGAACTTTAAATTTTTTCATCTCTTTGAGAAAGGTCGGAACTGAATTTAAGAAAATTTAGAATTAAAGTGAAACTTTTTATCTTCATAGAAAATAATCACAATCATAGTATAACTTTTCCTATCTTCTAAGGAAAAATTTAGAACTGAACTTTAAATTTTTTATGACTTGGTGAACTTAAAACTGACGTGGAAGCTTCACTTACGAAATACTAAGAAACCTTAGCTCAGAAAAGTCTGAAATAGCCAACTACTCATCCCAAACTAGAAGTTTCAGACAACAAACACCTATGAGGGACTAAGAATCCTAGCTCTGAAAAGTCCAAAAAGCAAACTACAACTCCCAAATCATAGGCCTCACAATTTGTTCTGAAAGATATAATAAAGCCTTAAAAAGTATTAAAATGGTGGCTCAGGAGCCTTTGGGGCCCAGGGAGGACGTTTGGGGATCCGGGGGCCCTTGAGGATTGAGTGGTGTTTTTGGGAGTCCGGTGGACCTTTGGGGGCCGGGGGAGGGCCTTTGGGAGCCCAGTGGACCTTTGGGGACCAGGGGAGGACCTTTGGGGGCCCGAGTGGGCCCTTGGGAGGCCGGTTGGCCCTTTGGGAGCCCGGGGGACCTTTGAGGACCAGTGGAGGGCCTTTGGGGGTGTGAGGAGAGCGTTTGGGGTCCGGAGGACCTTTGGGGGGCTGGTGGGCCCTTGAGGACCAGGGGAGGGCCTTTGAGGGTCTGAGAAGGGCGTTTGGGGGGCTGGGACTCTTTGGGGGGCCCGGGGAGGGTGTTTGGGGGACCCTTGGGGGAGGGTGTCCCTTCTGTGTCAGTGCACAAAAAATATTAAAAAAAATGTGGAGGGGAGGAGGGGAGGGGGAGGGGAGGGGGAGGAGGGGAGGGGGAGGGGGGGGAGGTGGCGGTGAAGATTGGGGAGGAGAGGGGGGAGGGGGGGGGGGTCTTTGGGAGCCTGGGGGACCTTTGGGGGCCGGTGGAGGGCCTTTGGGGGTCCTGGGGGCCGGTTGAGAGCCTGGGGGACATTTGGTGACCGGGTGAAGGCCTTTGGGACCCCGGTGGTCTTTTAGGAGCTCGATGTGTCTTTGGGGGGCCCGGGGTGGGTCTTTGAGGGTCTGGGGGCCGGGTGGGAGCCCTGGGAACCTTTGGGGACCGGGGGGTTCCTTCTGGATTGGGGTATGGGGATTGGAACCCTTTGGATCGGGGTATGGGCGATCGGGGCCCTTTGGGGTTGGGTAGAGGACCTCACGACACTGTTCAAATAGAACTTGTTTACTATAACGACCACACTCAAAACCTCTTCTAAAACCCTTTCTAAAATCATCTTTTAAAACGTCTCTAGCTGTTTCGCCGAAATAGTTCCATAACCTGTCTAAAACAGTTTCGCCCAAATAATCCCTAAACGTAATTCAGCGTGTTCCTTTTGTTTGGCATCTCTGCGCTAATGCATTTCAAATTACAAAAGAAACTCTTTCCCGCGCTAAAACAATTCATCGCTAAGATGTTTCTTGGAGAATTGTTTCCATGGCCTTTGGCTATTAATATCCTTTGGAGTTCGATCAAAAGAGTTGTTTCCGAGGCAAAGACATTAATGACTTGGATCTATTCCTGGAGAATCGTTTCTATGCGAAAATTTTTAAAGTCTGACAGATGATGTCATTCATTAATTGATCTGTCAAGAAAGGGGAAATTAATTTGTTGTTTCTAAGGAGAATTATTGATTCACGATAGGTGAATTGAGGTCGACAGCACAGGTGTTCCAAATTCCGGGAAACTCATAACATCTGGCTTGAACAACAACAAGAAGGAAGTGACAAAGTTCCTGTTTTTCCATTCTCACTGACAAAATCCATAAAACCATCAAATAATCAACACACATAACCATCCATGAAAACAGACATAAATGTGACAAAGTTCCTGTTTTTTCATTCTCACTGACAAAGTCCATAAAACCATCCATAAATGTGACAAAATTCCTGTTTTTCAAATTCTCACTTGGAAAAACATCAAATAAATCGAACAACACACATATCCATCCATGAAAACAACCATAAATGTGACAAAATTCATGTTTTTCCAAGTGAGAAAATTCCTGTTTTTTCATTCTCACTGACAAAAACCATAAAAACATGCATAAATTATGTAAAAAGTTGTAGGTGGCAGCAGGGGTGCGTGACACGACCTTCTGATAGGGTTCTACTATTGTTTTGAATTGCATGACGTGTATTAAACAAAGTAGGTGTAAATCTCACGACATCAAAGTCTTGAAGGACATATGCCAACGAGGTAAATTAAAGGGTGCCATTCAGCACATACTTTGGCCAAGCCATCTTCAATAGAGGCAACAAATGTGGGGCATGTAAAAGGAGTTTGGGGTCTTGGACGAGACGGCCAAAACCCCAAACTGGGGAGACGGCCAAGCCGTCTTCAATAGAGGCAGCAAGTGTGGGGCATGTAGAAGGAGTTTGGGGTTTTGGACGAGACGGCCAAAACCCCAAACTGGGGAGATGGCCAAGCCGTCTTCAATAGAGGCAGCAAGTGTGGGGCATGTAGAAGGAGTTTGGGGGTATTTTCTTTGAAAATATCAACAAAACAACAGAATTACCCCACGCCCTCTACATTTTGGGTGAATCGTTTTATCCTCCCCCCCCCCCTACGTTTTGCTGGATAGGTGCCCCCGGTATTCCATGCTAAATGCGGTGATAATACTGTAAATAATATAAAGATATATTGCGAACAAATAAAGGACTAACCTTACTGTCACTCACTGAAAAGGGTAATATTGGGGTCTAAATATAATGAATAAGTGTTTTTGTGGCTGTCTTAGTCTGCGGTAGCAGCTTCAACTAATTATTGGAGGCATTGTGGATTCAACTCCAACCGACGAAGTTTTTTCGGCATCTTTCGTTTTAAATACAATATGTGTATGTTGTTTATAATGACAATAACTGTTTTATTCATTTCAGGAGTCATCTCCTGCATCACCATTTTTTGAACATCCCCCTCAACTACTGCCAGCGTGTAGGAAGATGCCTGAAACCTCTGCAGACCAAACAAAGGCTAAGTCAAAGTCTTTCCGCCCGGCAAAGAAACCCATAACATCCGAGATGACAAAAGTACTTGAAAACACTGTGCCACGTGCTCCTTTTGCTGAAGAACTTGTTGATAACCTAAGGGTATTAGTTCCTAATGAGGGACTTTTAAGTGCAGGGCATGTTACACCGTTGTGTCCACCTGATGTGTACGGTATCGTTCTTGATGGAGAAAGGAAACATAGACCACGAATATATGCAAGGGAAGATATTTTGATGCAATCAGTAAGTGTGTTTTTTTTTAAAGTTATACTGATTAAAATTTGCGATGAAGGTATTATGCCTAGTACGAGCATTTTACAATTCCATTGGTCCTCATGCATTGGCATCTTTAGTGCCAGTTTTGGATAAACTAGCCAAAGAGGCACACAAGAAGTTGTAGCGTTTAGTCTCTTGTGAGTGCTAGAGATAAACAGTTTATCGCTAAACGCAAATTTAATGTCTCCTTACGCGTATTCCCTCCCTAACGAATAAATAAAAGAGCTAACTAAAGGTTACAGTTTGATCCATCAGCCGTGAGACGACACAGGGTATGCGTACCAAGGGGTGTGGTGTATTCCGCCCCCACAAAATACTCCCACTCTGAGGAAAATCACGAAAATGTCCACTAAACCAAACTGGACATTCAATTTCTTACCCTTTAACGAAAGCTGCTGACTGCATATACTTTCTTTAAACTCTATGGAAAACTCGTGGAAAGTAATTATGTGTGCTGCCGCTGATTTGACTACAGATTCAGTAGACAAGGGGGGGGGGTCTGAGGATACACTGAGGGTTTTAGGTGAAAAAGGACAAAATAAGGCTTAGGCAAATATTGGTCCCTTTTTAAGCTGCTGAATCGAATTACTTGGTGAGGTCGATTAGTGTATTATTTGTGCTACATTCGAATTATTAGTAGCCCCGTAGGTAAAATTTATATAACCTTACTTAAACTTAAAAAAGCTTCTCTAAATGAATATTTTCACATTCACGCCTTTAATGTCAACTGAAGGGGTAAGAAATAAGCCAATAACAGGTAAGGGAGTGGCTGTATAAATACTCCAATACCGTCAGATTATAATGACCCAATCTACTCCATTTTTGTAGTTTTAAAGCCAAGAAAGTAGAACTATTTTTTTGGTATGTTGACTCTTGGGGCCGTGTTGTTGACTCTTGGGGCCGTGTTGTTGACTCTTGGGGCCGTGTGCTGTGATGTTCTGTTAGTGGTATTAGTAAAACCAGACGTTTCTTCTTTCAAAATTTATCTATAGCTTCTCTTAGTCTGACCAGTATCATCATGCTAGATTGCTAAAAACTAAAATTAAGTTTAACACCTCCATAATTACCACATTTACTCTTATCACCTTTGTTATATTTGGATTCGATTAAAGTTTTATAATATCACTAGGGTCTTCCCTCATCAAAATATTTTTCATTAGATTATAAATCAGATTCATAGTATTTAGTGATTGATTAACCTAAAAATTCCGACTTGCTGCAGCGTTACCTAGTTTGGAATGAACTCTGCTTTGTTCCTTATAGATACCTAGAAAGGGTGTTTCATCAAGTCAATAACCATGGAACCTTTTTTCGATTAATGTTTAATGAAAATCAATATCAAAAGCTTCAAGAAGGAACATTCAGATAAATAATACAAGACAAACAGACAAGATTAATTTCAGATAAATAATACAAGACAAACAGACAAGATTCATCGGAATCGGACAGTTCACGTGTGTCACAAATAATGTCTTTGGCCAGACCATACACAATGCTTTGGTTCAAATCCGCCGAGTGAATTTTTCTTAGGTCAAGTGATAGGCTAAGCAAGCTATAAAAATGATAAGAAAATCAAAGATTCCGCCGGGGAATTTTACGATCGCATCGTCCGAGCCGTTATAGCTTATCTCGTGCCGTAGAGGGCTGCACCGGTTGCAATGGGGGGGGATAGATAAATGGCAAACGAAACTCAGAGAGGAGAGAAAGTAACAAAATGAAAAATAAAATCAAAAAGGGTGAAAAAACGAGGATTTTGTCAGCCAGCGAACCATGAAGATGACAAAATATAAGCAAATATTTCGACAAGGACCTCCGCCAAGACGTCCTCAGTGCTAAACAAAAAAAGAAAAAAAAAACGAAAATCTAACCTTTCGAAGCTTACTGTACAAAGACAGAACAGACACTGAATAAAAAACCAGGCAGGAATCAATGAAAATGAATTTACCAAGATGATTGTGCAAAGATCTTTCGTCTTGCAATAACTTTAGCTTGTCTACAATTTCGGTTTTCATTAGATATGCAAATAGGTTCTTTTAAGTTTTTTCGAGTGAAAATATTGATTGAGTCCTTCAAGATTAAACTGTCGTAAATTGGGCTTAATGAAATATCTCAAGTATCTCTATTTATTGCTAAATTTTGGTTCATATATTTTTTTTATCTCAATTACCTCCTTAAAAGTTTGTGGTACGCCATTAACAGTTGATATTAAGGTTGCCTCGTCAAACAGAACTAGATGGGTCGGGTTTACGAAAATATGCAAAGCCAATGCCGAATCAAAGTTGTCATTGTTATTTTTTAATCTCAGGGACTTATCTATTGAAATTTTGTGCTCATGCAAACGCTCACCTAGTTGTTGATGGGTCCTACCAATGTAAAACTTTCCACAAGAACACGGGATTCTGTAGACACCACTACCCAGTACAGGGTCTGTTTTATCCTTTCCTGAGTTAAAAAAATGTTCAACCTTTTGTTCGGTTTTGAAAGAAACAGAGAGATTATGTTCAGCCAGCGAACCATGAAGATGACAAAATATAAGCAAATATTTCGACAAGGACCTCCGCCAAGTCGTCCTCAGTGCTAAACAAAAAAAGAAAAAAAACAAAAAAAAAACGAAAATCTAACCTTTCGAAGCTTCTCGTTTTTTCCCCCTTTTTGATTTTATTTTTCATTTTGTTACTTTCTCTCCTCTCTGAGTTTCGTTTGTCATGTATAGCCAGTGTGGTCTAAGAATGTATAGATAAATGGGTGACCGCGCCACTCGCTGAACGTGAGAAAATAAAATATGTAATTATATAAATGTAACCTCTTTTCCTTGGGTTATCTCGAAATCAATTACCTGTTATGTTATGTAGAAATCAGATTCCTGGGAGCGCTACCGTTGGAGACATACGAACTAATTACCTGCTGTGCAATTAGATACAGACATATAAGATAAAACAAGACACAAATAGAAAAACAATAGTTTTATTGAGACTTACATTAGGTGTATAACAGTGCTTCACTTCAAATGACGACAACAAAGGCAAGGATTACATTGGCTCTCAAAAATAATGTTGATGGCAATAGAGACAATCCATTATTGAAACGAAAAACAGTTTTTTTCACTATATCACAAAAATATAACTTCTGCGCTTTACCAGCTTTTTCACGATTGGCCTAAGTCCTGTGGAGGGGGCCGCTATTTTGTAATTATGTTCGCAAACTCACTACATAATGCGAACTATCTATCCAATGATTTGTTTTAAATATTTCTGATGATTAAACGTTATAACTTTAGCTTCCTGAGAAACATTGTATTTAGCGATTTTTTTATTAGCGCCGAGGTTTGGCTGAAATTAAAAGGTAGTTTTTCTTTTTGCTGGTTAAGAATTTAGACTCTTGGAAACGGGATTTAAACTCAATTAGGGGAATTCGGAATTATCTTTAGAAAGAAAGAATTGTATTTTTTGTATTTTAAATATATCACATTTTACTCACGGTACATATTACCCTTCCCATTATTTAATGACGTCCCGTCATTAGGACTTGCTTTTCCCTTGGGTTTTTGAAATATTCGCAATTTATTTACTATTGGTCCTACGTAATTTTAATTGACATTGTATTATTTTATACTTTTATATAAGCTTAATCAGGAGTGCTAAAAATTTTCTCTGTCACTTTTCTTATTTTATTAAACCCTTTCTAAAGTTCATCTACTGGACTAAGATTATTTATGGTTCTAGCCTAGCTACTATACTAAATATTTTTTTCTACATCTAACACTGATGGCTTTTACATTTCCAACAAGGTTGGGACTATTCTACCTTTACATAAGATTTTTTTTTGAGAATTCACCTTTTACAAGTTTTTTTTTATTTTGCTGACTATAGGGCACACTGCTTCCTATCTACGCTACATTAAATGAATAGTACGACAACGCTACACATAACTCTATCTTAACATCTAACACTCCATATAAGAACGATTTAAAACACACAATATCATGTTTACCACGTTTACTGGTGAACATTAGAACACTTTCACTGGGAATGTTTGCTATGTAACATTACTGATAGGATATTGGAATTTTTAAGTTATCGAAGTTATTAAAATGTAACATATGTAAATTCACATATATTTCATCACCATTCATGTCTTTTTAGCGTACTCAATCCTTCTGTTGTAAATTGTGGTCCTTCACTCCTTTCGTCTTGGCAAAATTTTTAAAACATTTACGATATAGTTTCTTCACAGAACAGTTCTAGCATGATTAAGTTCATCTTGGACGAAACGCCTTCTCTAATTGTCAAATGGGAAATGATACTCCCAGATACAGGTGTGTGGAATTTTGATATCAGATTTCATTCTCACCTGCTGTTTTTGGATAGTTCATAAGGTGCCTTATCATTAAGGGGTTGAACACTGGGACTGCGTTCATTTTCTTCTCAGCATATCATTTTTGGGATATTTTAAAGCACATAGAGAATGTAATTCTCGTATAAATTGCTCATTCGTACACTCAGAGAAAATAGTTCTCTTATAAAATTGTTCGTGCCTGGCTTGCGTCTATTAACTTTTGCAGTGATTCCTAGGTTAATCACAGAGGAATTGATGTTTGGATTTGGAACAGGTCAACATCAAACTATAGTGACTCCTTCAACATATTGTCTTTAACTTGTGGGAGGGGTATATTGTCACTGAGGGGTTAGTCACTGGGATTATCTTGGTTTCTGTAAGTCAATGGTTGATTTCCAGGTCCATTTTTCGGAAATTATCTCGTAACATTTATGGGATAACAGAGACATGAACTTTTCGTATTTGATAGAGGCGATAGGATGGATTCCGAGGAATGGTAGTAAGGGATTCGACGCGTGAATCTGTGACACGTAAATGGTTTTTGGGATCATCAAATATCATAACTATACAGTCGTATGGTACATGGGTCCATAATGATTATCAAGGGTTATATTTATGTACTTATATCTTTTACTGGTCGATGGGGCTCTCAGGATTTATGTGACTATATAGTTCGATAATGCACTGGATACTGAGATTCAAATATAGTGTTACCTGATAGGCAATATGGTTCGTGGTCGAGGAAACAACGATCAGGGGTAACTATAATTTTCGTAAACAATCTGGGAGGAAAATTGCCAGGTGTCTATGGTGAGTACTCTTCATTGGTTGAGGTATGATGAAAATAGATGCTACTAGGTTGTATCTGCACTGGATTATGCATTGTAATGATCGATTTCCAATATGTCAATCCACTTCCTGTAATAAAAATAACGAGGCAGAATCAGACGTTCTTTAAAACAAATAGTCATAACACATGATAAGCCATGTGATTGGTTACAATAAATGGTTAACGTTATACTACAAGGTAATATCAAGCAGATGCCAATGTTAATATGCATATATTGTTTTTAACAAACTGGCATTGTTATTTTTCTTATAAGAGATAACTTCTCTTAACTTTAAGTAATGCCTCTTATTATTTTCCTCGGTATACTTTATTACACACAATTTAACTTAATCTTTCTCAGCACTCATTTAATTCTATATTAGATTTAAAATAACCATTTAAATATAAGTTACGCTACATTATTAAGTTGGAGGTCTAATTTTACAACATGTTTAATGCCTGCATTGTTCACGCACGTCCGTGCTGTTTAAGAAACGCATGTTGCAGAGTCATGGCCACACGGTTTTACGTAAACGACACTTACAATGAGGGAACAAGACATAGCAAGGACGAGTGGAGACCTCTATACCCACTCGTTTTCTAATGTCTTCCCTTTTCGTGGCTTAGACGTTCTCATGGGGTCTGGGGTAAAACTTCTGCATTTCAGTCGTTTCTCCGTGTTCTTCCTTTGGGTTTTGCCTTCTTAGTCTCAGGATTTTTCCATAATTAAAAGTCAGTAAGATTCTCATGGTCAGGGAAATCGCGAATACGAAACATACGGTCAGTAGTATGTTCCACCAAAAATTGGTTGAGAATAATCCGCATCTATCATCCATGTACGTTGATCTTAGGTCTTCATTTGTAAATAGGGGAATCTGGGAGTATAATGCTTCTCTTATTTTTGTAAGCCTTAGTGTTCCTTTATTCTTTTCTACTTTGGACCATATCGAGGTTTTCACTTACTCACTCTCTATATTAGGAATAGTGTACGACAGGTTAATTGCCTTAAAATTGATTATTTTAGGACTTATTATATTTGTGGTCGTGGTAATTAACGGTGATCGAACAGTTGACTCTTTAGTTACAATTCGACATCCTTGTTTTATGGTTATCGTACCCACATCTTGTAACAGTAATTCTGTTTTGTAACTTGGGTCTATTCTTTCTGTATTATTGTAACAAGACAAAGTTCCAACAGTTTCTCTTGGAACAGAAAATAACCAAAGATCATTTCTAAGGTGTATGAATATTTCTTGCTTAGTACTTCCTATCACGGCTTCTTTCAGATGGACTGGATACATCGTACTGGAATGGTACGGGTAGACTTTTTTATATTAAAGGAAATTATTCAAATTAATTATATGCAATGTGACTTTTTAATTAGGATTTCTTTTCGGGAACTGATATATGTTGAACAGACGGTATCAGACGGTTTTGATTCATGCGAAGCCATGATATATGTTGAACAAAATTTTTCTACAGTATTTTTTATAATTGTATGATTTTTACTTCGTAAACTAAAAGTTTTTAAATTAGTATTCCTTTATGACGCCTATCCATAAAAATCTTTGTCTTTGTATTTTTAAGGGTATTTTAATCGGTCCGGTTTCTTAACCGTTCTACCTGACTGTGTCGTTACTTTTTCTTCTGTTTCTTACGGTCTTTTCCTTTTCGGTTCTGCTAGCGAAATAAGATCAAACTTTTTGTATTGTTTTTTCAAAAATTCTTGCCCTTTTAATTTTGTTTCTTTCGCGTGCGCGGCTGCTGAAGTCGGTTTTGATTTCCCTATTTCTTTAACTACTATATGGTCTGATTCGCAGTCAGACTCTTTGGAACTGGTTTCCGATGATTCTGTATTATAGGTTTTAGAAGTTGCACCTCGCATTTTTGAGGTATCACCTCCCCTTCCTTCGTAAATTTCTACTCCTCTGGAAGAAGAAGGTTTATTCTTTAAGTCCTCGCTTTGAGTTTTCAACTCGGGAGATTTGAAGGATTCTTGAGAGCTTTGAGAGGAATCCAAAGTTTTTGCGGGGTTCCTCCACTGTTTAAATGCCATGTCTTCAGGGGGATGGGGCATTCTTTGCACTAGTGTTTCCCTCCATGAAGTCCATTGATTAGGCTTGACCTTGGACACAGTTATATCATGATATTGTCTTTGCCGGTCATCCTCGGGAGTTTTATTCTTAGGCAATGTACTTTGACTCGTTTTTATTGGGAAATTTATTAAATCCATAGCTTCTCGCAGATTTTTTTAGTTGAATCTTTGGGAGGAGTTTTCTTTACAGTAATACCCGGAGTTTCTACAGCTCTGTTTAATTCTTCCTGCAATGACAGGGGTCTTTCTATTGGTGTTGCAGGGGATCTGGAAATCTTTTGGGGGGGACAAGGGGTCGAAATTCTATCAGGAAGATTTGGGTTTTTGCAGATATCGTATGATCTAATTCTCCTGCGCTCTCTGATGATGAACTTTTTGGATTATTTGGCGTTTTCATTCTTACTAGTATTAGGGATTTTCTTTTGGGAATAATTAGATTTTTCATAGTTAAAAATTCTTCAAAGTTCTCTCATCGCTCTCATTCTTGTAATAGTCTTGCTTGAAATTAAAGGGTTTCAGCTCTGCCAATCTTGACTTAGGGGGCTCATTTTCTGCGTCTGAAGAATCGGTAGACGAGGGACGCGATACCCATCTTTCTTGAAAGTGTGCTCTTTTTATTCGGCTAACATGTGCCTTGTAAGTTCTTCCACTATCGGGGTTCTCCATTTTAAAAGTATAATCGTTATCGTACTTTTTGACTATTCTGTACGGTCCAGAATATTTGTTGGAAAGTTCTTGCCTTCCGCTTTTGCCTCATTTTTTAGGTAGACACAATCTCCTATCTTAAAATCTATGTTCCCCTTGACTTTGGGTTGGTTTCTTAGCTCTTGGTTTATTTGACATTTTTCCAACTCTTGCCTAACTATCTTATAAGTTTTCCTCATTTTATTTATGAATTCTTGTTTGTAATCCTCTGAGTTATTGTAATATTGCCGGGATTCAATAATCTCGTCATAGGGGACTCTAATATCGCGACCAAAAAGTAAATAAAAAGGGTTGTCTTTGGTTGTTTCGGAATAAGCAGTATTGATTATGTTAGTTAAGTAAGGTAAGAATTGATCCCAATCGTTCCTGCTGTCTTTTGTATAAATGCTTAATACGTTCGAAAATATTTTATGCCTATTTTCTATTTTACCATTAGCTTGTGGGTGATATGGAGAAGTCACCAATTTCTCTATGTTAAAAAAAACTCATTAAGTCTTTTGTTACTTTTGAAACAAAATTGCTTCCGTTGTCACTTAAAACCTTGCCAAATTTTAAAAATGATTTCGCCAACGCATTACTTGTGGCATAAGAACCTTGAAATTTTAATGCTTTTGCAAAGGTAAATCCAGAAAAGTGATCTATAACTGAAAGAATACAAGTATGGCCTCTGTTGGAAACAGTCAGTCCTCCACTGGTTCCATATAAATCAAATGAGACAATATCAAAGGGGAATCTCGCTACCGGGACTCTTCCCATAGGAGGATTAGGATAAGCTTGGGGGTTTTTTCTTAAGTTACACGCTTCGCTTGTACTTACAAATTCTTTAAGTTTTGTTACTGCCGACGGCACGTAAAAATATTGTTTTAATTTATGGAAAGTTTTCGTTATTCCCAAATGTCCACCTATATCTGAATGAAAATATTCGAAGGCAGGTATTATTAAGTTTTGGGGTAATACAGGTATTATTGAGGTTTGGTTTCTATTTGTCTCAGCATTCACGATTCTACATAGTATTTCTTCATCAAGATCATAGTAAAAATTGTCTATCTTTTTCCTAAGAGTTTTGAATTTATCTGGTAACGCATCATCATTCACAAAATAATTAATAAGTGCTACACACATTTCGTCCTTTTTTTGTTTTGATCAGTTTACCAGTTTTGATCAGTTTCGTCAAAGCAGATATGACGTCGAATCACAGCAGATATGACGTAAACACACATATGTTGCGTTTTTGCTGATACCCCTGTTGCAACGGTAACTGCGGATCTGCAGTTAGTCGTTTCGCAGTTACCGTGATATCTGATATACGGTCCACTGCAAAAACGACTAGTATATTGCCGAAATTGCACTTTTCAAAAGTCATCCCCCCCAAAAAAAAACATAACTAAGTGCTGAGCATCTTTCTCACCAATTTGACAAAATTTGATGAAAATGAGATGACTTTTCAGATACCACGAGCAGATACCACGGTCGGACCGTGATATCTGAATATCAGTCACCGCGGTAGCTGGTCAGATACCACGACAACTGCAAAATGCCTTTTGACCGTGGTATCGGATACCACGGTAGCGGCAGAAACGACTTTAGACCGTATATCGAATACCATGGTATCTACAAAAACGCAACTATTGTCGTATAATAATAATATTTATGATCCACTCTATAGGTTTAAGATAGTGGAGTAATCAAAGGAAAGAAATAGAGAGAGTACAAAATAACACACACAACAACAAAAACCACTCAATGAAAAATTCTGTTTCTAAATCTGAATAGTAAAATTTGTTTACCGAAAAGGGCTGAAAGACCAAATGAAAATGCGTTACTTCGCTGCTATGACTTGGGCCCATGCTGACTTGGACACACATATTCAAGCA
Source organism: Artemia sinica (assembly GCA_027921565.1). NCBI lineage: Eukaryota > Metazoa > Arthropoda > Branchiopoda > Anostraca > Artemiidae > Artemia > Artemia sinica. The sequence continues at coordinate 76,222,202 of CM051260.1, read as the reverse complement.
ACGAATTAAATGGATACGTTAATTACGATCCTATTCAGAGAAAATATCCTTCCCTAAGGTTGATCATGAAGTTTGACAGCCTGACGAGAACCCTTGCCAAGAAGGGCCGAAATATCCGTTGTATGCATTACTTGAATATATATTCGCGATTAATAAAATTCCATACAGTGATATTCCCTGTCAGATTTGGGGTACCTCTACAGCTAGTAACTGTGTTGCATGCTTGACGAAAACGATTTATGACAAATAGGCGTTCACGCACTGAGCAGTGTTAACCAAGCTCATTTGATTGGGCCACTGAAAAAATGAGTTTGTATTGAGGTTCAAATTTTCCGCGTCATAGTAGAACTTAGCGCTGTGAGCATGGCCTTAAATATTCTGAATATCATGCTAGAGAAAACAGTAAAGATGCCAAAAACTCCGCTTAACACAATCAAAAATTTGCTTTTCAGTTCAACTTTAAGGAGTCCGGTGAAGAACGGATACCTACAAGAGCCAATTGTTTGGATTACAGATTAAATTTTGGGATTCCATAGAAACCTTTAGTCTTGTTCATTTTGGATGCCTGTTCAACTATCATCTGTTTTAGACTTCTTTTGTTTTGCTTGTCGGGATCCCAAAACGTAAGTGGAGGGATACCTATAACATTGCAAAAGTTGTCCGTCTGTAGCCTAAGCGCGATAACTGTCGAAGGGAATGAGATATTTCGTTGAAACTGGGTGGGAGGATCCTTTGGGTCAAGGGAAAGGTCGAGTTCGTAGATGGGCTCTGTAGCCCTACACTTAGGGGTGGGGATTCAAATTAAGGGACAGACAAAATATTTTTAAACAGCTAATGAGATAGTCGATTATGGGGTAAGAAAACATGCTGAACACGGCAAAGAAAACCATCTTATCGCCGGACAAGTTGTTTGCCTGGAATCCGGCCAAAACCGGAAAGTTTGTTAAAAGTAAGTTTTATTTGAAGTTGATAAGATGTTCGATTTCGGGGTAAGAGGGCATGTTGAAACCTTATATTACAATCGTTTTTTAGCCGGGCATATATTTCGTCTGGAATCCGGCTGAAACCGGATAATTTGTTATGCATATATTTTTTATTTGAAGTTGACTAGATGTTGGAAATAGGGGTAAGGAGATACGCTAGATTCGTTTCTGAGCTACAACTTTTCGCCAGACAAGTAGCTCCGGAATTTTAGCGAAACCGGAAAATTGGCAGAAGTCAGGATCGTTTCGATCGGTATCGTCAAAATAGATGTGACTTATAGAGGGATACACATATGCTGAATCCAAATCTGAACTCGGTGTTCTCAGAGGATTAGCCATTTGGAATTAATCCTTTTCTAGATCTTTAAGAGCAAAAATGTTCAAGGTGTCTGGCGAAGACTGGATCTAGCGAAGACAAAACCCAATGTCTGGATTAAATATTGAATTTTTCGGATCCCATAGAACCTTTGTTCTTGTTTTTCACTTTCACTGAGGCACATTCAGTTATCAGATATTTTGCGTCCAGCCAGCCGCGTCAGAGAGTAGAAAGGCTGGACACAGTCGACAAGTGCTAACAAGGAAATTGCTAATTTCGAAAAAATTATATTTCTTAGCTGTTTCGTCATCGTGATTTGGATGATCTCATCTAGTGAGAATCGGGCTTTCAAAACTTTCGGTAAGAACTACACCTCTCGTTGATACCATATGATGAATTCGAATTTTGAAATGATGAAGTAACGAACTGGCATCTAGTTAAAACACGCATTTTGGTAAACAGAAAACAGATCATAGAAGCCGCCCACCCCATAGGATAGGCCAGTACTTTTTTGCTCAATAAACTCTTTCTGACCTGATTACATCCAGGGCCATAACGACTAGGCGGGATGTGGGGCGCCCTCCACCCGAATATTGTCGACCAGTCGTTAAAAAGTAGCCGAGTCAACGCGCAGCGCCGCTATTTTTCGTGAAAACAGTCAATTTCTTACTTGGAAACAGTAGATTTTTCTTAAAAGCAGTCGGTTTCTTCTTGAAAATAGTTGTTTTTCTTAAAATCAGCCGAATTTTTGTCAACACAGTCGTTTTTTCTCAATAATAGTTGTTTTTGTCTGCATAAAACAGTAGGTAAAAATGACCAGCCAGTCGATAAATACCTCCCCCCCCAACATTTTGGCTAATAATGGTTCTTACGAAACCTAGGCTACTTAAATATACTTACTACTTACCATCAATACCATCAGACAATCCTGTGAAATAAGACAAGTCTGTAAGCGAAAATGCGCCGTTTTTTTTATGGTTCGAAATTCAGGGGAAATTAGATCTTTCAGGGATGAGTGCAAAAAAAAAAAAAAAAAAAAAAAACAGAGACAACGTTACCGATATGTCGTTACCGATATGTCTCGTAACGATATGTCTTTTGATCCCCTAGACCCATGTTACGTCTAGTCAGATTTTTCTTTCCTTGTTTCAAAGGCATGAGGTTTTTATGGAAGTATATCATTTTCGAGCGATGCCACTTTAAACCATGGAAAAAACTAAAAAAACTGATTTATTAAATTTGAAAACGCTTCTAGGGTTTAAAAATTAAAACACCAATAATTCATTGATTCCCCAATAGTAGGCCTAAACCTTAAAATAAAAGCTACGTCGTTTTAAAAATATGGTCCCGTGTTGTTTTGGCTGATACGTTGCTGATTTTTCACCGATTTGTTTTGTTTTTTTTTATTTTGTGCTCGTTACTACCGAGAACTACAGTCAAACCCTCAAACCCTAGATGGGTCCACGCCCTAGGACAAAGTATAAAAATCTGAGTTGGACCAACCCAAAAAGTAATGATATCAGAAAAGGCCTTATATTAATGAAAAATGAAAACACGGCCAAACTTTCAAACCTTAGACAGATCAGTGCCCTAAGACGAAGTAGCAAAATCTGACTTTGGTCAATAGAAAATCTGATAAATCTTTATATTAAAAAAATGAAAACACGGTCAAACTCTCAAATCCTACACGCTTAGCTGTATTCTTTGTGGGAGATGTTTACGTCTTTGGATAAAAAATATTTCCTAGCCAGAAATAATTTCTTAGAAATCTCCGTGGGTGGTAGTGTTTTGACTAGAAAAGACTATGCATGGAGAAATGGCTTAGAACAAAGGTAAACTAGATGTTAGCGTGATGAATGCTCATAGCAACAACATAGAGACACAAAAAAGGGATAGAAATTTGCCTTGTAAAAAGTATAAAGTGACTACACTTGCTACATAGCGATTTATGGTCGGAAAGAAATAAAGTGGACGTTCTACATAGGGAAATACGAGCGAAATAAAAGAAAGCCGATATTCTACATAGGATTTGTGTCTGGAAGAAAGAGAGTGGACGCTCTACATAGGGATATTCGACCGGAACAAAAGAGATGGGATGTTCTACATAGGATTTGTTTCCGTAAGAAAGAGAGTGGACGTTCTACATTGGAAAATTTGAGTGAAAAAAGTGAGCGGACGTTTTACATAGGAGTTTTGTCCGAAAAAAAGAGAGTGGATGCGAAAATACTAAAAATGGAGTTTTTCAGTATTTTACAAGTATAAGGCGATATCATTGGGTAGAACACAAGTTAGAATCTTTACATATACAACCCTGTTGAAATTGTTGGTTTTTTAAATCATGATATAAATACATGTCAAAATGATTCATGAAAAAGCTTTGATTTGTTGTCATAAAAACAAAGAAGGTCAGGTGTCACAAATCATTAAAGCTGGGTTTATTTCTTATTTATCTTATGTATTTTAATAGGGGTTCCCTTTACAGCCTCTCCACCCCAGCTTCCAAAAAATACCCCCATCCCATCGGAAAACACCTCCCCGTGAAATAACCCCCCCCCCCCCATTGGTTTGCTTCTGATCCCTTTTGACATATAAAAAACTAGAACTCTTAATTTTGGATTGAATGAGCATCCTCCGAAGTTTCTATGACCATGAATCGGAAGTGGAGATGAGAAAGGAACAGTCCACTTCCCATAAGGAATCAGTTCTGCTCATTTTGGGGTTTAATGCTACTCTTTACTTTTATAATAACAGCTTAGACGAGAAATATTCCAAGAAATCAAGAGGGGCTAACTATCAATTCCACATTTTTAATGTTTTTTTCTTATTTTTTGTCTCCCCCTTCCTCACCGAAAAAATAGTCCTGGATATAGCCCTGGGGATTATATGTCAATTTCTACCTTCAACTACCCTCGTCTCTCCCTTAGAAATAGTTATGTATTTATCTGATGTCTCAATGAGAGTTGGGATGTTTTGTATTAATAAGCACCCTTTGAGGCATCTCCCTCCCACCATAACTACAAAACAATCAGAGAACCCTATTGTAGAGGCTTAAAGCCCTTATATGCAATTGTTTGAAATTGTAAACGACAGTGAATTTACCAAAGACAGTGAAATGTGTCTATACCTGAAAAATATTTTTGCTAGTTAGTAAGGTGGGAAGATGCCTCAAAGGATGCATTTTTAACAGCAAAATATTCCGACTCTCATTGAGCCTTCAGATAATTTCTAAGAAAAAGAAAAGGGGGAGGTGGAGGTAAAGCCAGTCTCCATTTGGCAGATTCTGCAAATCTGCACCGCCAATGTGCAAATTTTATTTCAATGGAGACTACTTTTCCGGCTCCATGTTGGCAGTTTGCAGATACTACAACCTTCGACGTTGCTTTTTCTGCAAGATGGCAGAATGGCAGAATCTGCCAAATGAAGACTGGCTTGTAGAAATTGATGTATTATCCCCAGGAACATGTTCGGGAATTTTTATTGGGTGGCTATTTTTTTTTTGGGGGGGGGTAACTTCTAAAAAGACATAACATCAACTTTTGACTTTTTTTATATTTAACTCACCGTTATTTATTATTGGACATCAGAACCAGCAATTTATCTTTTTGGTAAATTTAACTCACCGTTATTTGTTAACAGACATCAAAACCAGCAATTTACCTTTTTGATAAATTTAACTCATTGTTAATTGTTTTCTCAGCTTAATTGATTTGACATTTGATCTAATATTTTATGAGAAACATTCTTATTCAATTTATGCGATCCACTAATATTGTTCTATTCAATTTATTCAATTTAGATACTTGAAGTGCGTGCAGTTCCATCTACGGCTCGCTCTGGTACAAGAGTTTGTGCGGTCTGGCCTCGTAAGTCAAGGATTCTGTACCCAGGCAGGGTAGCTGTAACTGCCACAGCTCTTGAGCAATCTAAAGGAAAAGACTGGCAAGTTGATATTGAATTCGACGATGGATATTGTCGTATAGTACCTATTGAGGACGTCAGAATATTGCCGGACGATTACCCAGTCAAAGTCAGTTCAGTTGATAGCTTAAACGAAGTAGGAAACTCAGCGACTACAGTACGGACAGGTTTGTAAGAATCCATAATTATAGTGCTTTAGAGGCTTCACCTACTATATATAAATGAATAAATTGCCTCTCAAACTGGATAAAGTTAGCTCCCACCCACTTGTAATCATGATTTTGTTTTTAGAGATCACAAAATTTGTAATTTCTAATTGACATATGAAACTTGAAGGCAGTAGTCCATTATGGTTTGTAATGCTTAGCAACTATTGTAGTTTCGAAGCTCAAATAAAGATTCTTACGGACAAATTGCCTTTCGAGCTTGATTTTGAGAAATAAATTTTTAAATCTTTCAAAAAGTAACGTAAAACCAAACATGAAAAAAACTCTCCGTCACCTATGTATGTAGCATCTACACAATTACATAGAGGTAAGGGTTTGTGTGTTAGATCCCTCCTCCTTCCTCAAAATCTAATAGAAAAATCATACGTTTTCTTATATAAACCAATTATTTGTTATGTTTTTCATAAGCCTGCCCCTTTAAACATAAGCACCCTCCACTCACCTTCAAAAAATAATCTTAAATTATTCCCTTTTAGTATATTTGATTTAAATTTCTGAAATTTTAAATCCCTTTTTGATTAAAATAATGTTACTGTTATTCGTATGATACTGCTATTAATAATGTTACTGTTGCTCAATTATGTTATTCAGCCTTCCGACTACATAGGCCAGAAGGCTCAAATTAGGCTAGTAGAATGTCATAAAATGACTTCAGGCTTTTTTTTAGATTTAAAGGCTTTAAGTTGGGTGGTATAGAGGAAGAATGTTAATTTGTAACTTACTGAAAACAAAATACATGAACAATGTTTTCACTTTTTTTACTTGAATAACTACAAAATTATTAAGACTTTAAGGAATAAATATCAGCATGTGTATATGAAACTGACAATCCACGGTTAGCGTACTATGATGAACAAAATGACTGTCTCAAAATTGGGTTGGATGTATTTGGAATATGAGTGCGCTTGGGTGGACGGTTGCTTGCCCTCCAATCACTTTTGACTCTTAAAAAGAGCACTGAATTTTATTTATTTCCAATCAGACTAGCTCCTTTTAAAGTTTCAATGACGTTATAAGCTCTGATAGGCTTTGATATTGCTTATATGGATTTTTGAGAATCTGCATACATAGTTTCTTCGTTTAATAGAAAACCCCCCTAGACATTCCCCAGAAGTTTCACTTTAATACCCTCAGTGTCATTAGTTATAGTAACTGTAGATTTATTAATAATTAAGAAAAAAACAAGTTTTTTCAACTGAAAGGAAGGAGCAGCATTAAAACTTAAAACGAACAGAAATTATTACGTATAGAAAGGGGGTTGCCCCCTCCTCAACACCTCACTCTTTACGCTAAAGTTTTTTAGTACCTTTAAAAAAATCGTCTTATTGTTCTAATTAAACGGCCCTTGTGTTTCAGGAGTCATTATTAAATAATTGGGACAAAATTCAAAGTTTAGCGTAAAGAGCGAGGTGTTGAGGAGGGAGAACCCCCTTCATATACGTAATAATTTCTGTTCGTTTTAGGTTTTAATGTCGCTCCTTACTTTCAGTTGAAAAAACTTGTTTTTAAAATTCATTTTCTGATCATTTTTTTTTTGATAATGCCAGGAAATCTGGCCCCACCTCCACGGAGAAAAACCCCTCCCCACGGAAATATCCTCTAGACAATTCAATCCCGGTGAAAATTTACCTTGGACAATTACTCTTAACCACTCCACGTGTAAAATTGAGACGGAAAAGAGAAAGCAAGACATATAAAAAGAATTTTGTATAAGAATTCTCACAAATTCCCCCAGTATATAATTTACCCTGACAAGTTCACTCCCTGGAAACTTCCCTCTCCATGGAAAATTACCCCTATGGAAAAACCCCAAGCAGAAAATTTGTCTCCCCCCCCCCCAAAGAAAATGTATGCCTTTATCCGACTAACAAATATTATGCGCAAACAATGGGCAAATTTTATAACTTAAAGACCATTGTCCTGGGGATGGGGGGGGATTCATGTTATACAAAAAGGCATAGTTATTGGTTCTTTCAACTATGGTGAACAAAACGGCTACCTCAAAATTTTGATCGGACGATTTTGAGAAAAGGGGGGTGGGGAGGGGGCCTAGTTGCCCTTCAATTATTTGGTCACTTAAAAAGGGCATTAGACATTTTAATTTCCGTTAGAATGAGCCCTCTCCCGATATTCTAAGACCATCAGTCAATACGATCGCCCCTGGAAAAAACACACACAAAAAAAAACAACAAATAAACACGCATCCGTGATCTTTCTTCTGGCATAAAATACAAAATTCCACATTTTTGTAGATAGGAGCTTGAAACCTATACAGTAGAATTTTTGGATACGCTGAATCTGATGGTGTGATTTTCATTGAGATCACTTGACTTTTAGGGTCTGTTTCCCTCTTTTTTCGAAAATCAGGAAAATTTTCTCAGGTTCGTTACCTTTGATGGGTAAGACTAAAGCTAGTGAAATTTATATATTTGAAATCAGCATAAAAATTCGATTCTTTTGATATTTCTATTTGTATAAAAATTCCGTTTTTTAGAGTTTCGGTTACTATTGAGCCGGGTCACTCCGTACTCACAGTTCGTTACCACGAAATGTTTGATGAAAATTACTCAGAATTACAAACAAGCTTCCAATTACTATCTTTGTCAAATTTCTTAAGTATTAAATTATACTTAAAAATAGTTTGTCCTATCGTTTTCCAGAACTTATGCGCTATGGTCGGATTGTTTTTATGATTCAAATTACTAGGAAGGGCATGTTTTACATCCCGCTGGTTTAAAATTCCAGGTAAATTAATATCCTCTATTTGTTTACTGATAAGATTTATAGATAAATATAGTCTCTTCTCCTTATTACCAATGTTACCAGACTTCTTGTAATTTGAAACCAATTTTGTTTTTGCTAAAATACAAACCGTATCATAAATAAATTTTGAATTATATGTTATATTATTTTTTACAATCCAAAATAATTTTATTGAGTTATTCCTTGATAACTTATTTAAGCATTTTTATAATATTAACTATACCATTAGATTCAAATAGCTGGCAAAAATCCACCAAATATTTATTTAAATCTATATAATTTTTTCTATTATTTTTCCTGTGCCAGTTGCCCCCCACACCCCCGAAACGACGTCACTGGTAAAGTTTGTTTATCAACTTTTGAATATGTTATTTTGAAAACTATATTTCTTTGTTCTGGATGTAGATGGGTTCGTTTCGTTTTTAAGGAGTCTTATTTTTTTTTTTTTCGTATCCAGTTTCCAGTATCCATTTTTTTTTGTGGTAGTCTTTGGGAATAAGTAATGTCTCATTTTTCTATTAAGACGGGGCATCAAGAAGAAATCTGTAAGTAAGTTATCTAAAGCAATAGTTCTGCACACCCCCTCCCTCCTACATAGTCTCTTCAGAAGAGGTATGATATGCAACCTATGTTGCATCTAAGTTAATTATTGTATGTATTATCTCCACTTAGAGTAAATTTCCGAACACCATCCTTCTCAGAGCCGAGCCAGGTAGTCATTACCTTGCTCAAAGTCAGTCTACTGAAAAGACTGAAAAGACAGTCTACTGAAAGACATTCAGATGAGTAGTTATTTAGATTGTTCATTGGGTGACTATTAAGTTTGGACATGGAGACACTGGATCTATAGCTGTTTAGCTTTATTTAACGGAATTAGTTCTAAGGAAAAGAAATAAGGTTACTAATCAAATTAGAAATCGAATAAAATCTCAAGTCAGCGTAACTTCATCAGTATTTTTGATTGAGTACCAATTCTGAGTCAAAATATAATGGTAGAAAATCACTACAGCAACACACAACCTCAGGGAGAAAAATAAATTACTAAGTACACACCCTGATTTTGGCACACGATTGAGTTTATATCTGTCCAAATTTTTTATAGGTCGTGTGAAGCAATTTGAAGATCTTAAAAAGTGCACAGAGAAAATTAAAGATGATTACGAAATAGTAGAGCAGATGAAAAAAGAGCTTGAAACAGCAAAGAATAGGATATCTGAAAGTAATGAAGAGCTGGCACGTATCAAGGTACTAACTAGTTTTTATTCACAGGTTTGTTTATGGAATGTATTTATTTAATTTTTTGTGAATACAAAATTTATTTTCAGGACCTAACTTTGAATATTGGTACAACTACAGATCGTAGTCGATCCGTAGTCGAGTTACCTACGGATTGGTATGGATACCCAACTGACTGACCATATTTCAAATAGTAGGCTATTTGAACATGTGGTTCAATCTCGCTTTCTAGGGCAATTAATTAAAAAAAAGTTATGTCTAAGGGAAGTAAAGTGGAAACTTAACACGAACAAAAATTATTGTTTCACTGTTTATTTGACATATATCGATAAAGCTAGCGCAAATATACCAACTGATAATATTGCCCCTTGTTTGTATGATTATAGAAAACTGTAACTTCACTGAAAACACAAAATAATATAGGGGTTTTGGTACAGTAAAAGCAAAATGATTAAGGACACTTTTTGTAAAGAAATAAAGCATTTTAAAATTGTCGCTTTATTTTTTTTCTTGTAATTTGGTATCACTTCAGCACAACGAGTTAAGTCTGGTGATTAGATTTGGTTTTGGTTCTGAAAAGGAACTTGCATGATTAGTTTGTAGACAAGTCCAAAGTGAAGCCATATTGATAATTTTAGAACTATAGACTAGCTTTAGAATTTGTGTCATAACTAGAAATATTCCGTTGTGCAGAGAGAAATAAACCGGATTTCCGGAGTACAATATTATACTTTACTTGTTTTTTATTTCGAGTAATACTAAAGTGTGTTTTTTACAATATAAAATTGTGTAATACTCATTATTGGTGTTATAGCTGGTGAGACCAAAATGTTGCCTTATAGATCAGTCAATCTATCAATCAATCAATTTATTCAATTAATAAACACAACAAAATAACAAAATAACACAACAACAAAATTGTGTGTGTTGTTTAATGATTTTGTAGCTATTAACATTATATTCATTTTTTATACTTAAGTTTTAAGATAATTTTAATTGGATAATGAAAGAGTTAGTAATATCACAGCTGATGTAATACCATGAAAAGCGTTGTGGATTAGTTTGTTATTGTCAGGCTACGTACTCACTTTTGATTCCTAAATACATATTCTTGCTTTTTTATACTGGGCTTTGGGTGTTTTCAATAAAGAGCTAGGTATCTATAATCATACAAACATAGAGAAATATCCCCAGTTGATTTGCAAGCGAGAAAAGAAATTATACTTTTTAAATAAAAAACATTCTCAATGGTTTTTACATGATAAAACTTGTAAAACTTGCTGAATCACAAAGGCCGTTTAATTAGAATATATAGCTCTTTTGAAAGCACTAAAAAAACTGTAGCGTAAAGAGCGAGGTATTGACTTGGGGGAGAACCCCCTCTTATACGTAATAATTACTGTTCATTTGAAGTTCTAATGTTGCTTCTTACTTTCAGTTGAAAAAACTTGTTTTTTTTTAATTTAATTTCTGATCGTTTTTTAAATAATGCTTGGAAATCCGGCGCCCCCTTCATAGAAATGTCCCTTACCCCAAAGAAACATCCTCCACGGAAAGATTCTCCCGAGTTACCTCCTCCTCCAGCCCCCCCCCCCCCACCAGAAAAAAATTCTTCCTGAAAATGTCTGTATACTTCCCAATAACCACTACAATATGCAAGCAATGGGCAAAGTTCATAACTTGCAGCCCTTCCCCTGTGGGGGATTAAGTCATCGCAAAAGACATATTTATTAGATTTTCGACTATGCTGAACAGAATGGCTATCTCAAAATTTTAATTGGGTGACTTTGAGAAAAAAATGAGCGTGGGAGGGGGCCTAGTTGCCCTCCATTTTTTTGGTCACTTAAAAGGGCACTAGAACTTTTAATTTCCGTTCCAATGAGCCCTCTTACGATAATCTAGGACCACTGGGTCAATACGATTACCCCTGGGAAAAAAAACAAACAAACAAACAAATAAACTCGCACCCGTGATCTTTCTTCTGGCAAAAAATGCAAAATTCCACATTTTTGTAGATAGGAGCTTGAAACCTCTACAGTAGGGTTCTCTGATACGCTGAATATGATGGTGTGAATTTCATTAAGGTTCTATAGCTTTAGGGGGTCTTTCCCCCTTTTTTTGAAAATCAGCCAAATTTTCTCAGGCGCGTAACTTTTGATGGGTAAGAATAAACTTGATGAAACTTATATATTTGAAATCAGAATTAAAATTTGATTCTTTTGGTGTATCTATTGGTACCAAAATTCCGTTTTTTAGAGTTTCGGTTACCACTGAGCCGGGTCGCTCCTTACTTACAGTTCGTTACCACGAACTGTTTGATAACAAATCTTTTGTCTTTTGTTGTGATAAAAAAAAACAAGTTTTTTCAACTGAAAGTAAGGAGCAACATTAAAACTTAAAACGAACAGAAATTATTACGTATATGAGGGGGTTTGCCCCCTAGTCAATACCTCGCTCTTTACGCTAAAGTTCAAATTTTGTTCCAATTCCTTAAGAATTACCCCTGAATCACAAAGGCCGTTTAATTAGAATAGATATATCTTCGGAAAGTACTTTAGCGTAAAGTTTTGAAAAAAACTTTAGCGTAAAGAGTGAGGTATTGACTAGGGGGCGAACCCTCTCATATACATAATAATGGAAATCTAGCACCTCCTTCACAGAAATGTCAATTCCCCCATAAAACATCCTCCATGAAAGATTCCCCCACGTAACTCCCTCCTCCGAATCCCCCCCCCACTAGAAAAATCCCTCCTGAAAACGTCTGTATACTTCCCAATAACCAATACTATATGTAAACAATCTCGTATTTTGGCATATTTCCCTGTGAACTGCACTTCTTCAGTGTGGTTGCTATAACATGTAGCCTAAGTACCATAATTTCTATCATCATTTTGGAAATCTGCTTTTGTTTTACTCTTTTGGCTTTATTGTCTTATGCTCCTGGCCCCCCCCCCCCAGGCCCCCCAGTGTGTTCCCAGGTGGTGATGGGGGAACGCCCTACAGATATGTAGGTTACCTCCATAGGAGGCACACACCAAGGGAGGACCTTGTCCCTGGGGGTCCATAATAGAAACTGGAGCACCTTCACCCGGGGTCATAAATACAGGTGGAGGAGGAAGAAAGCCCCTCAAATTTACACTCATTAGGGCCCACCGCTGTGTCCACAAGTCCCATGACTTACAAACCTTCTCCCAGTAATGGGTTAAATTGCGTGGTCATGCAGAACACCATCGCGGGAGGATCCTCCATAGGAGGACAACTGCGGCAGGGCGTAAGATACAGATCTATGGGCAACGCCCTCTGAAAAGGGCTACCTCGACCCTTTCGGGCACAGTAGACAGAATATATCAGTAAGCTTATCGCAGATCATTTCTGGTGTTCGTTCTCGGTGCGAACAAAAACCTCCTCCCGCTTATTTCTGCATTAGCGGGAATGCGGGTTAGTCTGTTTCCGATTGTTTCAATGCACTTTGATGGAAACAATCGGAAACAGACTAACATTAATAACAGACTAGCATTCCCGCTAATCTGACTTCGCCTATGTTTATATCTGCAAAAACGTTCTCCGGAGCACTCGCACCCCGGTCCGGGTTTTTATAATGGGTGAGATAGAGAATGATCATACTGGATAATTATATGAACTGTGCTTTCGGGGTACCTGAAAAGACTGGGGACCTTGCGGTCACTCTATTCCCACTTGAGTAGTGGCGTGATATCCTAGTAAACAACACAGCATTCACATAGGATTCTGATTAATGGACAATCCTTCTGGGATTGGTATATTTTGACCTGCGTCTTCGTGCTGAAAAACCTTTTCCTAGCTAATTTATCTACTATTGGCTACCTCCCTGCATTAGCATAATATTTGTAGGCATGAATATATAATGAGTCGGAGGTACTAGGCTTGAGATTGTCTGTTCAGGACTTCGACTCTCGTTGATAGAAGAGCATCGTCAAGTGCTGAAAACCATGTTGTGATCAAGATGGGCCCAGGATTGCACAAAGCCTCAATTCGTGGAGGTCTCAGGGACTTCTTGCTGTCCGGTTATAAGCCGGCTTAAGCACTTCGGTGTAGACTTGAGAAGATATGTGATCCCCGTTCTGCACTGGTATCTGGGATCAATGCTTTTCCTGAGGCCAAAATAATTTCAATGATTTAAAGAACATGAAAATTAGAACTTGGAATGTTACGACGTTAAAAAAGACCGTCGTATCGACATTTTGACTGACGAGTTCAGACGATTCGAACTGGACTTATTAGGAGTTTCAGAAACTCATATCCCAGGGGTAGGAAGCATGAAATTAGGTGATATACAATTTGTTTACTCGGGCAGGAAGGATGGGGTACATAGACAGGGAGTAGGGCTCATGATGAATCAGGAAGCTGCTAAGTCTTGTTTAGGCTGGGAAGATATTAATAATAGAATACTAATTGCTCATTTTATGACTAGAAAGTTCAGGGTATCAGTTATAGTAGAATATGCTCCTCTAGAACCAACTGACGGAGATACTAGGGACTCAGATAAATTTTACTCACAGTTACAGGAGCAAATAGACAGGGTTCCAGGAAGAAATATGATGTTTTTACTAGGAGATTTTAACGCCCAGGTTGGTAGGAATAGGGATAGATGGTACCCTAGCCTAAGTAAATTTGGTATCGGAAAAGGAAACAGTAATGGATACAGGCTTTTGCAATTTTGTAGGTATAACAATCTAGTTATTAACAATCTATTATTGATTATGTTATAGTAAACCGAAGACTGGCAGGATCAATACATGATACTAGGGTATATAGGAGTGCTGTTATTGATGTTAAAGTAAAGATCACCATCTAGTAGTGTCAAGGGTTAATTTAAAACTGAAATTTCGGAAGGGTAATTACCTCCCAGGAAGCTATGATGTTGATAGACTCCAGGATGAGAATGTGAGAGAAAATATCCAGGAACAGTTGAATACTAATTTTGAGGGTTTAAAATTTGACAATGTGGAAGATGGTTGGAATAATTTTAGAAAAATAATTTGTGAAGTTGCTGAACGTGTCTTAGGGAAGAAAGCTAGAACTGCAGCTAAGAATACTAGTGAATAAGCTTTATGTTTCATAGAAAGGAGAAAGAACTTGTACAAGAACTATCTGAGTGATAGATCATATAAAAACGAAAGGAATGTAGAGAAAGTGGAGAAAGCATTAAAATATGAACTAAGGAGGTGTGAAGTGGAGGCCATGGATAAAATTGCTGAGGATCTGGAAGATGCAGCTAGACGGCATAATAGTTAAATATTGTACTAGCACGTTAATAAATTGAGAGGGAGTAGTCAATCCGGACTTGGCCCAGTTAAAGACAAGAATGGGGCCACAGTTAGTGATAAGGAAAGAATTAAATAAAGATGGACAGAACATTTTGAGAAATGGCTAAACCGAGATAAGAGTTGCACGAAAAGATATAGAGGAAAATGAAAAAGTTTGTGATACCTTGGATGTGAATCAAGATTTGTTTTGTGAGAAAGAATTAGCGACAGTACTAAAAGGTTTAAAAATTAATAAGGCTCAAGGTGCTGATAGGGTTGTAAATGAATGTTTTAAATATAGTGGCTCTGAGGTTAGAAATAAGTTACTGAAGATTATGAATATGATTTTTGAAAAAGGGGAAGTACCTAATGATTTTAGGAAAACCTTAATTAAACCACTTTATAAGAAAGGTGATAAAAGTGAGTGTGATAATTATCGAGGCATTAGTCTGGTCTCTGTAGGTAGCAAATTACTTAGTAAAATGATACTTTTAAGACTGAGAGATGCCGTAGACAAATTTTTAAGAGAAGAACAGTGCTGTTTTAGAAAGGAAAGAGGATGTGTCGACCAAATTTTCACTCTTAGGTTAATAATTGAGAAGTGCCTGAGTTGTCAAACACCTTTGGTCCTCAGTTTTATACATTATGAGCAAGCGTTCGATTCTGTTGATAGAAGAGCTTTAGTAAAGGTTTCATCCTTGTACGGTATACCAGACAAATACACTAATGTTATTAGTGCTATGTACGAGAATAACTCTACTGCGGTTAAGGTAGGAAATGAGGTTAGCAGCTGGTTTTGTATTAAATCAGGAGTTAAGTAGGGTTGTGTTCTATCCCCCTTTATATTGAATATTTTGATGGACTTTGTCTTAAGGAGCAAAGGAAAGGCAATGGAAGACCATGGAATCAGATCTCCTGATTCCGTGGAGGGGAAAGTCTCCTGGACTTAGATTATGCTGATGATTTAAGCATCCTAGATGAAAGTATGAGCAAAATAAATGAACTTTTAAAGGTTTTACGAGTTCTGGGTGCTAGAATTGGTTTGAAAATTAATGTTAAGAAGACTAAGTTACTAAGGCTAGAAATAAGTGAAGATAAAAAGGTGACATTGGGTAATGAAAAGATTGATAAGGTGGGCAGCTTTACTTACCTTGGTATTATTATTAGTAAAGATTATGGGAGCAGTGAAGATGTTACAAGTAGAAGAGCCAAGGCTCAGGGGGTTTTATCACAGTTAAAAAGAGTTTGGAAGAATAGGAAGATAAGTCTGCAAACCAGGATTAGAATATTAGAAGCTACAGTGATGATATTGGTCAAATATGGCTCTGAAGCATTGGTGCTCCGAAAAGCGGATGGAGATTTGCTAGATGTTTTCCAGAGAAATTGCTTAAGGATTGTTCTGGGTACCCGGCTGACTGACCGTATTTCAAACAATAGGCTGTACGAAAAATGTTGTTCAATACCGCTCTCTAGGGCTATAAAGAAAGGTTGAGGTGGCTATGTCACATTGTGCGAATGAAGGATGACAGATTGCCGAAGATTGTTCTTTTCGGCAACCGTCTAGGGCTAAACGGAAAGCAGGTCGTCCTCGTCTGGGGTAGGAGGACGTCATATAGAAAGACTTAAAGGAAATAGGAACTTCGTGGGAGGGTGTAAAAAGGGGGGCTTTCAATACATTGGGATGCAGGACGAGCGTGCGTAGCTGTATTGGCCTCAGGTGGCTTGGTGCTGCAGTGAGTTCTTAGTAGTAGTAGTAGTAGCATGTGTACTTTTTAAAACTTTTTTTTTCTAATTCTTTCATCTTTGAATCATTTTTGCTCCGCCTGTCAACTTGAAATTTTTCAGGAAACTTGGAAGACTGAATTTAATCATCTGACTGAAAATTTGAACCTAGCCAGGGAAGAAGTAGAAGCTTCACGAAAAAGAGAAGAAACTGCCATTTTAGCCTTAGCTGAAACGAAAAAACAGGTTCACGAAAAACTCCTTAAACAAGAGGAAGAAATGAAAAGGCTAGAAACGAAACTTGGTACCACCTTAACGGAGAAAGAGCTCTTGTCAGCTAAAGGTAATGATATGTTCTTTTATAATAATAAAGTGTTTTTTTTTGTAATTTAAAAGTTTTTTTGCCAAATTTATTTTTAGAAGTTTACTTATTTCTAAACTATAAAAACACAGATTTGTAATGCAAAAGGAAAAACTAAGATATTTTGAGGGATTTTAAGATTTAGTTTTTGGGATTACGAATTAAAATATGTTCTTGTGATGAAATCTCTTAGGCCGAATTTGGAAATGTTTTATACATTTTTTCATTAACAATATGTTTCAATAACAGTTTTCTATTTTATTTTTTTCATTTATATGGAAAATATATCTTTCTGTTTATATTCATATAATTGTTTCCTAAAGTTTAATCTGTTAGGAAACTTGGGTTTTCTAGAACATAATTTTGTTTTAGACGTTTAAGTTGGTCTTCAAATGCAGTTTAGTATGATGAATTCAACTGCGCAATTCTTTTTTTTTCAAACGCCTGATGTTTTTGCGTAACAATATTTTAATTCGCGTAAAATTTATTCTTTTACCATGTCACGTCTGTAATTATATTTATAAATAGAATAGTGCGATTATTTCTATAAATTTAATCGTAGAAGAATTTTTAATTCACGTCTAAATAATGTCAAAAAAATTATTCTTTATGATTATTACTTTACCTTAGTTCCTCCAGTGCCACATGTCACACATAAGGCATCGGTGATGCCTCTCCATTCATCCTGCATGGTTGACGCTACGATGATATTCTCTCATTGAGGTATTAGTGAAGTTAGCCATTTTCCAATCCAGGCCTGGCGTTCTGCGCAGTATATTCTTCAGACGACCTTTTATACGCCTACCATTGGCTTTTCAGCTGTGTGCTATGCTAATTAATCAAATTTCGTCGCTCCGCACCACGTTTCCAAGATAGGGCCATAATTCCAAAATTATAGTCGCTAAAAATTTTAGTCACATTTTGAAAATTGAACTTGCCACTATGAGTAGAGATGGGGGCGCTACTCCTACTGGGGCTCCTTATATGGGCATAGAACCACGTGGTTAATGGGCTCAATGACCTCTTTCTCCAGGTGTGTTTTTGGCACGCCCTCAGCGAAGGTCAATGTTGTTATTGTTTCCGAGGCAAAATGCCAAGGTCAATGTTGTTGTTGTTTTGAACAGAGTCATTAGAGAGAACACGTGGTTAATGGGGTCAATGTTGTTGTTGTAAGTGCACACTCGAGGCAGATGTTATGATCCGGAAATAGTATTTGTTATTGTTATTCGAGCCAAATGTTATGAGGTTCCGAGAAACAGTTAATGACACTTCCTTCCTGTTCGAGGCGGATGTTATGATCCAGAAATAGTATTTGTTATTGTTTCCGAACCAACTTTCTTTTCAGTCTAGAGTTGGCAGTCAGAGTGAAAGGATTGAAAAATGAATAAATTTGAGAAAGAGAGAATCATGTAGTTCTTATGGAAAAACATTTGATTTTGGATGATGATTTTCTTGAGTTATCTCTTCAACGCAGGATATTCTCCCAAGGAACACTTGACAATATAATGAAAACTGATTCTCCCCCATTGGACTATTGTATGAAACTTTTAAAATGTGATTCAAATGCTTATACTCAATTCATTGATATCTTGATCACGACACGTCAGAATGATATCGTGGATATACTTTCATTGCCAATGTAGATGGCTCCTCCTTCGAAAGAGGCAACGTCACAGAGTTACTCCTCTCCCCTTTCCTACACTTTGAATTTATCGAGCGAAGACGATCAGTTTCGTTTTAGCTGTGAGAGAGTTGACATCGGAAACCAAAATGTTCTATATATGCCCATTGTGCATGTACACTCTTGGCAGTTGGACTCAATGCGAGAATTGTACAATTATTGATGACTATAATGAAAAGTGTAAATTATGTAATCCTTGCAAATTACATAGAGGCTATGCAGTACAAATTAAAGGATGTAATTCATGTCTTGAGGAGGTGTGTGACTCTCATCCTAGAGGGCACCTATGCTCCAATTGTCACAATGATAAATGTGATCAGTGGGAGAATACTTACCCCGCTATGATTGGAAAGAATCCTAAACGTGATTTTAGTTTATTTCTACGAGATTGGTATCGTCGTGGATTTAAATTATTCTGGGAAGAGGAATCTGGTCTACGATTCAACTGTTGGGGTAACAAGACAATCTGGTTTCTACGTCATCGTTGTGATGACACCACCTACTATGACTATAGACCAAGCGATTTTTATTTGGCAGTTACCGAATGTGATTCACCACTTGAAAACACAGTATGTGATATTGCTTCAAATAGACAGATTGAAACTCGTGAATTTCATAATATGAATGCAAATAGTATCATTGACTATACAAAGAGATATGACAAGAGTGAAGTTACATTGTACTGCAGAAAATGTGATCCTGACTTTGCAGTCAATCAAGATCAATATATAGTGAATCCAAATGATTTACCAGCATTAGTGGTTCACGACAGTTACCTATACACCGATGAAGAAATCTAAAAGTGAAGATTTAAAGACATTGTTGTATATATACATTTTATTAATAAACAAATTCACAAACATTTTTTAAGCACTTTACTCTTAGGGCACTGAAATCAATATTAAATACACTTGTAAGTATATTTTCCACTAGAAAGTCGTTCAGACGTGGATTGTCACCATAAATATGGAGAAACTGCTTGTAAGTATAGCCACGACATCGGAACACAAAATATAGTAGCGCATGGAAGCCACAGCTTTTAGTCGTTAGATCCTGCACCCTTTTTCGATTTTGAATAATAGTTTTATTACTGCTCTCAATATAGTTGCTGATGTGAGGCGTGTAGAATGTATAGGGTAGGCCAAGAGGATCAAAAAATTCGATATTCTTCATTGTTTGATAGATGCACAGCCAATGACACGTCAGCACAGTCGATGGACTGCTATTAACAATAATCAAGGTATTGTTCGCACTTTGAATTTTTCCAAGATAGTCTGAGGGTAGACAATAGGATTTGTACTGGGACATGTAGGGGTCCATATTAAATACACTGATTATTTGACTGGTGTTCATGGCGCCAAGTCTAGTAGAACACTGCCTTCGGGAGTGATTTCCCAATAGGTTTCATATTGATTTAGTGAGATTAGGGCAATACTCTCAGCCAATGGGTCGGCAAATGTACACTCTAAACGCACAGTCCCCGTACGTACTATACTCATATCCTGTGTGCCAGACAAATCCAATACAATGATACCATGTGTTTTAGCAAACATATCTTCGGTTATACCATTTTCAAATAGTTGCGAATCATGATCTAGGGTTTGCATGGTCAACTCATACAATGTTCTATAGGATTTATCAAAAGATAGATTGTAGAGTGGGATGCCGTTTACTTTGCACACAAGAGATGAAAGTCCAAACATCTCGAATTTATGTGGACATTCAGTCCATGATCCTATTGCACTGGCGCTCTTTACAAATGCCAAAGCCAATTTCGAGGGGATTTCGCCATTGATAAAGGATGAATCGGTGAAGGTGCGTGAGCCCATTGCAATATGACGTTGATTGGTGATTGTGTGAGGAACAAGTAGTTTAATATTGTTGCCATTGGCTCTCAGTTTTTCCACGGCCAAAGCAACAGAACTCATAACCTGTTGTTTGCGTACATGAAGTATTGCCGAGGTGAGGGAGAGACTTACATCAGGATTGGCGGCAAGTTCCTTTCTCAATATGAAATTGGATGGTGCAAGCGTCAATTTTATATCCACTTTAACATTGGGCGGTAGCCATTGGGGTATATTAAATATTTCATGATATATTTTTCCAACTAGATGTAATTCACTAGTTGTAGCATTTTTAAGTGCATCTGTACTATCAGTATTAGTAATATATTCATATCCATTGGAGGCACCTCTCAATTCCTTGTATGACTTGGGTGTCATCAGCATGAATTGCATATAGCTTGCATAGTTTGAGAGATTGTTGCTTGTGCTCACCAGCGTGCCGTTGATGTAGACACTAATTTGACGAAATAAATTATGTAGTATACAATTTTCATAGGATATTCCATCGGCCCGAATCGGCATTGTATTATCAGTTTTCCGGACTTTCATTTGCAAATCTATAAATGTTGAAGACAGTCCATAAAGTAGTCTTCATTGGAATAAATTTGAAAGTGGATATTATCGGAGAGGGGTTGTAGTGGATAAAATTGTTCATAGTATCCATGCTTGACACTCACATCAACATTTTCGGCATTGAATAGATTCAATGAGGCGGTGATTGAAGGTTGAGAATCCTTATGCGGCAGGTAGGACATCTTAAGAGAAGAAATCAAGTTTCGATCTAACAATTTTCTTCCTGGGGCTTCTGGTTACACTACGTATCGGCTTTTTCCTTCTTTTCTTTGACAAAAGGGATGTCTTTCGTTTCCGTCCTGAGTAGAGACTGATGAGTGATGCGTTGTTTCTTGACCTTTTTAAACCTTTACCATTTTGCTTTAATTTCTCGCCAAGGGTTCGCGCACTGGACCTAAGATTTTCCGAAGCACTTTTTTTAAAATCCTTGCCAGAGCCCCAATCGTATAGTGTAGAGGATGCAAAATCTGTCGCAGCCGGTACAAGATATTTTCTAGCCAGTGGTAGTGAAGAGCGAAACAGCTTAGCAAACCAGCTACCAAGACCATAGCCAGACATTGACGAGCGACCCTTGTAATAGTCCATTCCATTGCCCTGTTGTCTTGGGCCAAGAGTATTAACATAGCAGTCAATATCAGGACAAGTGAATACCACTTTTCTATTAGACATCTTGCTGTTGAACGATGGGTCGAAAATGACATGTAATCACAGCCAAACCTTTTGAAATTGCTATTGGATCACCCAATTCAGTTCTTAATGTTAACTGACAGAGTTCCAAATAGGAAGTGTTTACTGGAATATACTGAAGATGCTTTATATTGTAGTGATGAATATGTTCTTGATTGGTTTTTCGTTCAAGAACTCGTAGGAGGGGAACATTTGAATTACCAACCCGAGATGTTTCCACAAATGAAGCATAGAGAAATATACAAGTGTCTGTGGAGAAGGCAGGCGGGTAGTCGGCAAAAATGAAATTAGTGTTTCCGGCACTTTTACCATTGATTATATTGAGCTTAAAGCCAAGAACATCCCTTAGGTTATCATTGAGAATAATCTTTTCACTGGCAATAGGTGAACTAATGTAGATCTTGCCCTCCTCCTTTGAATAGTTGAAATGAAAAGCTCCTTTTTTACGAGCGGAAATTCTTTTATTAATAGTACGACATAAATCATTCATACAGGTGAGTTCCTCGTAGGGTAATTCAATATATGGATAATCCAACCAATTGATTTTTTGAATTTGTTCTTGATCACCTGGTGGTGGTGGCCAATCATAGGGTCTAATTTTTATTTCATATTTACGATCCTTTCTCAGGATGTCATAGGTATTTTTGAGAATACAGTCGACAAGAGCCACTTCATACTTTCCGTCGAATTTGATGGTGGGGGAGAGTTTTGTCCAAAAATCACTTGTTTTATTCAAGTCATTGTAGAGAGGATCAGAAACATTGGACATGAAAGTCACATAGAAATCATTGGGCATTGTTAATATCTTCAGCACTGACCCAAGAATCAAAATCCGAGTTGTATCCTAGCCAGCGAACAAGCAACTGCTTCTTGCCCCTACGAGTACGACTCTTTAATATCTTTTCAATTTGATAAATTTCACTAGTGTTTCTAACTTTTTGCAGTTCATATTCATAAAAACCACCGAGAATTTCATCATCTTTGGTATCTCGTAGCCGATAAGTTATGGGTATGGTGTCTAGGATTTTGGACACTTTAAAAAGTTCGGTGCTCCATAAATAATTCCCCTTTTCAAAAATATTAGTGGTTCTATTAATTCGAACAGTATCACCAACATTGAATTTCTTCTTCTTTTTCTTCTCATTGCCATTGGAGTATTGCTTTAGAAAAGCATCAAATGTATTCTCACTGTAGTGAACATCCCGAGGGCTAGAGTTGGACAGAGATCGATGTGGTCGATGGTTGTATATCTGCATGATTTTATCTAAATCGTGAATAAAAGCAGATGTATTTTTCAGTGTACAATATCTTGAAATTAATAGACGAATCGTTCTTATTAATCGTTCGGCCAATGCAGCCTTTATCGGACTGTGACTATGATAGAGTGTCGTATTATATTTCAAAAGAACCTTTTGCACATGAGGGTTAACAAATTCACTGCCACGATCTGATTGAATTTTTCTATAGGAATCCTGCTCAAGAATACTTTCAATGGCCCGAGCAACTTCAACACCTCTCTTTGATCGCAGTGGAATGGCATAGGCATAGCGACTAAAGATACTGATTGCCACTAGAATATATTTGTAGGGTGTATTGTGACGTCGTTGAACTGCGTCTAAAGTTAAAAGATCCATTTGCATTATATGCAGAGGGAAAAAGGCTTTAGTTTGACGATATTGTTTACTGCGAAGTCTATGATTCCGATGTAATGTGTAACTTGGTTCATTTTCTAGATACTCTTTTACATTTTTCAATGTGGTGCCGGAGACTTTGGAAAGCGTTTTGGGAGAACTTAAACTTCCCGCTTCACCAACATTTTCATAGACACCTTTCAAAACTTCATCCATTTTGAACGTAAACACGTAGTGTAATGTCCACTCCCCTTTTGCACACTGGAGGGCGAATCAATTCGTCTTCGCTTTTGACTAGCAGCCACAGGTGTTGTAAAATCAGTGGTGCTAGTATCTTCTTCTTCTTCTTCTTTTTTAAATGGTGTTGTTGGATGTTCATTTAATTTCTTTAGAATTTGCTTATTGCCAATAAGACTTTTGGGGAAGTTTGATACACTTAGAAAGGTGTATAGATTATCGTCAAAGGATAAGAGTCCTTTACGATTCGTCACCATATCACAAATTAAATCAACTAGATTATAACTTTTTCCCCGAATTATAATTCGTTTCCCTATGCTGTCGACTTGAACTTGATCACCAGATTCCAACACGAGATAAGATAATACTCTTTTACTCTGTTCTCGATAGGACAGTGGCAATAGGTTCCCAATTTTCAATACAATCGAATTCAATTCCTTCTCCTTTGATTGTGCAGAATCTTGAGATGCTTCTTGTTTAGAGGGATCGGGTCTCTCGCGATAAGGTCTATGTTTGTCCATACGTCGCAATGCATCTTGAAGTAAAAGCAGTTTTTTATCATCGGCAATATTCTCATCATTAATGAATTTGTTTAGATTGTCTTCAAAATGTTCGATGGGCGAGAGGACAAGTTCAAATGGTGTCAATTTATAGGGTTTTGCCATCTAGAGAAAACTGTTTACAAGTCCTGCGATTATCGGTAGTAAAAGTGTGAAAAAGCTACCACCTGCTTGAAGGAGTCGTTTTCTTTTAAATTTGTTTCCCTTATTTTTACAAGCCAAGGCACGTACAGTGGAACGATGTTGCTTTGTCTGTTGTCTAACACCTTCTGGCAGTTGAACATTGCCCTCAGTTAAATTTAAACAAAGTTCAGATATTAGATTAATGAAATCATTGTCGACACCATGTTTGAGTATAGCCTTCCTAAGCGGAGGTTTTGAAGTGCTTAAAACGGAAAATAAATGCCGTTGTTCGTGTAGTTTCTTCAGTGTCATGACAGCGACTAATAGCCTTTTCTACTATTCACCGGAAGATATACTGTAATTTCATTGTCGAAAATGTCGGTGACTACACGAAGATCCTCGGGTGTGCTCTGATTAAGATCCAATAAAATGTAACCGTAGGGGTTGCTAGTCGCTTGAGTGTACGCTGACAACAGAAATTTTGGAGTGCCGGGGTATATCTGTTTATTGAGAGTTATGAGCGAGCTAGAATCACGAACGACTCGATAGATAATATAGATAGTGCAATTCAAAGCAAGGGTTCGCATACATTTGCTCTGATGAAACAGATTGTGTAGAACTAGGGTTATGGAAATGTTTTCGTGATGAGATCGGACAGTGAACAATTGCAGCATTTCCTGTGAGAACTGTTCAATGGATTCAGCCAAATCATCAATAATCAGCCATGAGTTCGGTTCAATACTATTGAAAACATCAAGTCCTCTTATGAATTGTATTGGTATGGTTGTGGCAATAGCCTTTATTTTATCATAGGACTCTTGCCAAATACTATAGCAATAGTAGATTTTTTTCGGTTTTTCCAAAAACATTTTATCGCAATTTTGAATTATTCTAGCTAAAAGCGTTGTTTTCCCCGACATTGAGGGTCCACACAGAAACGATCTGAAGGGTGTTTTAAATTGATACATGCTGTTGACAACAGTCGGACTATGACTAACTGTAAATCATATGTGTCCAATGAATAAGTAGTAATTTTCCCGTCTATTCAAGAACAACAAAAACAATATTTCATGGCAACATTTATTACGATAAACACTTCTTCAACATGAACAATGATAACACTTTTTGTACAACACTTATTGTCTTTAAACACTTTTTGTACAACACCTTTGTCCATCTACAGCACTTTTGTACCACACTTTCTGTACAACACCTTTGTCCATCTACAGCACTTTTCTATACAACACTTTTCTATACAATAAAATACACTTGGAACTAGCACAGTTGAACAGTAGAGTGATTGGTGGCCCACCACCCCCCGGGAGCCGGCCTTGGGAAGGGTCCCCCACCCCCCTGGAGCCGCGATGGAAAAATAGTTGTCGTCACTGCTATGGGTTAGTGGTTAAGGTAGTGAGATTGGGTTAGTTAATTCATGAATGGGTTGGGCGGTTAGTTGGTTAGATTAGTTTATCCAGACCAAGTTGATTACGATAGTCTGCGCATTCAACTCGATCTGAAATACGATAGTGGCCATGTGGCAGGACACTCACACCATTCTCGAGCACATAGACCTTGTCAGATATACACGACATTGCATTTTTTTCTACTCTCACAGTATAATTTCTATACTGTAGAGAGCGAATTGCAAGCACTTGTGCTCTTGGCACTAGGCTACTTTCTACACAGTCTTTGTATACGCTCATGTTAAAATTGCTCTTTACAAAGTGTGTAGGCACCCCTTTACATGTTTTCTTTTCATCCCCACTATGTGTTTCCACGCAATAAACTTTGGGACCCGGGAACACCCCCCTAGATATCAAATCACTCCCCGTTTCAGATTTTAATTTTAATAGTTGGTTGGGGGCTTGACGTTTCACCAGCTCGGGATAGAGGGATGGATTCCAGTTGGTGAAATCCATCCGCGAGCTGATGTGCACCCCATTTTGCTAAATCACCCAATAAATCTTCAGTTTTTACTTTTAGCAGTAGAGAATCGGTATCCCCATAATAAACTTGTACCTCCCCCTCCCGTGGCCATTGCACCTTGCACACATTGTAAAAGAACGACAACATGAGCTTTTTTGAAATTTCTAGTACTGAACTACCTCCTGCAATATTCTTGTTCAGTACTACGTTTCGCTTTTTCCTGTGTAGAAGAACCATGCCGGCCTCTATGCTCGTGAATGATGTAAAATTAGGGTCGGCAATAATTCGTGCACACTCTAGATGGTCAGTCACGACGTCACAGCGAGATCTGTTACATACGCTTTCGCACATTTTGCCAAACGCTGAATTTAGAATGAGCTTGTACAATTCCTTCTCCACCTTTGAATTTGCCCTAGAACGTTTATTGACAAAAGTATCGATAAACGTTTTCAAATAAGGTTTCTGATTGAACTGAAGGACCCTATGTATTTTGGTGATTTTGAAGCCATTGTTCACCATCCAGTGCAAAAGCACATGGTGAACAACGATATTCTCCTTAGGGTCCAAATCAGCAATCAGTTTCTGTTTAGAGGGAGTCCAATGCATCCCCATATCCTCAACCAATGATCGATTGTAGGGGCTCAACGAGTCCCTGGTCACTGGTCGATTGATACAGGGAAAAACAAATCTTTGACTGAGTCGTGAAGGGCCAGCGGAATGTGACCGTCAATTTCAAAGAACCATCCTTGTGGCCCGTTGTCCTCGACGGTGTTAATGTCGGGGAACTCACAAGGATTCTCAAGCCATTGATAGTTCCCACACGGCAAAGAGTAGTGGGACATTGCCGAGGGGTACAACGAGTTCATGTCCAAGAACACTGCATTTGACTTTACACCGGTGCTTTGCCCGCTCGGATCGGTTGATAAGACCCGGTCCCCGTGAAAAACATACCCTCCCCTCATTGAACGCTCTACAAAAAGGTGTTGGTCTACATCCGTGATTAGGCCTATTTCCTCCCTGCTAATTTTTAAAATTAAATCCATTACTAAATGTGGTGTAGAAAAATAATATCCTATATCTAGTCCAAACTCTGAATAGATCTGGTCTGTATTCTTACAGACTATATCCAACAGAGTTAGAACGTCACTGGCCAAGTACAGTCTACAATAATCCCACCCATTTTTACAATCCCCCTTAGCCCACACCTTCTTGGCAAACTCGTACTCCTCGACTGTGCATTCACTGTTGGTGAGTGAATTGTGAAAAGCTTCAATTGGAGGTAGTTTCTCCTCGCTTAAGCGAGCGCCAGAACAGTAATAATCATATGCATATACACCTTTGCTGGTTAATAAGTCATACATTTCACTGTCTGGAAAGTGCTGTTTAAGCAAGGGAAAGCTATCAAAATTGTCGCTTTTCTGCACTTGAATTAGTTGACTAAGGGATTTGGGGAAAAAACTAAAAGAATCTAAAAACCTAATTTTATTCCAGCACGTACGCTCATTATCCACTACCTGCCATTTTAGTTCGAGAAGCAACAACTTCTCGGCTGATTTGGGAATGATGTTGTAGGTAAATGAATTATTCACCCATGGACTATCTACTCCCCCTCCCTCCCTATGCATACGTGCCAGTGCTGGTAAAATAAATTTTAAGTCATAGTTAGAGTTATGAATAAAAACAGGGATAAAAAACTGTTGGCTAACGTTTAAATTACACGATTGATGTGCTACTCCCCTAAAATTACTACCCCCAGATGATATTTCCTGCCACAAGTGGTCGTGGTCTCTGACTTTCCCCCTCCCCCCACGTTTCCCTTTAGTCCCCTTATCCTCCTCTACAAACTCCCCCTTACATACCCAACATATTTTTTGATTTTTAATCGCGAGACGATCCTCTGCAGACAGCACCATTGGATAATGCGTATTTCTCAAACGAGAAATAGCACCATTAGCCGTGCCAATCAGTTTAGTCAATGCCTTGACCATGCACTCATCGCCCTCACCCAATGTTTCCACTACTTCTAACAACCGCATGGTATTAGAATTATCTCTTTGCGCGTGGGCGTAGGACACTGCAATGGCCTGGTGTTCTTTGATACGGTTTGGATATTGGGGATCATTCACCTCCACCAGCTTAGCTTCGCAGTCTAAAGATATTTTGTTGCATTGGAGAAGAGTATTTGAAAATTTTTGAATCGTAAAATAGCCCTATCCCCTGAAACCGTTTCCACTGTCTGGTACCCATGCCGTCTACAATGCTTCATATGATTTCGGAGCTTTAGTTCAGTCCAAAATCGAGACAGGCATGTTGGACAGTAGAAACATACCCCTTATGCTTACCACCCTCCAGAACTCTACTAATGTCAGTGATGGGTTAAAATGCCCGATTGTGTTCGGTTGACTAGGTGGCGTGTAAAGCAACCAAACCCAGTGTTTAACCAAATCAACTGACGGGCCCCTCACTGGGAATACCACCCCCTTCTTTTTTGAACGAGCCCCATCTTCAAATTCAGTTTCATATTGTACCACAGTAACGCCAATGTTTAAATGAGCATTAGCCCTTTCAAAAATGTCAATGGATCGAAGCGTTACTGGGTATTTTCCTTCTAAACATGAAAAATCTACAACTGGGAAATTGGACCCGTCCTTCCCATGTACAGCCCAGTGATCTAAATTCTTCTTGGTAGCGTCATCTGCTAGAGGCTGAAAGGCTGATATGAGGAAAGCATACTTGAAACACTTTTGATCTGTTTCAAAACGGATCTTCTAGACACCTTTACAACCCTCTAGATCTGGATTGTATTTTAAAAACTACTGCCTTGGTCCACTCCCCCTCTTAAAATAAAATCTTCTTAAATTTACATATATTTACGCTTAAATTTTCAATAAATAAAACTACAGACCCACTCCCATTTTCATTATAGTTCTCGAGATGCGCGATAATTTGCCCTACCCACTCACTAAAAACACCCTCAAAATTTTCTAAATTTGGATAAATTACACGCATCTCGGAATGTATAAAATGATAGTAAACCTCACTTTTCCCTTCATTCAAATAAAAAACCTTTAAAACAATAGAAACCTTAATTGAATCCCTACCCCCCCCACAATTGAATTTGGTTCTCCAGTAGTGCACGAATTTTGTCTACATAGGCATGCACTATTTCTACAGGATCAAAAACAAAATTTCCCCCCATTAGTGTATTAAAAGGATCCCCAAATGTTGCAGTGAAAACAACTATATTATTCAATATTGTATTGGACAAAAGAAAGTCTGGGAAAGATGTATCCCCTCCCCCTACTTGTTCAACAATATCTGGACTCTGTTCCACTTCAGTTGTTTGAAGTGGGTAATCGGAGGCTGGAGGGTTCCCTGCCAATTCCCGGGTAAAATTGTCTAAAATTTGCAAGGTATTTTGGCTCAAGTCTACCAGTTCAACTGTGCTATTATCTACTTTAAAAAAATCATCTAAAAACTCATCAATATTGTCAGGTACTTCAATGCTATCGTCCCATGTCACATTGTTATGAAAGTCCGCTGGTGGTTCCTCCCCTTCTTCACTAGACGGCGAGTAGGGGACCAGGACAACCTATAAATGAAACAAAATAGCTTAACGACGATCTAAGATATGACATAGGATTTTTTTTTTTTTTTTTTTTTTTTTTTTTTTTTTTTTTTTTTTTGGGGGGGGGGCATCCCTGTGGCACTTCCCTGATCCGTGGCGCTTCTTGGACCCGTGGCGCTTCCCCCGGCGCTTCCCTGACTCGTGGCGCATCCCTGTGGTGCTTCTCGGGGTCCGCATCGCTTCCCGCGATGCTTCTCGAGCGCGTGGCGCTTCCCTGACCCGTGGCACTTCCCCCGGCACTTCCCTGACTCGTGGCACATGCCCGTGGCGCTTCTCGGGGGTCGCATCGCTTCCCGCGATGCTTCTCGAGCTCGTGGCACTTCCCTGACCCGTGGCGCTTCCCCCGGCGCTTCCCCGGTGCTTCCTGGACCCACTGGCTCCGCCCGTTTACATAATGTCCCAAAAAAAGTTGAAATATTCGCTTAGACTGCATATGTCCAAGTTTCTCTCTAATTCCATTCTATAGGTTCGGCGAACTCTTCATTAGCTCTCAATTATTGTAAGCCACCGCGTGAGTGTTCCAGGATTGAACCGTTAAGACGGTTTCCCCTCACTAAAATCTTTGGCACGAAGAAATATTCCGTGTAAATTACGGGATCCATATGTGACAAATAGAATAATCTCTCTCTCAGTTCCTTCTCTTAAAACTATGTGATAATCAATTGTGAAAAATAGGGGATTTTGAGTTTCAAATGGTGAGCATTAATTGAAATTATCTAAAAATAATCACTTATGAGATAGCGGCGAAGAGTAGGGGTGAATGCATAGAAAATAGCAAAGATTAGAAAAGAATGGTTTCTCTGCAAAAAATATATTTAGATATCTCTGAGGGAGGGCAGAGAAAATAAGGGTTGTGAGGGGGGTTAATATTTTAATAAATCTCTGAGATATACTTTTACACAGTGTTGAAAAATCGGTTTGTTTAGATATTTCTTGGTCCTGAATGATAGAAAAAAGTGAAAAGACAAAAGTAAAGAGTAAAAGGCTCTCTAGCAGCTAAAAAATAGCTTACTTGATTGAAAAAAAATACTCACGTCTTCAAATTGATCAACCACTTGACAGAAAGCTGGAGGCTTGACCATTACATGATAGGGAGCCATTGGTTGGTCTATGACTTGCTTGAAGGAGCCAACCCTTCTATCTTGCATGGAAGGCTCAGGACTTGACGGAGAGTGCACTGACACTTGATGGGGAGCTGATAGCTCAGATATTGCGTGAGAAGGAGCCAATGTTTGGCCTACGGCTTGTCTTGAAGGCCCAGGTAACGTCTGTTGGAGGGTGGAGGGGTCGACATTAATTTCTTGTGCAGGAGCTGTGACTTGTGCAGCCGGGGTAGCTTCTGAGCCCCTTGAAAAAGCTTGTGTAGGTGGGGCTTCGGCATTGAAGCTATTCACCCACTCTCTCTTTAACTTTCTGGCAGGCTGCACTTGGACAGGCAGTGCGGAGCTGGGGGGCTTTGGCCAGCGATCATATTGCATGGCAGGGGGCGCATTATTGGCCCTCGTCTTCTTAGCAGGAGGGGGCACGCATTCTTCGCTATTTGCGTCAGACATAGGCCCCATCAATGCAGTGTCCGCAAATTCTTCATAATTTGCCTTAAAAAGAAGAGAAGAAAAATCAAATCAAAATAATTTCTCCCTTTTTAAAGAAGGAAAGTTATTAAACATAATGTTGTTTAGTTTATCACTAAGAAAGCACAAAACCCATATTCTCTCCCCCTAAATTTAGGAAAATTAAGCCATCCCTCTCATAGAGTTAATCATGTGTTTTATTCAAGCGAAAGGCATATCTTACTAGCTTTTATTCAAATGTTATAGCTAAAATCACTAAATGATGAAGAAGCAATAATCTTTTCTATTTCTAATAGAAGCGCTAACCCCCTCCCCAGCAAAAATCCTGGATTCACGCTCCCCTCCCGGCCCCAAATTTAGGAAAATTAAGCCATCCCTCTCATAGAGTTAATCATGTGTTTTATTCAAGCGAAAGGCATATCTTACTAGCTTTTATTCAAATGTTATAGCTAAAATCACTAAATGATGAAGAAGCAATAATCTTTTCTATTTCTAATAAAAGCGCTAACCCCTCCCCAGCAAAAAATCCTGGATTCACGCTCCCCTCCCGGCCCCAAATTTAGGAAAATTAAGCCATCCCTCTCATAGAGTTAATCATGCGTTTTATTCAAGCGAAAGGCATATCTTACTAGCTTTATTCAAATGTTATAGCTAAAATCACTAAATGATGAAGAAGCAATTATCTTTTCTATCTCTAATAAAAGCGCTAACCCCCTCCCCCAACAAAAATCCTGGATTCACGCCTGGGAATATAAAAGAAACTTTATCGAAAGAAAGCTTGAAAATAATCTGTTTCTCTTCTCCAAAATAGCGCATTGCGTCTGCGCCTAATTATTACAATTGCCTCAGTGTTTTAATTTGACAGAAGAATAGTCCCTTTGGCTGCCGCGTTTGTAAACCGGAAAGAGGGTGACTGCTAATTTTAACCTTGCATAGAGCCGTGTGTCAAAACCAGAGCGGTTAATAGCTAAGAGATATGCAGAAGTTGATAAGGCTTACAGAAAGGCCAAATTTAACAAAAAGGTATTTCTTTTTGTGGTGGTTAGGTTTTGAATATATTTACGTTTTGCATTCAGTATGGTTTGTTGGGGGGGGGGGATTTAGCTGGAAATATAGAGGGAAGGAATTTATCGAAAAAATTATTTCTTTTTGCGAGAATTTGGGATTGTATAGTTTGTTGTGGGGGGGTAGGTTTTGAGGGTAAAGGAATATATTTACATTGACTATAATGATGTTTGCATGGTTTGGGGGGGGGGGGGTTTGAGGGTAAAGGAATATATTTACGTTTTGTATTGAGTATGGTTTGTGGGGGGGGGGGGGGGTTTGAGGGTATAGGAATATATTTACATTGATTATAATGATGTTTGTATAGTTTGTTGTGGGGGGGGGGGTTGAGGGTATAGGAATATATTTACATTGACTATAAAGATTGCATGGTTTTTTTTTTGGGGGGGGAGGGTTGAGGGTAGAGGAATGTATTCACGTTTTAGCTTAATATACTGGAGGGTGTCAAGGAAAATTCTTTTGAAAATAAAAATGTACTTACATTGAAAATTGCGGCTGCCAAGGCCTCAAGCTCATCAAATTTATCCATTGTTATATCAATTGTGTCACAATAGTTTCTGTTAATTGAATCGCATTGCATGCCCGTTATATACGAAATATCTAGGTCGAATTGTTATGGTAAACAAAGCCCTCTGATTGGCTGAGAAGGGGGATGTAGCTGTTTCCCGGGAACTCGTAACATTTGGCTCGGAAACAATAACAAATACTATTTCTGGATCATAAACATCTGCCTCGAACAGGAAGGAAGTGTCATTAACTGTTTCTCGGAACCTCATAACATCTGGCTCGAATAACAATAACAAATACTATTTCTGGATCATAACATCTGCCTCGAGCGTGCACTTACAACAACAACATTGACCCCATTAACCACGTGTTCTCTCTAATGACTCTGTTCAAAACAACATTGACCTTGGCATTTTGCCTCGGAAACAATAGCAACATTGACATTCGCTAAGAGCGTGCCAAAAACACACCTGGAGAAAGAGGTCATTGACCGATTACGCAATCATTCCCCCTAATGACTCTATGCCCATATAAGGTGTACTCGTAGGAGTATAAGATAGCTCTCTACTACTATGTTGAAAACTTTCCAAGCCAAATTTTCTTTTCGTTTCTTTTATTTAGTCTGAAGACAGATAAGCTAAACTTGACGAAAGAGATGTTTTTTAATCAAGCAGTCCGGGTAACAAACTGTAAGTAGGCAGATATGCCGCTCAATAGTAACCTAAACTCTAAGAAACTGAGTCTTGATAACAATGGATACATCAAAAGAATTAAATTTGGATGCAAATGTATTTGAAGACGAACGTTGATTATGGGGGAATGTCATCCTCAAAGACATAATTTCCGCACCTTTCAATTACGTTGAACAAAATACCTCTTTCAAAATTTTGATTAGATGTGTGTGGGGAAATGGTGGGCGTGGGAGGAGAAGTTAGATACCCTCCAATCACTTTCTACTATTAAAAAAGCACTAGTCCTTTCAATCTCCAATCGAGTGAGCTCTTTTTGAAGTTTCTTCGACAACAAATGGGCATCTCGAAACTTCTATCATATGCTTTTTGGGAAAATACGAGGTGGGGTGGGGATATCAACCCTCCAATCACTGGGAATCTTACAAAGGGCACTAGAACTTCCGATTACTAATCCAAAGAGCCCCCACCGAAGTTTATACTGTCACCCTTTCGATATAGACCCTATGTGCCCCCAGGGCACAACTTACAGCCCTTGCCCCGAGGGCTCTGGGGGGGGGGGGGTTGTCATCCTCAAAGACATAATTTCCAGACATTTCAACTACGTTGAACAAAATGGCTATCTCAAAGTTTTGATTGGATTCGTTTGGGGAAATAGTGGCCGTGGGAGGGGGTTAGTTGCCCTCCAATCACTTTCGACTATTAAAAAGGGTACTAGCCTTTTCAATTTCCAATTGAATGAGCCATTCTTGAAGTTTCTAAGACAGTTTCTTTGATACGAATCGCCCTGGTCTAAAACCAACAATAAATATACAAAAAAAAAATAATAATAATAATAAATCACACATTGTGCTCACATCAATCTTTACTTAAGCAGCGCTATTGCACTGCCTATGATTTGAAAGCTTTTGCGTATAACAGAAAAAAAGAGACATAAACCCTTTATAGGGAGTGGCTCCAAGTTCTAAAAGGTAGCATGAAGGATCAGTAGAAAATCCTTCTATCTCTAGAGTCTATTAGAAGAACCCTTTAAATTTTTTTTTACAAAGATAGATAGAAATCCGTTAAATCATCTTCCATAGTGGTCCCCTACCAATAACAATACATCTTTCATAATTTTATACCAGTGTCAAGTACAAAAAACGGATACTTGTTTTTTTTTGCAACTAAAGATCTAATGAACACAAAAAAAGTCATATACTAAGAAAAAAAATCCTTTTAATGCATAATTGGAAGTTTTAAGTCTTGTCACCATGTTAGGATTAAATGAATTGTACTACCAAAGGTTTGAATGGTTTTTAGCTAAGTTCTAAAAGATCAATAGAAGGATAAGTGCACAGTTTTTCTATCTCTAGAAACTATTGGAAAAACCCTTCTAAAAGCTCTATAAAGATAAATAGAAAACAGCAATAGAACACCGTTATGTTCCGGGTATAGAAAACCGTTATATAGTCGCCCTATTAAGAACAATTATTTGAAAAAAACTACGTTTTCTAAAGAGTTAAAGAGGCTGAGTTACAAGGTCAAACCTTAAAACGTAAAGGGATTAGGAGGCACAGTTGGGGGGCTGCCGCCCCCCAAACCCCCCCGCTTTCGCAGCCTTTAATAAAAAAAAACAGTTTTTAAACTGAAAGTAAGGAGTGACATTAAATCTTAAAACGAACAGAAATTATTCCGTATATGAAAGAGGCTGTGCCCTCCTCAACGCCTCGCTCTTTACGCTAAAGTTTGATTTTCTCACAACCCTTTTTTTAAACAATAAAAACTTTAGCGTAAAGAGCGAGGCGTTGAGGAGGGCACAGCCTCTTTCATATACGGAATAATTTCTGTTCGTTTTAACATTTAATGTCGCTCCTTACTTTCAGTTTAAAAAACTTTTTTTATTTAAAGGCTGCGAAAGCGGGGGTGGGGGGGGGGCGGCAGCCCCCCAACAGTGCCTCCTAATCCCTGTACGTTCTAAGGTTCGACCTTGTAACTCAGCCTCTTTAACTCTTTAGAAAACGTAGTTTTTTTCAAATAATTTCTGCACGTTTTTGTACAGTTTATTACTTATTATTGCTTGACTAACTGTTAGCTGATCGTGTCAGGAGTTAAAGTTGGGGGGCTGCCGCCCCCCAAACCCCCCGCTCTTGAACATTCTTGTGTTAAGGCTTTTAATTCCTGAATACTCAAATCACGTCGTGCAGGGTGCCTCCTAATCCCTGTACGTTTTAAGGTTCGAACTTGTGACTCAGCCTCTTTAACAGCCCCCCAACCGTGCCTCCTAATCCCTGTACGTTTTAAGGGTCGACCTTGTAACTCAGCCTCTTTAACTCTTTAGAAAACGTAATTTTTTTCAAATAATTTAAAAAAGAAACTGAGTTTCTTTTTTAAAGTTTAAATTCAGTATATAAAAAAATTTACTCTGACGGTGAATCGAACCCGGGTTTTCCGCCTGACAGTCTGAAGTATCAACCGGTGGACTAATGAGACACAATTGTAATTGTTTTTTAATAAATGGAATCTATTTTCGCAAAGTAAATTCCCACAAAACTTGATATTTGGTTTTTGGAAAACAGGGAAGGAGTGATCAGATTGAGCTGAAATTTCGAGGATAAGCTCCCAGGCCCCAGGAAAGCTTATCCTCTAAATTTCAGCCCTATCAGACAACGTTAAAGGGGGGTTGTGGTGGGAAAAATTAACATGGACTATTTTAGGAAAACGAGGTTTTTCGTAAATGTAAATTCGGGGGATAATTTTTTTCGGTCTGAAATATCAAAAGGCCCTAACAGGTCGAATTCTGCTTCGAATGAGTCCTCATTCACCCGGATCAGTTGCCAACTGTGGCCTGTAGGCGTGGATAAGAAAAAAAAAGAAATGATGATGATGAATTTTAAGTGGCTATATTTGGTTTTTTGAAAACAGGGAAGGAGTGATCGGATTGAGCTGAAATTTCGAGGATAAGCTCCCGGGCCCTAGGAAAGCTCAACCTCTAAATTTCAGCCCAATCGGACAACGTTAAAGGGGGGCTGTGGTGGGAGGGTCGAAACTTCCGGCCCAGTTTACCCCATGAAGATAAAGTCGGAGGAGGATGAAATTTTGCAAGTTTCTTAGTTTGAGCTTGGGCTACAAAATGCGATTACCGCCGTCTCTCTGCGACCTCTAGGACCTGAAATCGCTTAACATTGTGGTGGGTCGCCTCTTTATAGAGGCACAAGTGTGCCTCCTTGATATATCAGAGGCAACGCTATAGCGTTGCCTATAGTACAGGCCATTCGGCTCCAATGTTTTATTATTATTTATTTTTTTCCCCAGAGGCAATTCATATGGAAGAGGTCGTCGTATAAACTTCAAACGGGGCTCATTCAATTGGAAATCGAGAGTTCTAGTGCCCTTTTTAAGGGTCAAAAGTGATTGGAAGGCAACTAACATCCCTTCAACGCCCACCATTTCCGGACCACATCTAATCAAAATTTTGAGACAGCCATTTTTTTCTACATAGTTGATTTCCAGATAGAAATCATGTTTTTGAAGAGGACACTCCCCCCACAGCCCTCAGAGCAGGGGTTTTAAGTTATGCCTTGGGGGGAATACAAGGTTTTTATAGAAAGTTTTGTCGTAGAAACTTTGAAAAGGACTCATTCGATTGGAAATTCAAAGGGCTAGTGCTCTTTTTAATAGTCAAAAATGATTGGAGGGCAACTAACCCCCCCTCTCCACGCCCACCTTTTCCCCAAACACATCCAATCAAAATTTTCAGATAGCCATTTTGTTCAACGTAGTTGAAAATTCTGGAAATTAGGTCTTTGAGGATGGCACCTCCCCCCCCCCCCCCCGGAGCCTTCAAGGGTTGTAAGTTATGCCCTGGGGGCATATAAGGTTTTTTATAGAAAGCGTTGTCGTAGGAACTTCAAAAGGGCTCATTCGATTGGAAATTTAAATGGCTAGTGCCCTTTTTAATAGTCGAAAGTGATTGGAAGGCAACTAACACCCCTTCCAAGCCCACCATTTCCCCAAACATATCCAATCAAAATTTTGAGATAGCCTTTTTGTTGAACATAGTTGAAAGTTCCGGAAATTATATCTTTGAGCAGGACACTCCCCCACAGTCTTCAGGGCAAGGGTTATAAGTTATGCCTTGGAGGCATATACGGTTATTATGGAAGGAATGCCCGTATAAACTTCAGAGAGGGCTCATTTGATTGGAAATTGAAAGTTCTAGTTCACTTTTTAAACGCCAAAAGATACCGGAAGGTAACCAGCCCCCGTCCCATGCCCTTTTTTCCCAAATGCATCCAATAAGAACTTTGAGATAGTCATTTTTTATAAAAAATATTTCAAAGACCATACAACGAAAACTCCGGGGTCGACACAGCCCCCAGGGTCCGAGGGATGGCGTTGTAAGTTATGCTCTGGGGACATATATTGTTCTTATGGAAGAGATGCTCGTATGAATTTCGAAGAGGGCTCATTTGATTGGAAATTGAAAGTTCTAGTTCACTATTTAAGAGTCAAAGGAGATTGGAGGGCACCTAGTTTCTCCCCCCCCCCATCCACGCCCTTTTTCCCTCAATCCCATCCGATAAGAACTTTGAGATAGCAGTTTTTCAAAAATAGTTCAAAGACCATATAGCGAAGACTCCGGGGTCGACACAGCCCCCGAGGGTCTGAGGGCAGGCGTTGTAAGTAATGCCCTGGGGGAATATATGGTTCTTATGGAAGGGATGCTCGTAAAAACTTCAGAGGGGACTCATTTAATTGGATATTGAAAGTTCTAAATCAGTTTTTGAGAGTCAGAAGAGATTGGAGGGCAACTAGCCCCTCCCCCCCCCACGCCCCTTTTTCCCCAAATGCATTCGATAAAAAATTTAAAATAGCCATTAAGTTAGAAATTGTTCAAAAGTCAGACAACAAAAACTTAGGTGTCGACACAACCCCCCAGGGCCAGGGGCTAGGCGTTGTAAGTTATGTCCTGGGGCATATATGGTTCTTATGAAAGGGATGCTCGTATAAACTGCAGAAAGGGCTCATTTGATTCGAAATTGAAAGTTCGAGCTCACTTTTTAATAGTTAAAAGAGATCCGAGGGCAACTAGCCCCCTCCCCCACGCATTCTTTTTCCAAACCCATCTGATGAAAATTTTCTTATGAAAAGGATTCTCGCATAAACTTCAGAGAGGGTTCATTTGAAGGAAATTAAGAGTTCTAGTTCATTTTCTCAGAGTAAAAAAAGATCAGAGGGCAACTAGCCCCTCCCGCCCTCCACGCTTTTGGGTTCTTTGGATTGATAAGCCCACCCGATAAAAATTTGAGGTGACCATTTTGTTAAAAATAGTTCAAACATCAGATGTTAAAACTCCGGGGTCGACACAACCCCCAGGAGCCAGGGACAGGCGTTGTAAGTTATACTCTGGGGGTATATATGGTTCTTATAGAAGGGATGCTCGTATAAACTACAGAGAGGGCTGATTTGAGTGGAAATTGAAAGTTCTAGTTCAATTTTTAAGAGGCAAAACAGATCGGAGGACCCCCTAGCCCCCCCCCACGCCCTTTTTTCCCCAAACCCATCCGATACAAATTTTGAAATAGCCATTTTTTTAAACCAGTTCAAAGGTCTGATAACAAAAACTCCAGTGTCGACACAACACCCCAGGGCCCGGGGGGCAGGCATTGTAAGCTATGTCCTGGGGCCGTATATGGTTCTTACGAAACGGATACTCGTACAAACTTAAGAGAGGGCTCGTTTGAATGGAAATTAAAAAGTTCTGGTTCATTTTCTCAGGGTAAAAAAAGAGTGGAGGGCAACTAGCCCCCCCCCCCTCGCCCTCCACTCCGTTGGGTTTATCGGATGGATAAACCCATCTGATAAAAATTTGAGGCGACCATTTTGTTAAAAATAGTTCAAACATCAGATATAAAAACTCCGGGGTTGACACAACCACCAAGGCCCAGCGACAGGCGTTGTAAGTTATACTCTGGGGATAATATGGTTCTTATAGAAAGGATGCTCGTATAAACTTCTGAGAGGGCTGATTTGATTGAAAATAGAAAGTCCTAGTTCACTTTTAAAGAGTTAAAAGAGATCGAAGAGAAATTAGCCAACCCCCCCCCCCCCCCCCCCCCGTGCCCTTTCTCCCCAAACCTATCCGATAAAAATTTTGAGATAGCCATTTTGTTAAAAATAGTTAAAACATCAGATAATAGAAATTCGAGGCTGACACAAACCCATTTTTTCACTTTGATATTGTTACTTTGATACCAGTTTTTATTCTTTAATGGACCTTTTATTTTTTTTACGTTTGATTTTAAAATAAGGAATTTTTAAAAACATGAAACTTTTTGCAATCAAAAGCGAACAAAAATTAATTTAAAAAAAACTTTCCGAAAAATAAGTTTTTCGAAGAAAAGTAAAGGCCATTTGAAACTTAAGCTCAGCAGATACAAATACCTGTTGAAATTCAAACTTAAAACTACCAGAGATTACTATTAAAGAATAAATGAAACCCAAAACGAACAAAAATTAAATAAACAATCATAGCAAATAACATACAACAAGTAATAATATAAATGAATAAATTGGTCTGAAAGCGAGTAATGCTTAGATTGAATATGAAAATCAAGCTTAAAACTAAATAAAATATTTTGCTATTGAAGTATAAATGAAACTTACAACTAACAGAAATTAAATAAACAATCAATTCAAAGAAACATACAATAGATATTAATGTAGATGAATAAATAAATCTTAAAACAAACGAAACTTAAATTTAATATGCAAATTAAGCTTGAAACGATCAAAAATCACTACAAACAAAGGCTTGGGTATCGTCTCTTTCTCTCAATGTAGAAGTCTAAAGCCTACTGCGTCATTGGCGCTTTAATGAAAACTATATGCGTCTTGAACAGTCCTGGAAAGTGTAAAAACCATCAAATTGAATATTTGATGTATAATGATATTAATTGTTGAAAGATCCATCAGTTCAAGAATTTATTTCACTGTAATTTTATTTTTATTTTCAATGCTGAAGAATTTTCAATTTCTTCTTATTTTTTGAATAAAATTCTTATTTTCAAAGAATTTATTTCACTGTAATTTTATTTTTATTTTCAATGCTGTAAGAACTGGAAAAGAAAATATTTGTAATATAATTCGTTTTCAGTTAAGCGCCAATGACACAGTAGGCTTTTGGTTTTTATTTACAGTTAAGAAAGGGGGCAGTATCCAAACTCTTGTTTATAGTGAAACTATGTTTGTCTTGAACAGCTTTAGAAAGAACTAATAAATTAAACTGGATATTTGATTTATAAGGATATTAGTTGCTGAATATAGGTTGGCTGGCCCCCAGCCCCCCATTGCACTTCCTGGCTGAAGGGCCACGAAACGGAGATCAGCACCGCCGGTTTGGACCTTAAGGGTCTAGTGCCGCATCCTTTACCTTTACCTTTTAGTTGCTGAAAGATCATCAATTCAAAATTTTGCTATAATTTTAATGTTTATTTTCAATATTAAGAACAAAAGAAAATATTTGTAGTAAGATTGGTTTTCAGTAAAGCGCCAATGACGCAGTAGGTTTCAGACTTTTACAGTGAGAGAAGGAGGCGATACCCAAACACTTGTTTGTAGGGATTTTTGTTCTTTTCAAGCTTAATTTGCATATTCAATTTAAGTTTCACTCGTTTTAAGATTTATTTATTCATTTACATTAATATCTACTGTATATTTGTTTTCATTGATTGTTTATTTAATTTCTGTTCGTTTCCAGTTTCATTTATACTTCAATAGCAAAATATTTTTTTTCGTCTTAAGCTTGATTTTCATATTCAACATACGCATTACTCGCTTTAAGATATATTTATTTATTTATATTATTACTTGTTGTATGTTATTTGCTATGATTGTTTATTAGTTTAATTTCTGTTCGTTTTAGGTTTCATTTATTCTTTAATAGTAATTTCTGGTTGTCTTGAGTTTGAATTTTAACAGGTATTTGTATCTGCTGAGCTTGAGTTTAAAATGACCTTTACTTTTCTTTGAAAAATTTATTTTTCGGAAACTTTTTTTTAATGAATCTTCCATAAGATCATACCCGAGTCAAGCACAAAAAAGGGGTTTTCTTTCTTTGTAAATGACGATCTGTTGAACAAAAAAGTCATGATATTACAGAATACTGAAAAATGGGCAGAACATGGGAAAGCATATTGAATTATAGGTGCCTGGGTTCTCATCCGCATGAACCTGACCTTATACCCTTTTGGTGTAGAGGACAA
This sequence comes from Artemia sinica, assembly GCA_027921565.1. NCBI lineage: Eukaryota > Metazoa > Arthropoda > Branchiopoda > Anostraca > Artemiidae > Artemia > Artemia sinica. The sequence continues at coordinate 76,180,423 of CM051260.1, read as the reverse complement.
ATGTAACAGTGAATATAAATGCTGAAAAAAGGACAGGTGTTTATTTGTTCTCATGTGTAGAACTATAAAAGTCGAAACTTCTATAAAAGAATGTTGAATAAGGTTTGTCTGAATTAAAAAAATCTTTTTCTTTAAACTTTTCTTACAGTGATTTCTTTAGAAAGAGAGCTAAAACAACTCTCCCAGTCCAGTTTAGAAAGAAGTAATCAACTTTCAGAAGAGATGAAAGCAGTAGTTGCCAAAGCAGAAGGGGAAAAAAAGAATTTGATTGACAAGCTCTCTCGGGGAAAAAATGAGGCGACCAAAAAGATAAATAAGGCATTGGAAGAAGAACTTAACAATGACTGGACAAATAAGGTGTCTGAAAAGTAAGTTTAAAATATATAAGCGATTATTTGCTTCCACTGAAATATTTTTCATCATAATACTACATTATACAGCATACCTGAGAGAAATATTTACAGCGTGGTCTGGTGAAATTATTAACTACAATATTTTTATTAAATAGAGGTTTTTAACCTCGAACAGCAATAAAAATCACTTTTTGCAAGAGTAACAATAACGTGTCTTTTTTTTGTTCTTCTTTTTCTATGAGGGCTAGGGGTGATCAGAACACTATAGAGTGAAGTATAATTTCTCATCCGTACGAAAATTAGATTTGCTAAAAAAAAAAAATAGATTTACTTAGAAAAGGTCGGAGGGCAGCTAGAGCCCTTCCCCAAAAGGTCCCCTCATCTCAGAGTCATCCAATCTAAATTTTGACATTGCCATTTTGTTCAACATAGTTCAAAGGTCTAATAAATATGGTTTTGGTGATGGTATAATCCTCTATAATCCCTGGAGAAAAGGCTCTACGTGGGATCGGACATCTCATTATCGGACCTAATGGTATCAGGTGTATTGGTATCGGTCATATAGGTATCTGTTTTTTTTTTCAATTATGCTGTTGTGCCTTCTATCATGGTTGCACCAGTAGCTGCAACCTATTAAAGAGCAAACCATCACCCATAGTAACCACAAGTTGAAAAATGGCCATCTCCAAAATGCTCCAAGAAGTTAGTATGTATATCTTTAAAAAGAGCAGTTTCAAACTATTTTTTCCAAGAAACAAAGTATAGTGGCAGCTGTAGTGTGTTCTAAAATAGCTCCATTTCAAAATCTGTAATTCCAAGAAATGTATACTCATGGTGCCAATTGACGAAAATGAAAGAGAAAGGAAAGGAAAAGAGAAAAGGAAAGCTCCATTTCAAAATCTGTATTTCCAAGAAAATGTATAGTCATGGTGCCAATTGACGAAAATGAAAGAGAAAGGAAAGGAAAAGAGAAAAGGAAAGCTCCATTTCAAAATCTGTATATCCAAGAAAATGTATAGTCATGGTGCCAATTGACGAAAATGAAATAGAAAGGAAAGGAAAAGAGAAAAGGAAAGAAAGGAAAGCTCCATTTCAAAATCTGTATTTCCAAGAAATGTATAGTCATGGTGCCAATTGACGAAAATGAAAGAGAAAGGAAAGGAAAAGAGAAAAGGAAAGCTCCATTTCAAAATCTGTATTTCCAAGAAAATGTATAGTCATGGTGCCAATTGACGAAAATGAAAGAGAAAGGAAAGGAAAAGAGAAAAGGAAAGAAAGGAAAGCTCCATTTCAAAATTTGTATTTCCGAGAAATGTATAGTCATGGTGCCAATTGACGACAATGAAAGAGAAAGGAAAGGAAAAGAGAAAAGGAAAGAAAGGAAAGCTCCATTTCAAAATCTGTATTTCCAAGAAATGTATAGTCATGGTGCTAATTGACGAAAATGAAAGAGAAAGAAAAGAATTTTTCTTCATTTTTAAACATGAAGATACAAAAACAATGCTTTTCAAAATCGGAGGGGGTGGTTGCTAAGCCTAGGAATAAGTTAAGATGAAAAGGTTACGTTGGCTGACGAAAAGATCGATCAAGCGGACAGCTTTACTTACCTTGGTAGTATAATGGCCTTAGTAGTAGCTGCAACGTAGTAAAGAGCGAAGCACAGCCTATAGTAACTAAAAGTTGAAAAACGTGGTTTGAAAAAAAAAAACTACCTAATGAGAAGAAATGGCCATCTGACACTGAATTAGGAACTGTAACCATTGTTTCGGTTAATCTTAAAAGTAAAAGTTTGTTGCAAAATAAATTATGATGCTTTCGAAACAGATCCTGAAACCCCTCAAGAATGGCGTTATGAGAGAATTCCTGGCATTATTTGAAAACCGTCACAAATTAAATAAAAAAAATCATTTAGAATTAAAAAGCAACATTAAAACTTAAAACGAACATACATTATTCTGTATATGAGGGGTGCTGTCTCCCCCCCCCCCCCTCATAAAAAATGAAATAGATAATGGCAGTTTTGCTTCTACATTAGCTTCAAATTAGAAACGGGCAAAGATTAATTTTTAAAAAACTATGTTTTTCTGAGGGAAGTAAAGAGCAAAGTTGAAACTTAAAATGAACAAAAATTATTGCTTCACAGTCTATCTAACTTATATTGATAAAACTAGTGCAAATAAGTCAACTGATAATATTTCCCAATGTTTGTATGATTATAGATAATTAGCGCTTTACTGAAAACACCCAAAGCCCAGTATAAAAAAAAAACAAGAATATTGATTTAGGAGTCAAAAGTGAATAAACAGCCTGATAAGAACATACTAATCTATAACGTTTTCATATTCTTACACCAGCTCTGATATCAGTAATTTCCAGTATACAATTAAAATTATCTTAAAAATTAAGCATAAAAATAAATATTATTTTAATAGCCGCAAAGCCATTAAACAGCACACATAAATAATGGGTTGATTTATCAGGTAATATTTTGGTCTCAACGGCTATAACACCAATAGTGAGTTGTAAACAATTTTAAATTGTAAAAAAACACGCTGTAGTATTACTTGAAAAGAAGAACAATTAAAAAAGATAACTAGAGTTTTACTGAAAAAAAGGCCACCATAACAAACAAGAATACTGGACTTAGGAGTCAAAACTGCTAACTCCTGAAATCCGGTTATTTCTCTCTATACAACGGAAAATTTCCACTTACGAATGCAAATTGTAGAGCTAGTCTATAGCCCTAATACTATCAAGATGACTTTACTTCGGACATGTCTACAAACTAATCATACAAAAAAAATTAAACAGCAATCCTAAAATGCTTCATTGTTTTTCCAAAAGTGCTCATAATCAGTTTTTGTATACTGAACCAAAACTCGTATATTGTTTTGTGTTTTCAGTAAAGCGCTAGTTTTCTATAATCATACACACAGGGAAATATTATCTGTTGGCTTATTTGCACTAGCTTTATCGATGTATGTTAGATAGACTGTGAAGCAATAGTTTTTGTTCGTTTTAAGTTTCAACTTCGCTCTTTATTTCTTTCCGAAAAGCTTTTGTTTTTTTTAAATTAATAAAGGACAAGGAGTAGTCACATAAGATGTTTGGCCAGAGGACGGTTATCAAAGCTTCTTCGTTTTACAATAGTCTTCGCCAAATCAAACTGGATTTTTTTGCCAATATCGGGGACAGTGTGCTAACGCGAACTTGATTTTAGTAACTAAGATACAACTTTATTGATTACTTTTTTCTCTATTGATTTGTAATTGTTATTCTGCAACTCCAGTTATAATGCTGTGATCATAATTGTAGTTATAGTTATGCTACTTTTTGATTTATTAAATAAAAAAAAAGTTTTTACCAACTGAAAGTAATGAGCAACATTAAAACCTAAAACGAGCAAAAATTACTATTTATGAAAGGGGCTGCCCCATCCTCAACACCTTGCTCTTTATGCTATTGTTTTAGATTTTTTAAATAAGCTTCTTATTTTTTTTTTAATTAAACGACCCTTGTGTCTCAGGAGTCTTTCTTAAAGAATTAGAACAAAATTCAAACTTTAGCGTAAAGAGCAAGGTGTTAAGGAGGAAACAGCCCCTTTCATATACATAGTAATTTCCGTTCGTTTCTAAATTCTAGCGTTGCTCCTTACTTTCACTGGAAAAAATTGTTTTTTTTTATCTAATTTCTGATCGTTTTTCAAATAATGCCAGGAAATCTGGCTGCGCCTCTATGGAGAAATACCCCTCCCCTCCTACAGAATTATCTTCTTAAAAAGTTCAATCCCAGTGAAATTATATCCCTGACAATTACCCTTAACATCTCCGCGCGTAAAAAAAAACCGTGAAAAAAACTCTCTATCATAAAATTTGTCCCCCCCCCCGCCAGAAAATGTACGCGTACTTCCCAATACAAAATATCAAATATATATATATACGCCTCGCTCTTTACGCTAAATTTTTTTTATTGTTTTAAAAAATAAAGTTGTGAGACAGAGTCAAACTTTAGCGTAAAGAGCGAGGCGTTGAGGAGGGGACAGCCCCTTTCATATACGGAATAATTTCTGTTCGTTTTAAGTTTTAATGTCGCTCCTTACTTTCAGTTTAAAAAACTTGTTTTTTTTATTTAATTTTAGATCGTTTTTTAGTTAATGCAGCTTTTATTTTGGCTCGCCGTCATTGAATAAGTAAACAAAATTTGCATAAAAATTTTACTTTTCTTTTGCTAAATGGCTGTCTCTAAATTTGGTTCTGACGTAATTTACAAATTAACTTACGTAACGAACTTCTATATTCGTATATTTTTCTTCTGGCAAAAAATACAAAGTTGCAGATTTTTGCAGACATGAGCTTGAAACCTATGTTATAGGGTTTTCTGATACGCTGAATCTGACGGTGTGATTTTCATTAAAATTTTTTCACTTGTTGGGGATGTTTCCCCCTCTTTAAAAAATCAGGTAAATTTTCTCAGGCTCGTAGCCTTTGATGAGTGATACTAAACTTAATAAAATTCATATATTTAGAATCAGCATTATAAGCCCATTCTTTTGATTCATTTATTGACATCAAAGTTCCGTTTTTAAAAGTTTCGATTACTATTGAGCCGTATCGCTTGTTTTTTTTTATTGTTTTTTTTTTATTACGTATATGTTATTACATATATGATGGGGCTCTCCCCTTAGTCAATACCACGCTCTTTACGTTAAAAGTTAAAAAAAAATTTAATTCACAAACCCCTGAATCAGAAAGGCCGTTTAATTAGAATAGATAGCTCTTTTGAAAGCACTTAAAAAAAAAATGTAGCGTAAAGAGCGAGGTATTGACTTGGGGGATAACCCCCTCATATACGTAATAATTTCTATTCATTTTAAGTTCTAATGTTGCTTCTTACTTTCAGTTGAAAAAACTTGTTTTTTTTTAATTTAAATTCTGATCGTTTTTTAAATAATGCTTGGAAATCCGGTGCCCCCCTCATAGAAATGTCCCTTAACCCAAAGAAACATCCTCCACGGAAAGATTCTCCCGAGTAACCTCCTCCTCCAGCCCCCCCCCCCCACCAGAAAAAAATTCTTCCTGAAAATGTCTGTATACTTCCCAATACCCAATACAATATGTAAGCAATGGGCAAAGTTCATAACTTGCAGCCCTTCCCCTGGGAACTTTGGGGGATTAAGTCATCGTAAAAGACATATTTATTAGATTGTCGACTATGCTGAACAAAATGGCTATCTCAAAATTTTAATTGGGTGACTTTGAGAAAAAAATGAGCGTGGGAGGGGGCCTAAATGCCCTCTGTTTTTGGTCACTTAAAAAGGGCATAAGAACTTTTAATTTCCGTTCCAATGAGCCCTCTTACGATATTCTAGGACCACTGGGTCAATACGATTACCCCTGGGGAAAAGAAAAAAAAATACAAATAAACACGCACCCGTGATCTTTCTTCTGGCAAAAACTGCAAAATTCCACATTTTTGTAGATAGGAGCTTGAAACCTCTACAGTAGGGCTCTATAATACGCTGAATATGATGGTGTGAATTTCATTAAGGTTCTATAATTTTTAGGGGGTCTCTCCTCCTTTTTTCGAAAATCAGCCAAATTTTCTCAGGTTCGTAACTTTTAATGGGTAAGATTAAACTTGATGAAACTTATATATTTGAAATCAGAATTAAAATCTGATTCTTTTGATGTATCTATTGGTACCAAAATTCCGTTTTTTAGAGTTTCGGTTACCATTGAGCCGGGTCGCTCCTTACTTACAGTTCGTTACCACGAACTGTTTGATTACGTTACCACGAACTGTTTGATAATTCTACTTGTCTGTGGACTTATAGAATTTTCAACTGTTTTCAGTTCAATTTTTATCGTCCGATTGACTCCAAATTTTGTGCTCTGGCTAAAATAACTTTATTGAAAAGAAAACGGTTAAATTGAGTTTAGAAAATACATATAAATATATATATATATATATATATATATATATATATATATATATATATATATATATATATATATATATATATATATATATATATATATATATATATGACTTTTAAGTGGTGTTTTCTCCCTTTTTCGAAAATAAGGCAAGTCTTCTCAGGCTCGTAGCCTTTGATGGGTAACACTAAACTTAATGAAACATATATGTTTGGAATCAGCATAATAAGCCACATTTTTATATATCTTTTGGTATTAAAATTGCCTTTTTAGATATTCGGTTACTTTTGAGTCGTGTCACTCCTTACTTACATTACGTTACCACGAACTATTTGATAATTCTACTTGTCTGTGGACTTCTAGAATTTTCAACTGTTTTCAGTCCAATTTTTGTCGTCCGATTGACTCCAAATTTTGTGCTCTGGCTAAAATAACTTTATTGAAAAGAAAACGGTTAAACTTTAGTTTAGAAAATATATATAAATATATATAATATATACAAAAAAAACAACAAGGAGAAAAATCTCAATGAAAAAAAAAAAAACAACAACAAACGAGACTGCGGCCAGTGGAGAGAAAAGAAAAGACAAATTCAAAACAACGCGGATATTTCGCCTGTATCACAAACAAGGCGTCTTCAGCACGATAGACAGAAAAAGATAAAAAGAAAAAAAACAAAACAAGTTAAAACTAAAAAACCAATAAAACCTCCACCGAAAAAAAATTATACAATTGGCGCAAACTGATCCACATAGGGAAAAGATGCTATTATGGAGTTACTTAAGTGAGAACACCAGAGCAACTGAGGAAAGATAAAAAAAATAGAAATTACTTTAACTATTCTGTTGCGAAATAATCCTTTTATTGGCTATTATTGAAGCAATTCGTTTTGGTCTAGCCTGTAAAACAGTCCCCTGGTGATTATTTATAATCTTAATTCCCTTATTGACTGTTGATTCACTCTTTAGAAGATTATCATAAATTGGGTCAATATTTAAACTACCGGTGTCCCTATTTATTGAAAGGTTAGCAAACATATGTTTTTTTTTAATTTCAATGGCTTCTCTCGCCCATTGTGTATACCCCTTATCATTTGAAATAGCTAAGGCCTCATCAAATTTTACAAAATGATCTGGTTGAAACCAAATATGTTCTGCTAAAGCTGAAACAAAAGTTTCTGGAGGCTTGCTTAATTGTAGGGTTTTTTCTATTGAATTTCGGTGTTCAATAAACCTTTCAACAAATTGTTGGTGAGTCCTACCAATATAGAACTTCCCACAAGAACACGGAATTTTATACACCCCACTTACTAAATTTCCCCGGGTTAAATCCTTACCAGAACTAAAGAAACTACCCATTGGCCTCACCGATTGGAAACATGTATCAATACCAAATTTACGCAAAATCCGTGAAAGTTTTTCACCCAAAACATGTACATATGGCAATGAAACGAAACTGTTTGATACTTTTAAATCTAAAGACTGAGAAACGCCAATAGCCCTACTATCATGTTTAACACGTCTATTTTCAATTATTTTGTCAATGAACTTAATTGGGTAATTATTACAAAACAAAATATCCCTCAAGTATAACAATTCCGAATCCAGAAATTCCTGGGAACAAATTCTAAAGGCTCTATCCACTAGTGAAATTACAACCCCCCTTTTCACCGACATAGGGTGGCAAGAATGAAAATTCAAATACCTATCATTGTGGGTAGGTTTTCTGTAAATCGAGAAAAGTAAATGGAGATCCCTTTTAATTAATAATTATTTGAAAAAAACTACGTTTCTAAAGAGTTAAAGAGGCTGAGTTACAAGGTCGAACCTTAAAACGTACAGGGATTAGGAGGCACAGTTGGGGGGCTGCCGCCCCCCAAACCCCCCGCTTTCGCAGCCTTTAAATAAAAAAAAAGTTTTTTAAACTGAAAGTAAGAAGCGACATTAAATCTTAAAACGAACAGAAATTATTCCGTATATGAAAGAGGCTGTGCCCTCCTCAACGCCTCGCTCTTTACGCTAAAGTTTTTATTGTTTAAAAAAGAGTTGTGAGAAAGTCAAACTTTAGCGTAAAGAGCGAGGCGTTGAGGAGGGCACAGCCTCTTTCATATACGGAATAATTTCTGTTCGTTTTAAGATTTAATGTCGCTCCTTACTTTCAGTTTAAAAAACTTTTTTTTTATTTAAAGGCTGCGAAAGCGGGGGGTTTGGGGGGCGGCAGCCCCCAACTGTGCCTCCTAATCCCTGTACGTTTTAAGGTTCGACCTTGTAACTCAGCCTCTTTAACTCTTTAGAAAACGTAGTTTTTTTCAAATAATTTCTGCACGTTTTTGTACAGTTTATTACTTATTATTGCTCCTTGTAACTCAGCCTCTTTAACTCTTTAGAAAACGTAATTTTTTTTAAATAATTTAAAAAAGAAACTGGGTTTCTTTTAAAGTTTGAATTCAGTATTAAAAAAATTGCTCTGATGGTGAATCGAACCCGGGTTTTCCGCCTGAAAGTCTGGAGTGTAACCGCTAGACTATACAGACACAACAGTAATTGTTTTTTAGTATATGGAAGCTATTTTCGACGCAAGCAAATTCCCAAAAAACTTGATATTTGGTTTTTGGAAAACAGGGAAGGAGTGATCAGATTGAGCTGAAATTTCGAGGATAAGCTCCAGGCCCCAGGAAAGATTATCCTCCAAATTTCAGCCCGATCAGACAACGTTAAAGGGGGGTTGTGGTCGGAAAAATTAACATGGGCTAATATAGGAAAACAAGGTTTTTCGTAAATGTAAATTCGGGGGATAATTTTTTCGGTCTGAAAATATCAAAAGGCCCTAACAGGTCGAATTCTGCTTCGAATGAGTCCTCATTCAACCGGATCCGTTGCCAACTGTGGCCTGTAGGCGTGGCTAAGAAAAAAAAAAGAAATGAATTTTAAGTGGCTATATTTGGTTTTTTGAAAACAGGGAAGGAGTGATCGGATTGAGCTGAAATTTCGAGGATAAGCTCCCGGGCCCTAGGAAAGCTTAACTTCTAAATTTCAGCCCAATCGGACAACGTTAAAGGGGGGCTGTGGTGGGAGGGTCCAAACTTCCGGCCCAGTTTACCCCATGAAGATAAAGTCGGAGGAGGATGAAATTTTGCAAGTTTCTTAGTTTGAGCTTGGGCTACAAAATGCGATTACCGCCGTCTCTCTGCGACCTCTAGGACCTGAAATCGCTTAACATTGTGGTGGGTCGCCTCTTTATAGAGGCACAAGTGTGCCTCCTTGAAATATCCAGAAAAGGTAATTTATTATTTTCCTCAAACTCAACGGTAAATTTAATATTGTTATCAAAACTATTTAAATGCTTACAAAATAGGTCTAAGGAGTCCAATTCATGTTTCCAAACGCAAACCACATCATCCATTAACCTACCCCAGAAACAAGGGGAGATTCTAAAACTGTTTATAGCGGAGGTTTCAATAGCATCTATGAAAAGATTTGCCAATAAAGGAGAGAGAGAAGCCCCCATAGGTAACCCAAAAATTTGTCTATAAAACTCCCCTCTAAAACCAAAATAAAAAGAATAATTCATTTACTAGGATAATTAGTTTCATAATGACTTCAATATCCAAACTGGCTAAAGTCACATCTTGTATTAAATCAAAGTGCTTTTTTAATTTACTTTTTAAAATGTCCTCGCACCTTTTTAAATCACAATTTGAATACATGGAAACAACATCAAAACTACAAAGAATTGAACTATCCTCCAACGTGAAATTTCTCAATTTATTAGTAAGATCAGTCGAATTTTTTAAATATGATCTTTGTGTTCCCAAAAGTGGACACAATGCAACCGACAACCATTTTCCTAATTTCGAAACAGGTGACGGAAAAGTTGATACAATGGGGTGGAGGGGGGCTCCAGTCTTATGAATCTTAGGCAGACCATAGATCTTGGGGGCCGAACATCCCCTAGGATAATATTTGTTATAAAACTGTGGGGTAATGTGTAAGTTATTTTTCAATGACTCCAATTCCTTTCTTGTTGATTTTACATATTTATCTGTAGGATCAAAATCAAGTTTTTTGTATGTAATAGCGTCAGAAATAATGGATTTCATTTGATTATTATAATCTTCAGTGTTCATAATAACAATCGTGTTTCCCTTATCGGCTCTGGTGATAGTAAGGAATTTATCCTTTTTCAAATCTGAAAGTATTTTAATGTCATTTTTTTGTGACATGCCTTTACCAATTAAGCTCATATTAAAGGTGTTTAGTTTTCTTACGATCTCGGCTCTAAGTTCTTGAGGAGTATCAACTTTATCTATAGAAGCCATAATTCCTGACTCCACCTTTAATATGAGCTTAAATGGTAAAGACATCTCACAAAATGCAAAATATCCGCGTTGTTTTGCATTTGTCTTTTCTCTCCACTGGCCGCAGTCTTGTTTGTTTTTTTTTTTTTTTTTTTTTTTTTTTTTTTTTTTTTTTTTTTTTTTTTTTTTTTTTTTTTTTTTTTTTTTTTATTGAGATTTTTCTCCTTGTTAGTTTTTTTGACATGGTTGGCCAGTTCGGCTTAAGATCTTTCATTTATAATATATACATATATATATATATATATATATATATATATATATATATATATATATCTATATATTTCGTGGTAACGAACTGTAAGTAAGGAGCGACCCGGCTCAATGGTAACCGAAACTCTAGAAAACGGTATTTTGATACAAATAGATACATCAAAAGAATCACATTTTAATGCTGATTTCAAATATATAAGTTTCATCAAGTTCAATCCTACCCATCAAAAGTTAGGCGCCTGAGAAAATTTGGCTGATTTTCGAAAAAAGGGGGAAAGACCCCCTAAAAGTTATAGAACCTTAATGAAAATCAAACCATCATATTCCGCGTATCAGAGAACCCTACTGTAGAGGTTTCAAGCTCCCATCTACAAAAATGTGGAATTTTGCATTTTTTGCCAGAAGAAAGATCACGGGTGCGTGTTTATTTGTTTTGTTTTTTTTCCCCAGGGGTGATCGTATCGAACCAGTTGTCCTAGGATATCGTGGAAGGACTCATTGGAATGGAAATTGAAAGTTCTAGTGCCCTTTTTAAGTGACCAAAAAAAATGGAGGGCAACTAGGCCCCCCCACGCTCATTTTTTTCCCAAAGTCACCTGATCAAAATTTTGAGATAGCCATTTTGTTCAGCATGTTCGAAAATATTATAAGTATGTCCTTTAGGATGACTTAATCCCCCGAAGTTCCCGGGGGAGGGCTGAAAGTTATGAACTTTACCCAATGTTAACATATAGTATTGGTTATTTGCAAGTACACAGACGTTTTCAGGGGAGATTTTTCCTGGTAGTGGGGGGGGGGTGGGTTGGTCAGGGGTTATGTTGGAGGATCTTTCCATGAAGGAAGTTTTCATGGGGGAAGGGACATTACTATGAAGGGGACGCCGGACTTCCCAGCATTATTTAAAAAAAGATCATAAATTTAATATAAAAAAACAAGTATTTCAACTGCAACAGCAGCAACATCGAAACTTTAAACGAACAGAAAATATTACATATATAATTGGATTCACCCCGTAGTCAATGCCTCGCTCTTTAAGCCAAAGATTTTTTAGTACTTTCATAAGAGCTATTTATTCTAATTAACGGCCTTTGTGATTAAGCGGTCATTTCTAAAGAATTGGAACAAAATTTGAACTTTCGCTTAAAGAGCAAGGTATTGACTAGGGGGCGAACCTCCTAATAAACGTATTAAAAATATATGAATATAGAAGTTCGTTACGTAAGTTAATTCGTAAGTTACGTATATTTATTACTAATAAAAACGTTCGTAAATAAATTAAACAAGTTTCGAGAAAGCCATTTAACTAAATAAAAGTAAATCAATATGAAAATTTTGTTTTAATTATTCATGTACGGTGAGCCAAGATCAAAACCTGCATTTATTCAAAAACGTTCAGAAATTAAATAAAAAAAACAAGTTTTTTGAACTGAAAGTAAGGAGCGACATTAAAACTTAAAACGAACAGAAATTATTCTGTATATGAAAGAGACTGTCTTCTCCTCAACGCCTCGCTCTTTACGCTAAAGTTTGACTCTGTCTCACAACTTTATTTTTTAAAACAATAAAAAACTTTAGCGTAAAGAGCGAGGCGTTTAGGAGGGGACAGTCTCTTTCATATACAGAATAATTTCTGTTCGTTTTAAGTTTTAATGTCGCTCCTTACTTTCAGTTTAAAAAACTTGTTTTTTTTATTTAATATATAGAAAGAAATGATCGTTTTTTCCTCTGTTTTTGTAAACGCAATCTTTTGAACTTAACTCTTGAAATATAACCTAAGCGAATTATTAAAATTTATATAATCCATATAAATAGAAAAAAAAATCTAGTTTTGAAAATTTTTAATGGGAATTTTGCAGATTATCTTACTAGTTGTAAAGTGTATAGCATTAAGTCTATAGTATTAAGTTTATATTATATATATTTTATAAACTTGAGTTTATAATATATATATATATATATATATATATATATATATATATATATATATATATATATATTATATATATATATATATATATATATATATATATATATATATGTGTGTGTATATATTTATATATGTATATATACATATATGTAAGTTTTTAATGGGAATTTTGCATATTATCTTACTAGTTGTAAAGGGTATAGCATTCAGTCTATAATATAAAGTCTATTTCTGCAGTATTTAATCTGCAGTGTAGTCTATTGCATAGTCTATATACAATACATAGTATAAATCCTATGGTATAAAGTTTATATTTTTCTCATCTCTCGAGAAAGAAATGATCAGTTTTTCCTCTTTTTTTCTAAACGCAATCTTTTTAAAGGTTGAATGAAAAATACATCCAGATCAAATTTGAAACAGCCGAAATTGAGGAGACATATGCATCCCGAATTCGAGAATTGATCGAGTCTAAAAAGTGGGTTATTGAGGCGCAAGAGATGGAATATTCTTCCAAAGTCATACAGAAAGCTGAACAACAAAATAAGCTAAAGGTAATTTTTTCTTTTTTCTTTTTGTCCATTTAAAAATACGTAAATTAATTAAGTTCTTCAAAATATTTGCTGGACTATTCCAGGCCATGGATCTTCACCTCTCGTGGGCTTGACCGTGGCTTACATTCAAATCTGGGTTCTAACGCAATCCAAAGAAACAAATTGTTTATAACTCCCTTTTTCGTAACTGTTAGTTCAATATCTCCTGACTTGCCCATTTGGGCTTCACTGAAACTGGCCTGCACTAAGAAAGTTTGACGATCCGTTAACAAAATCATGCACTTTGCGCGTCATAACATCCCAAATAGTGCCACAGGACGCAAGAGTCCAGCTATTGCTCATTGTGTGCAGATAAGCATCGATTATCTGGTGAGAAACGTTAAGAGCTGAGTAATATCAAGACAGGTAGATGAACGGAAAGTTTTTTATTAGTATTTTTCTTTACTTTTAAACACTTATATTCTCTGCAGTACCACCAATTTATTTAACAGCCCTTCTAGACTTTACTGAAAAAAATACAAATGAATGTGCATTGCCAGTTCAACATATATATGCAGATATTTATTCCTTAAAACTTTCATAACCTTTGATTTATTAAAGTTTTAAGAGCTAAATCATGAAAAAAAATCAGTAAAGTGCAAATTATATTCTGGCCTTGGGAAGGCATAGTGGTTTTGAGCCCTACTCATGTTAATTTTTGCTCGTTTTGAGTTTGAATCGGTTATTTATTGTAATTTCTGTTCGTTTTGGGTTTCATTTATATATCAATGCGGATTTGTGGTAGTTTTATGTTTGGTAGATTATTATATTCTATTTTTGCTCGTTTTTGGTTTAATAGAGTTCTTCATTTTTCTTTGCAAAACATATTTTAAGAAAAAAGTTTTAGTTAATTTCTGTTATTTATATTGACGTAGTCTTTTCAGGGAAAAAGAAAATAATAGTTTAAATATTTTCGGTTTTTCGTTAAGAATTTATAGTTTGTCCTGATATTTGTATGCTGGAGAAACTTTTTCAACTATTTTTAACAACATACACCCTTTAATAAATATGGACACATACTAGTGTTGAATTTAGTTTTATACCTCCTCTAGTTGACCTGAAAAACAAAAGTTAATTCCATTCACAAAAAAATCTATCTATGCTTTTTGACAGCTTGGATACACTCGTACTCTTCTTATTTAGTTAAATTTTCGGAGCAGAAGTAGCCCCGAAATTTCGAACATTAAAAACCTCAGTCGTTCTAGGGATATTGTTCAGATGTCTTATTGGCAATCATCATACGCACAGTACTTTTTTATTTATTCTTAAGGCAACATTTAGTTTTTAAACATTATTGGCAAACTGCATAATTGTTTGGGGGGGGGGGTTAACCTGCACAATAGCCTTAGATATACAGTTACAAGACCTTTCAGCTATGCTGAACAAAATGGCTATCCTAAATTTCGATTGGAAGTGTTTGGAAAATTATTAGCTAGAGAGGAGGGCTGATTGCCCTCCAGTCACTTTTGCCTCTTAAAAAGGGTTATAAAATAAAAGTTCAAAATAGGGATAAAATCCTTTTTAATAGGCAGTGTATAATAAATTTCACAAAAAATACCAAATATTTCGGTCACATATACAGTTACCCTCATCAGTAGTAAAACTAAACTAAAACAATTTAAAACAAAAATTTATTTACTAAATCAAATAAAACTACATATTGTTTAAATCTCTAATTCTTTTCAAAGCAAAGGCGGAATCTAGCCTCTTTGACCCTCTTGGATTCGGTTCATTAGCGTTCAATGATATAACATTTGGACAAAGGTCAACTACATTGGGTGAATTGAACTTTACTCTGTCAGATTTAAATAAATTATCATATATAGAGTTCAGCCCATATTCACCTGTATCCCGATTCAAAGCAATATTCCTGAATAAGATTTTCTTTATTTCAAGAGTTTCACGAAAATTTTGCTTTAAACCCCGATCCCTAGAAATCAAAGAGATATTCTCGAACAAAATAAAATGGTCTGGAAAATTAAAAATATGTTCTGAAAGGGCTGAAGTAAAATCTTCAGACTTAGAATCTTGCTTTAAAGCCGAAGAAATAGAATCTTTATGTTGTAATAATCTCATTTCCAAACTCTGGTTAGTACGTCCCACATATGAGCTTCCGCAAGTACATGGGATCTGATAAACCCCACTTTGTTGCCCCAATGAAGTTAGATCCTTCCCAGAATTTAGAAAACTACCCAAAGTATTATTACTCTTTAAAGCTACCCTTAGACCATTGCTTTGTAAAATTCCTTTAAGTTTTTCACTTAGCCCGGGTACATATGGTAAGGAACAAAAACATCCTTCTCCCGACTTGTCTCCAAGACTTTCTTAGAAATCTCTAGAAACCTTTTTCTTCTTTTTGAAAAAATCTGGTTAATTAACCATTCGGGATACATGTTACTTATTAGTATTTTCTTTAGAAAAGACAACTCCTCCTCAACAAATTTTGGAGAGCAAATACTAAAGATCCGATCAGTTAAGGAAATGATCAAACCAATTTTTACTTGGCGAGCGTGACCGGAACTATAAGACAAAAATCTATTGTTATTTGTCGGTTTTCTGTAAATTTTAAAATCCAGACTATTTTGATTTTTCAAAAGAAGAACATCAAGAAAGGGAAGTTTCCCATTCTCTTCCAATTCAACAGTAAACTTTAAACCCTCCCCCCCCCAAACAATTAAGATGTTCCAAAAATTCTTTTAATTCCTCCTCCCCATAATCCCATACTGAAATATTGTCATCCATATACCGGCCCCAGAAAATATGTTTTAAAAAATATGAATCTAACGCAATCGTTTCAATATTCTCCACAAAAATATTAGCTAATAAAGGGGATAAAGGGGCACCCATAGGTAAACCATTAATTTGTTCGAAATACTTCCCTCTAAATTGAAAAAAAATAAGAGAACTTACTGCACAACCTTACTAAATACATAATTATAGAAACTTCCAAATCTGTTTTGCCACTAATCAAATCCAAATTTCTTAACAGCTTTCCTTCTAGAAGAGTTTCGGCTGCTTCTACATCAATATTTCTGTACATTGATACAATTTTGAAGCTTGAAGGCAAAGAATTCGAAGAAATTTCTACTTTTTTCAGTTTTTCAACCAAATTCGAAGAATTCTTATGCGAAATTATACGAAATTTGTGTAGACAAAAGTGGTTTACAGATTGACACTAACCATTTGCTCAAAACACATGTTGGTGACCTTGCACTTGACACAATTGATCGTAATGGTAGGTTAGGCTTATGAATTTTGGGAAGTTCATATAATTTAGGGCACAAGGAACTGCGTGGCAGGCATTTGTAATAAAGTTGAGGTGTAATTTTTCCTTCATCCTTTGAGCACGTCAATTCGTTCTTAAACTTATTTGTAAAAGAGTCTGTTGGATTATACGATAGGTACTTGTATGTTTTTTCATCATTTAGTAAACTTCTTAATTTTGATTCGTAGTCCTCAGTATTCATCACAACTAAAGTGTTACTCTTATCTGCTTTTGTAATAGTAATTGAACCATCCTTTTTCAAGTTTTTAAGAATTCTTATGCCTTTGATGGTCGTACTAGGAAATTCCGGTTTCAATACAAAATTAGACAGGGTTTTTACGGTAGAAGCTCTTACTAAGCTAACATCTTTTATTGCTTTTTTATGCAAAGATGTTTCTAATGAAGAGATAATGTCTTCCACGGGGACTTTATCCGGTTTAAAACTAAATACACAAATAAACTTAATAAACTTAATACACAAATCAATTCTGAACATACGCTATTTTGACAATCTTAATGCACACAGTTTCTTTTCTTTTTTCGAATTTACCATGAATATTCTCTCAAATTTTACCTTCATAGACTTAGCCTTAATAGTACTATTTTCATAGTAGTTTTGGTCAGTGGTGGATCCAGGGGGGTGAGGGGGTGAGCGCCCCCTAATATAGTCTAAAGGAGTGTAATTTACTTAATTAACGCAGATTTGCGTACAAGTGGCGGAACATTTTGCAGATTATCTCTCTAAAATTGGTCAGACAATGCAACAGGAAAATAACCTGAGTCCTGAATCCTCCCGCGTGTATCAGTTTCAAGATTATAGAGGGGATAGTTTACCCTTTTAGTTTGAGAGGTGTACCTGTGATGAACTACTTGAAATTGTTGGAAGCATGAGTTCCAATTCAGTGGGAGTAATTGGAACTTGGAATGTTACGACATTAAAAAATGACTATCGTATCGACATTTTGACTGAAGAATTCAGACGATTCGAACTGGATTTATTAGGAATTTCAGAAACTCATATCCCAGGGGTAGGAAGCATGAAATTAGGTGATATAGAATTTGTTTACTCAGACAGGAAGGATGGGGTACATAGACAGGGAGTAGGGCTCATGATGAATAAGGAAGCTGCTAAGTCTTGTTTAGGCTGGGAAGGTATTAATAATAGAATACTAATTGCTCATTTTATGACTAGAAGTTCAGGGTATCAGTTATAGTAGTATACGCCCCTGTAGAACCGACTGACGGAGATACTAGCGACTCAGAGGAATTTTACTTACAGTTACAGGAGCAAATAGACAAGGTCCCAGGTAGAAATATGATGTTATTACTGGGAGATTTTAACGCCCAGGTTGGAAGAAATAGGGATAGATGGTATTCCAGCCTAGGTAAATTTGGTGTAGGAAAAGAAAACAGTAATGGATACAGACTTTTGCAATTTTGTAGGCATAACAATCTAGTTATAACCAATACGGTGTTTGGTCATAAAATGGCTCATAAGTTAACATGGTATTCACGTGATTTTAAGACAGCAAACCTTATTGATTATGTTATAGTAAACCGAAGACTGGCAGGATCAATACAAGATACTAGGGTACGTAGGAGTGCTGTTATTGATGTTAAAAGTAAAGATCACCATCTAGTAGTGTCAAGGGTTAATTTAAAGCTGAAATATCGGAAGGGTAACTACCTCCCGGGAAGTTATGATGTTGGTAGACTCCAGGATGAGAATTTGAGAGAAACTTTCCAGGAACAGTTGAATACTAAATTTGAGAGTTAAAAATTTGATAATGTGGAAGATGGTTGGAATAATTTTAGAAAAATAATTTGTGAAGTTGCTGAAGGTGTATTAGGGAAGAAAGCTAGAACTGCAGCTAAGAATATTAGTGAAAAAGCTTTATGTTTAATAGAAAGGAGAAAGGACTTGTACAAGAATTATCTGAGTGATAGATCGTATGAAAACAAAAGAAATGTAAAGAAAGTGGAGAAAGCATTAAAATATGAACTAAGGAGGTGTGAAGTGGAGGCCATGGATAAAATTGCCGAGGATCTGGAAGATGCAGCTAGACGGCATAATAGTAAAATATTGTACTGGCACGTTAACAAATTTGAGAGGGAGTAGTGAATCCGGACTTGGTCCAGTTAAAGATAGGAATGGGGTCACAATTAGCGATAAGGAAAAAAATAAAGAGAGATTAGCCGAACATTTTGAGAATTTTCTTAACCGAGATAGAGTTGCAGGAAAAAATATAGGGGAAAATGAAAAAGTTTGTGATACCTTGGATGTGAAGGAAGATTTTTTTGTGAGGAGGAATTAGCAACAGTACTAAAAGGATTAAAGAATAATGAGGCTCCAGGTGCTGATAGGGTGATAAATGAGTTTCTTAAATATGGTGGCTCTGAGGTTAGAAATAAGTTACTGAAGATTATGAATATGATTTTTGAAAAAGGGGAAGTACCTAACGATTTTAGGAAAACCTTAATTAAGCCACTTTATAAGAAAGGGGATAAAAGTGAGTGTGGTAATTATCGAGGCATTAGTCTGGTCTCTGTAGTTAGTAAATTACTTAGTAATATGATACTTTTTAGACTGAGAGATGCCGTAGACAAAGTTTTAAGAGAAGAGCAGTGCGGATTTAGAAAAGGTAGAGGATGTGTCGACCAAATTTTCACTCTTAGGCTAATAATTAAGAAGTGCCTGAGTTTTCAAACACCTTTGGTCCTCAGTTTTATAGATTATGAGCAAGCGTTCGATTCTGTTGATAGAAGAGCTTTAGTAAAGGTTTTATCCTTGTATGGTATACCAGACAAATACATTAAAATGATTAGTGCCATGTATGAGAATAACACTGCTGCGGTTAAGGTAGGAAATGGGGTTAGCAGCTGGTTTTGTATTAAATCAGGAGTTAAGCAGGGTTGTGTTCTATCCCCCTTTGTATGGATTATTTTGATGGACTTTGTTTTAAGGAGCACAGGAAAGGCAATGGGAGACCACGGAATCAAATGGGGAGCAAAAAGTCTCCTGAACTTGGATTATGCTGATGATTTAAGCATCCTAGATGAAAGTGTGAGCAAAATGAATGAAGTCTTAGAGGTTTTGCGAGTTCAGGGTGCTAGAATTGGTTTGAAAATTAATGTTAGGAAGACTAAGTCACTAAGGCTAGGAACAAGTGAAGATGAAAAGGTGACGTTAGGTAATGAAAAGATTGATCAGGTCGGCAGCTTCACTTACCTTGGTAGTATTATTAGTAAAGATGGTGGGAGCAGTGAAGATGTTAAATATAGAATAGCCAAGGCTCAGGGTGTTTTTTCACAGTTAAAAAAAGTCTGGAAGAATAGGAAGATAAGTCTGCAAACCAAGATTAGAATATTAGAAGCTACAGTGATGATAGTGGTCAAATATGGCTCTGAAGTATGGACGCCCCGAAAAGCGGATGAAGATTTGCTAGATGTTTTCCAGAGAAATTGCTTAAGGATTGTTCTGGGTACCCGGCTGACTGACCGTATTTCAAACAATAGGCTATACGAAAAATGTGGTTCAATACCGCTCTCTAGGGTTATAATGAAAGAAAGGTTGAGGTGGCTAGGGCACGTTGTGTGGATGAAGGATGACAGATTGCCGAAGATTGTTCTTTTCGGCCAACCATCTAGGGCTAAACGGAAAGCAGGTCGTCCCCGTCTGATTTGGGAGGACGTCATAAAGAAATATTTAAAGGAAATGGGAACTTCGTTGGCAGGTGTAAAAAGGGAGGCTTTGAATAGATTGGGGTGGAGGAGGAGTGTGCGTAACTGTGTTGGCCTCAGGCGGCTTGGTGCTGCGGTGAGTTGTTAGTAGTAGTAGTAGTAGATGGAATGAACCTCCGAGCTCTTAAGTCTGTTTTGGTTTACCTTCTGCCTTGTATTGTTCATATAATAAATTTGTCGCTAGAAACAGAAATATTTCGTGGAGGCCTCGAAACAGCCATGGTTTTTTCCCTTCACAAAGGTGGCTCGAGATCTGATATTGGGAACTGGAGGCCAATCTCCATCCTTCCCCTTTTTTCAAAAGTACTTGAAAAAGTTGTTCATCGACGACTCTACCAGTATTTGACATATCATGGTATCTTTATTGATACTCAGTTTGGCTTCCGCAAAAGTCACTCAACTACACATGCGGTGTTACACGTATGTGATTTTGTGAATCAGTGTCTTGATAGTGGACAAATACCTTTCACTGTTTTTATAGATTTTAAAAAGGCATTTGATACGGTTGATTTTAGTATTTTATTAAATAGATTAAAGCTTTTAGGGGTTAAAGGAGCTTTTTTGAATTCGTTTGATTCTTTTGTAAAGGGGAAGTCAATAAAGGTTGTAATCGATAGTGTAACATCTAGTCCATATCTTGTGAATTCTGGTGTTCCGCAGGGTTCTGTGCTGGGTCCATTTTTATTTTTGGTTTATGTTAATACTATGAGATTTTACCTTCGTGGTTCGTGTCTTACTTCTTTTACAGATGACACTGCTATTCCTTTTCATGGTGTTTCTGTGGATAAGTTAATTAATAATGTAAATATGGTATTAAATTATTTAAGTGTGTTTACTTCCTTAAGTATGTTGGTGGTTAATGTAAAAAAGACAAATTTTATGGTTTTTAGTCGAATTGGTAAGCCCATTGATCTCGGTGGGCGAATATTATTTTTTGGTAATTCTCTAGAACAGGTTAAAGGAATGAGGTATCTAGGTTTTTACCTAGACTGCCATATGTCTTGGAAACGTCACAGTGATCTTGTGGCATCAAAAGTTGCAAGAGGTCTTGGAATTATACGTCGACTGAAGCGCTTCGTACCAGGTCGGGTGATGGTGCTTCTTTATCATACAATTATTAGCCCCTATATATCGTACGGTTGTATGTTATGAGCTAGCAAGTTTTTTTGGTAATTTTAGGCGTGTACAGGTATTACAAGGCAGTCCGTTTGATAGGGGGGTACGTTAAAGAAACTAATAATACAGTAGCTTGTTTTAATAAATAAAAGGTGATGGACGTGGGACAAGTTCGTGACTACCGGTTCTAGGTGAATACCCCTCTGGCGAATACCCCCCAGAAAATACCCACCCCCC
This sequence comes from Artemia sinica, assembly GCA_027921565.1. NCBI lineage: Eukaryota > Metazoa > Arthropoda > Branchiopoda > Anostraca > Artemiidae > Artemia > Artemia sinica. The sequence continues at coordinate 76,158,691 of CM051260.1, read as the reverse complement.
AGAAAATACCCCCCCCTCCCCGGAAAATACCCCCCGGAAAATGCCTCCTCGGAAAATACCCCTCCCCCTCCTTAAAAAGTACCCCCACGGAAAATACCCCCTCCTTGGAAAATACCCTCGTGGAAAATACCCTCCCCCCCCCCCCCTGTGGAAAATAAGGTTTCTAAATTTGAAACTTTTATTTGAGTTTTTTTTATAGTTTTGTTGAAGAGTGCTAAGGAACGGGAAAAAGAGGAATTTACACACCAGAAGTGTCTTAAAAACTTAGAAAAAAAAACACAAATCTATTTGTGCTGAAAAGACTTCCATATGATTTTCTGCAATTTTTGGCAGTAGCGGGTGCCAAATTAAAAAAAAATAGAGAAGAAGAGCAATTTAGGTAAACAATCATCAATATTAAGCTAAAACATATGGCACCAAAATGTTTAAGAAGGTTTGGCTATCCTTTGAAAAGATAGTTGACTTTGGGAACCAACACATTCTAAATTGTTTAAGTTTTTACGGACAAAAGCGTTGTCAAATTCTACGAGTTTGTTTTTCTTATCTTCCAAGTGTAAAACTACCACAAATCACCATTAAGAAATAAATGAAACCCAAAACTAACAGAAATTATAATAGATAGCCTAGTCAAACTCAACACGAGCAAAAAGTAATGTCATGTCTTCTTGAGACCAGAAAATAATTTGCACTTTACTTTAAAAAAACGTGTATTGTCAGTTTGATATACATATTGCAATATCTGTTCCTTAGAAGAAGAAGGATTTATTGAAAAAAAAACATATCAACAAAAAATTATTGCTGCCTCCCCTAAAAAGCAAAGCTTGTCCGTGGGGGAGGTAGAGAAAACAAAATCCTTAAAACAAAGAATACTTGGCCACCGACACCACTAATACCATCACGCTAAACAATAAATATAAAATAATATCATATATTATACTTCCTCTGGGAACATCATATCAACAAAACCCCCACAATAAATAAATCAGTTAATCAGTCAAAACTCATATTCAGCAAAAAGCAGTTCCTTAATGATTTTTCTAAAAATATTGGGGTCACCAATAGTCTTAATATCACTATTCAAACTATTCCATTTCCGCGTACCTCTATAAAAAACAGAAAAACATGAACGGGAAGATATACCTCTAGGTACACAGAAGTCCGCGCTACCCCTTGTATCATGAGAATGAACAGTAGACCTAATGGACAATAAATCACCAAAACAACGAGGCTGAACATCCTGCTGCAGTCCAAAAATAAACCACAATACATAGAACTCACGAAGGCCTGCAGCCGGCAAAATTTTTAAAGTTGGGTAAATTTCTCTAACAGACATACGTGGAGATATACCGGCTAAAATTCTTACTGCATGATTTTGTAGAACTCTTATTGGTTTTAGGGTAGAAGAAAAAGTAGAGAGCCAAATACTTGAACAATAAAGTATATACGGGTGTATTAAAGAAAAATAAAGATGGCGAAGGACAGACTTGGGAAAACAATGTTGGAGTTTCTTCATTATACCGAGATTTCTTGCCAGAATTTTGCTAGTTAAAGTAACATGTTCCTTAAAAGATAGAGTTTCATCTATTACAATCCCAAGGTATTTAAAAGACGCAGTCCGTTTTATAACGCCATTGGGCATATCTAATTCCTTGATCCATGGGTAAAAAGTCTTAATAGTTCTTTATTTGTTGAAGTCAAAAAAGTGGAAACATTTAAAATTTATTTTGTTTTCAGTAAAGTGCAAATTACTTTCTGGTCTTGAGGAGGTGTGGGGGCTGTCAGCCTTAATCATGCTAATTGTTGCTATTTTGAGTTTGAATAGGTTATTTATTGTTATTTCTGTTCGTTTTGGGTTCTATCTATCTGATATGCAGAATAATTGTACCAAACACATTTTGCATGCAGACCCGTTATGCCTACCCCCTCCCTCTAATGTGCAAATCTGTAGCTCAAATTTATATCTAAAGTAACGAAGAAACTAACAAAAAAACGATGTGTTCTCGAATTTTACACAGCGTAAACTTGAGTGAGTGGCGCATAATACACAAGTACAAAAATTCCATCTCCCTACGAAAATTAAAAAAATAAAACTCAAATAAAATTCTCAAATTTGGAAAGCCTTAATTTCTACGGGGGGCAAGTTTTTTTATTTATTTTTTTTTGGGGGGGGGGGGGGGTATTTTCCACGGGGAGGGGGTATTTTCCACGGGGGGGGGGGGTAAACGCCGGCCACCTTGACTACCAGGCTGCGGATTTTACTTACCAGTGTTTTCATGAAGTGTGTCCATCGATGTTTTTAGATTTTTTTTCGACAAAATAGTGATTTGCATGATTATTATACAAGGAATGCGAATAATCTGGTAACAGAATATAGGAGTGGAAGTCGTACTGGATTTCAAATGAAACATCTGGGCTAGGGGGTATGGAATTCCCTCCCAGATAGTGTTAAGGTGGCTGAACACCAACATTTTGTTTAAAAATAAAGTAAAGAATTTTTTGTTAGGAGGGTGAGGAGCCAGGATTCAGAGATTGAAGATTTATGTTATTATTATATTTTCTTTTGTTATTGTCTTCTTCTTTTTTTCTATTTTCTTCTATGTTTTCTGTGAATGTTCATCAGTATGTGAGAAAATGAAGTTTAAAATTTATTTAGAAATTTAAGCTATATTTTAAGTATGTTGATTTAGTTTGTGGTGACCGCCCAGTGCCAGTGCATTTATGTCTTCCCATGGGCGGTTACCTATGGATCATGTTTAACTAGGTAATTTTTGTAATAAATTAATCTAATCTAATTAAACTTGCTCCTAACGCAAGTTTATCGGATCAACCTATTTTGTGCCCCCCCCCCCTGAAAAATCCTGGATCCACCCCTGGTTTTGGTGGTAGTAAAAGTAGTTGCAGTGTTAGTGTTGTATTAGTACATGTAGTAGCAGCAGTATTAATAGCGGTAGTAGCATGTGCATATTGCCTTTTGGTCAGTGGAATATCGCTTTCATGTTGCCTCGGAAATTTCACCTTGACACGTCAAGCCTTTCCAAAAATATTATTGATGTGAGCTTTGGCACCCTTTTGACGCACTTTTCACCTTAATACTCTAAGCCTGCAATATATGTACAACTTGTAATAACACTTTTGTACAACTTGTAATAACAAGTTGTTGCAATTGAAGTAGTAGTTGGAGTAGTTTAGTAGCAGTAGTAGTATTAGCAAAATTAGCAGTGGTATTGGTGTTATTAGTGACATGCATATATTTCCTTTTTGTCAACTGATCTTCCCCTTTAAGTACTCTCCAAAATCCCCCATCAAGTGAAATCCTCCCCTAAAATTCCCTCCAGATAGTTCCATCCTTGCTGAAAATCCCCCATTCCGTAAAATTTCTTGCGGACGATTCGGCCTGAAAAATTCTCCTTAGCGTGCTTTCATTTGAAAAAGACTTTTCTTACTAATCGGTTTCTCTATCACTCCGGAAGTGCCCCAATCCATGGAAGTTTCTTCTCGGAAATCAAAACACGCGGAAAATAGCCCACGATAATTGCCCCAGAACATCTCCATATACAAAATTATGTTGGCAAAGAGAGTGAAAGACAATTAAAAAGAATTTCGTATTGAAATTCTGTTGAATCCCTTCAGTGTAAAAATTCCCCTTGAAGGTTCAACCCACGGAAATTACACTCCCCAAGGAAGACTTTCTCTATATAAATCCACAGAAAGTACACAGTCCCCCCCAACCCCAAAAAAATGTCTGTATACTTCAAAGTAACAGATGGTATACGTAAACAATCTGCAAATTTCATAACTTACAGGCCTCTCCCCGTGGAATATGGGGGGTCATTTTACCCTTAAGGAAATAGTAATTTTATCTTTTAACTACACTGAACAAAATGGCTATCTCAAAATTTTGATTAGAAAACTTTATGTGGGGGGAGGCGCTGGAGGTCGGCCAGTTGACCAATCTTTGGTCACTTAAAAAAGGGCATTGGAAAGTTTTATTTTTGTTCGAAAGTACCCTCTCCCGATCTTCTAAAACCTTTATTTTGAAACCATCACCCTTGGGGAAAAGAAAAGAAAAAAAAAAAACACGCATCCGCGATCTTTCTTTTTCAAAACTATCAAAATTCTATATTTTTGTATATAAAAGCTTGAAAATTCTACTGTAGAGTTCTCTGGTATGCTACATCTGATGGTGTGATTTTCACTAGGCTTCCTTGAGGGGGTGTTTTCCTCCTATTTCAGGAATCAAGCAATTCTTCTCGGGCTCTTAAATTTTGATGGGTAGCACTAAACTTGATGAATCTTATATATTTGCAATCAACATGATCAGCTGATTCTTTTGATATGGATATCGAAATTCCGTTTTAAGAATTTTGGTTACTATTGAGCCGAGCCGTTCTTTACTTAGAGTTCGTTAGCACTAACTGCTAGAAACGTTTTTCTTGCTCTACTTAGTAACAAGGCCGTACCCAGGATTTTTTTCGGAGGGGGGTTTATTCAAATATTTTTTTTTCGGGGGGGGGGGGCTACACAAAAAAAAATAAAAAAATGCATACAAAATTTGTTTATATCCATTTTTGTTGCGTTTCTACGAGTCAAAAAAACATTTCGGGGGGGGGGGGGGGTCGAACCCCTACCCCCACCCCAACCCCCACCCCCTCTGGGTATGGCTTGCTTAGTAATCCCCTAATCTTATTTCATTATTTGCACGTAGTCTTATCTTTCCTGTTGTAAAAGTAGTTAAGGTCAATTTTTGTCTAAGGCTAAATTGTTCTCAATAATATTTAATGTATTTTGGCTCATTCTAGGCTATCACATCGTATGTTTCATCAGAGAAGAATTCTGAACTTATACTGAACACTAACACACAGCAATCACATCCTGGGCCCATCAACCCAATCAAAAGACGAGCAGAGTTTTCGCAAAAATATGGACCTAGTTATGCAAAAATGCCTGTCTTAACATCATGCAGTACACCAAACAGAGTAGCTTCCCCACAACTACAAGAACTTAGCGGGTTGTTTTCACCGATTCAGTCTCCTATCTTGAACACAAATGTTTTCGAAAAAGAAAATATATCTCCAAAGTCTAGAATACGTACAACTCCCAAAAAATATATCAGATCTTCCAACTGCGTTTCTGAGACTCCACGTCAAGCTTTTAAGAACTCTAGCCATCTTACTAAAGCAAGAAAGAGGAAGCTACTTGAACCAATCGAGGGTACTAGTGAACGCAGGGATCTCAGATTTGAAAGATTTTCATCTCGAATTCGTAGTTTATTAACTAAGAAGCAAACACAACCTTTCCGTAATCTGTCTGGGCTGCCTCCTTCTATCGTTAATGTTTTGTCTAAAAGCGATAGTGATGAAAGTGAAACCACTATTTCCACCATCGTCACTGAAAGTGGAGATAGTGATGATGATGAAGGTGCAGATTTTTTACTTAAGTTGTGAATATGACATTTTCAGTATATTAGTTACTAAAAAAGTGTTAGGCTGCTAAACACCAAAATTATCTCGCATATATGTGGGTGTTCCCTCTCCTCAATTTCTCACTCTTTACGCTTAAGTTTTTTAGTACTTCGAAATAGCTTTTTATTCCAGTTAAAATACCCCTGGTTTTGAGTAGTCTTTCTTAAAGAATTAGGGTAAAAATTCAAAATGCGTAAAGACCGAGGGATTGTGAAGTGGTAGCCCGCCTCGTATAGACACAAATTATGGTTCGTTTTGATTTTGAGCATATGATTTTCTTTTTTGATGCTTCATCTGTATTTGTTTCTTGTTATAAATCATAAAGTCATAATATAAATTAAATCAACAGACGTGCTCTATCTGCAGCTATGGAAAAATTCCTATCCTGTTCAATTTCTGAATGGTCTTTTCTTTTGTGTTCTGATTCAGTCACTTTTTCCTTTTTGTTAAAGCTACGTCCAAAAGTTGCTTTGGTTTTCTTTTAAAGCATCTATACTTCTCCAGCTCTTAACACTATTTAGGAGAGGACCCTGTCCAAATATCTGCTCTGTTGTTGTAATTCGCTGCCTGAAAATTTTCATAATTTGTTTTGTCGTATTGTTTCCTTTGTTTTTAATGTTGTTTTTTTTTTTACCATTTTTATGTTGTTTTTTTTTACCATAACGTCTTAAGTTTCATCTGATTTGTGGCGGATGTTTATTGACTTCTGTATAAACAACAGTAGTGATGTATATGAAGCTAATTCTGACCACACTATCAGTCCTGGTTACGCTCTATACCGTCCAAGTATACCTCAATAAATGGATTCTGAATTTTTTTACAGGCTATTCATCTATTGTTGATCCTTTGTAATTAAATTAAAATGAGCTAATCTAAAAGAGCAAATTTTGTGCTTCAGACTACCTTTCTACTAAGCAATGAACTTATACGCTCCTGTGATGTAATTGAATAAAACAAACAAGTTTTTTCAACTGAAAGTAAGGAACAACATTAAAGCTTAAATCGAACAGAAATTATTATGTATATGAGGGGGTTCACCCCCTCGTCAATACCTCGTTCGTTACGCTAAAGGTTGAATTTTGTTCCAATTCCTTAAAAATAACCCCTGAATCACACAGGGTTTAATTAGAATAAATAGCTCTTTTGAAAGTATTAAAAAAACATTTAGCATAAAGAGCGAGGTATTGACAAGGGGGCAAACCCCCTTATGTGTGAATAATTTCTGTTTGTTTTAAGCTTTAATGTTGCTCCTTACTTTCAGTTGGAAAAAATTTTTTTTCTTTATTTAGTTTCTGGTCGTTTCTTAAATAATGCTGGGATATACGGCACCCCTTCATGGAAAATTTCCTTCCTGCATGAAAACATCCTCCCACGTAACCTTCTCCTCCTGACCCTTTCCACCAGAAAAATTACCCGTGAAAACGTCTGTATACTTCCCAATAACCAATGTTATTTGTAAACAATGGGCAAAGTTCACAACTTGCAGATGGGTAAGACTAAACTTGATGAAACTTATATATTTGAAATGAGCATAAATATCTGATTCTTTTGATGTATCTATTGGTATCAAAATTCTGTTTTTTAGAGTTTCGGTTACTATTGAGCTAGGTAGCTCCTTACTTACAGTTCGTTACCACGAACTGTTTGATTAAATAAAAAACAGCATTTTTTCAACTGAAAGTAACGAACAACAATAAAATCAAAACGAACAGAAATTATTAAAAATGGGGGGGGGGGGCTCGCCCCTTATCAACATCTCGCTATTCATGCTAAAGTTTTTTATTACTTTAAAAAAAGTTTTTTATTGTTCTAATTAAACAAGTTAATTAAGTTTTCAAATTTACAAGTTGCTCTTAAGGAATTGGGGCCAAATTCAAACTTTAGCACAAACAGTGAGGTGTTAAAGAGGGGAAGACCTCCCTCATATATGCAATAATTTCTATTCGTTTGATGTATCTAGTCAACTAGTACGAGTAGTAAGTACATAGCTAACGGTTATATTTCTAATATCTTGTCATTTTAAGCTCCAAAAATAGCTAGTGTTTTGGAATGCCCCCGCCTTCAAAGAAACTAATACTTAAAAAGTAGCCCAACACTGACGTATTCATCAATATCGATTTAGCGTATCATTTATAGCAGTATCAACCTATTTTAGCGCATATCAAATAGCTGGGAATGGAAAATAGCGTAAAAAATAGTTTTCGAAATATGTTGGGCAAGCTTTGAGCCTGATTATAGTTTATTTTGCTTCCTATACGAATGCAGTTTAAAGAAGTTTGAATGCAGTTTGCTCCATACTTTCAGTTGAAGAAAACATGTTTTTTAAAAATAAATTTCTGGTCGTTTTTTAAGTAGTACCAGGAAGGAACACTTCACCTCCAAGGAACACTCCGCCCTCTCCACGTATAGATTCTCTAGACAGTTTCATCATGGTTAAAATTTACCCTGGAAAGTTTGGCCTACCCTTAAAATCACCAAACGCGAAAATGAGTCTTCGTATAGGAATTCTGATAAAGTCAACCAGTGTGAAATTACAACTAGAAAGTTCTTTTCCAGAAACCACCCCGCCCCCTGGAAAATTCTCCCTGCAGAAAATCCCCCAAAGGAAAAATTCAACCCCCTCCTCACCCGTAAAATGTATTCATGCTTCTCAATAACTAATAACATACGTAAATAATTGGTAAAAATCTATATTTTAAAGACCTTTTTCCAGGGGCTCTGGGCTATCTTCAAAGGCATCAGTATTGACCCTCTCAACTGTGTTGAATAAAATGGCCATTTCAAAATTTGAAAGGACGATTTTGGGGATAACAGAGTCTCGAGAGCGGGCCTTATTGCCCTCCAGTCTTTTCGATCACTTAAAAGTACTCTTTAACTTTTAATTTTCGTTCGAATGAGCTCTTTTCTGATGTTCTGGTACCATTGGTTCGGTATGATTACCCCTGTGAAAAACATACAAACGCATCCGTGATCTTATGACAAAAAAAAATCTTCATTTTTGCAGAAAGGAGCTAGAAACATCTACAGTAGAGTTCTCTAATACGCTGAATCATTAAGATTCCCTGATTTTAGGGGGTGTTTTCCCCCTCTTTTAAAATCATGATAGTTGTCTCAGGCACATAGCCTTTGGTGGGTAATACAATACTTAATGGATTTTATATATTTTGATTAAAAAAAAAACGAGCAAACACTTTCGATGTATCTATTGATATCAAAATTCCATTTTTAGAGTTTTGGTTACTATTGAGCCACGTCACACCTTACTTACAGTTCGTTACCGTGAACTTTTGATTAGTGCTATCATTTTTCAGCTATTAAAGTAGACGAACATTTCTGTTAGAAGGTCTAAAACAAGATTTACTTTTAAAGTCTTATGTAAAGCACTTTTGAAGTAGCGCACTGCTTACTATTGGGCTCTGTCGCTCCTTACTCACAGTTCGGTACAGTGAAAAAGCAGGCCTTACTTGAGAAATAGTGTATTTATCATCTTCGAGTAAATTTGGCTGTCCAGAGTGGTGTGTAGTATACACAGGGGAAAGCTAACTGAATTAGTGAGGCATTTAAAGTTTTTTTTTTTCATTTGGAGCTTGTAAATATACATACCTGGATTAATGTTTAAGACAAACATGTTTGATTGCTGGTGTAATAGTGTAGCTGGTGTAATTTGATTGCTGGTGTAATCGTAAAAATAGTGTAGAAAATAAAACAAAATAGCTCCTTAAACCTGGGTAAATAGGCGGTTTTCTGTAGTCGTACCCTCTTTTTAAGATATTTAAGTCTCTTTTGCCCTTCAAACTCAAATTATGTCTCTTAGAAAACATCTGAACAAAAGTGTTTGCGGAAAATATTCACTTTTTTGCAAAATGTCAGTTTAAGCCGAATTTTGTTAAGGCGAACTTTGGCCAAAATAAGATCGAATCTTCTTCTTTTTTTACACATTTACGAATGCTGGCAAAACCATCTGTTTATGCCATAGAAATGATAAAATATTAGCGCTCTCAAATTTGAGTTTTGTATATGATTTTTGTTTTCAACGTCAATTTTTTTTATAAGCATCAATATATCTAACTTTCAAAATCAAAACTAATTAAAATCGATCTTTCCCGCCAATATGAATAGTGTCATATTTTGCTTCGCTGATTTTTTCTATGTTTTGGCAATTAATTATATTATGTTACTGATCAAGTTATACTTAGTGTGATTAAATAGGGTTACAGGTAAACATACAGTGTTTTGAAAAAAAATGTCTGCTAATAAATTTCTTATTTGGACTGCTTTTGTTCATCATTTAGTTAGATCAGGTATACACATAGGACTTTATTTTGTAATAAAAACACAAATAAAAATACAATAACGGAGGAGCTTTTAATTAAGAAAATGAACTTTGAGTACTTATTAGAGTCCTGAATATTTTGTCTTCCTACCAAATCAACGGAAAAGAAGAGAAACAAAAAACAAATTATGTTAAATAGAATATTAAAAGATTAAAAATATGATAAAATTATTACATATTCAATAAAAAATAATTTTAGGTAAACAGAAACAGAAAAAAAATACTTTTGACAAAAAAACTGTTCTGCAAAAAACTATATTTGCAAAACAAACAAATCTCCAAATAAATTTTTCATTTGGCCTCCTTTTGTTATTAACAAATTTCTTTGGAATCCTTTGGTTTGTCTTCTCATTTGGACTTCTGTTGTTTATCAAGCCTTCTTCAATGGGGAAAAAGACAATAAATAAAATAAAACTGGATTTGTAAAGAACTAGTTTTGCAAAACAACTATCCTAAAGAAAAGAAAAAATAGATTTACAAAAACAGCTAGTCTGCAAAGAAATTTCTCATTTGGACTTATTTTATTTAACTATTCATCTACAAAAAAAGAGACACGGCTAAAACACATGGAATTACAAAAACAACGACTAGTTTTGCAAAAATCTTGTCTACCAAAAAAAGATTTGTAGAAAAAGTCTGGAAATAAACCTCTCATTTAGACTTCATTTTGTTGACTTCTTTGGACTGTTTTTCTTTGTCTTCTCATCTGAACTCCTCTTGTTTATGAAGCCTTTGTGATTGCGAAAAAACTAGATTTGCAAAAAAACTAGTTTCGTAGCCTTGCACCACCTAATTAAAGAGCGATAAGGCTTTCAACGTCTCATTTATATTGTTCTCTTTTCCCAGGCCACTACATATGTTAGAATTGTGGTAGAAACTTCGGAGGGAGGTCATTTGAATCGAAATTCCGAGTTATAGTTCCTTTTGAAGATTCAAAGAGGATTGGAGGGTAACTTGTCCTCATTCCACGCCCATTTTTGCTGCCCAAACCCATCCAATCAAAATTTCGGATAATAATTTTGGTTGAATCTATTAACAGCCTCTGGGGAAGACAAAACTTACAACAACTCATGGGGCAAGGGCTTTAAGTTATGCAAGTTGTCAATTGTGTACATGTAGTTTTTTTTATATTGGGAAAACGGGTCATGTTGGCTTTTGTGTCACCAGAAACCCTAGCAGTATTAAGGAGAAGCTTTGAGAAAATGCTAATTATGTGCATTAAACTACATCAAAACATATTATGAAAGTACAGGTTATTTTAATCCTATTTTTTAGTCTATTTTCCTATTTTTTAGTTTAGTCTCTCGTGGTATTTAAATTTTGTTCTTCAAAATTTTACGCGTATTTACCTGAAGGGAGTTTTAAAGGCTATTTACTTAGTACGTATTTTTGGGTTTTTCTCTAGGCTTCTTATATACTAATGAAAAATATTGTCAGAATGCAAAACTTTTGTAGGTTGTATTACATCTAAACTCTTGTGTAAGTGAACCCTTTGTAACGGAATCCTTGTAGGCCCTACTGTGTGCACCAGTTCCTGCTCAACCGTGACTAACAGTCTCTAGGTCAATGGTGTCCCTGTAATTCTGTGATAACAAATCTGCAAAAAGAAAAATCACTGACAAAAGAACCAGGTTCTAAAAAAGAAAATTAGATCCGTAGCGTTTTAGCTTATCCACAGATTTGACTATCATTTTATAAAACTACGTTCGATAGAAAACTTGAATGTCAAATTTTTTCACAATTGTGTATTTAGAACCAATTTTGAAATGTGAAATTTAAGAGAATACGATGCGCATTCGGAATATCCCTGTTCAAATAGATACTCATGGGAGCTTCGGCTGGGTCCAATGGTCCCAAATCACGGAAATTAGAGGGGGGGGGGGGGGGTTACTGTATATTCCAAAATCTATGGGTGAAATTTTCATTTGATCTGTTCAATGAAAACACCAAAAAGAAGGGATTTTTCAATAAAAACACCAAAAATAGATATCTTTCAAAATTGAGGGAGGAAGGCAAACAATTTAGACGGCAGTTGTTTTGATCAGTGGGATCATTTAGATTAATTCTCGACATCCCCTTAGTCAATCCTGAGATATTAAATGTACGCCATTTTGACAACATGATTGTAAATAGTGTCTTTTCATTTTGCCCAACATTCTCCTCATTATTAGCCTTGGTGCTTACAGTGTCTTTTCATTTAGTTCAATACACCCCTTAACATTTCATAAGATTTTCAACTTAATACCCTTAGCTGTGTCGCTCAAATATTGGAGGTGCGCCATTTTAACAACTATGATGCAAATAGTTTTTTTTTCAGCATCCTCCTAATCAAAGCATGAAAACTGTATCCTCATGCCCTTAGCCATTCCGGAGATTTTATAGAAACACCCTTTGGACATCCAGGCTTCTTTGATTACAAATTAAAAGTTCTAGTGTCTTTGTTAAGGGTCACAAGTAAGTGAAGGGTAACTAGCTCCTTCCCTTGTCATTGTTAGCTACCCTCCACCCGTATAAGCATCAGCGACATCGGATCATAATTTTAAAATATGCACTTTGTTCAAACTAGTCTAAAGGTTCTGGCCCTAAAGCAATTTTCTTAAATAAATTAATTAGCAGTTATTTTAGCATCTATTCTATAGTAAAAAAGAGGGTTTGTGCAATATCAAAGGAGTGACCAAGAATATTAATTGGTATTTTCAGAGAATGCTGAGGAGCATGTTGCGCTAAATCAAAACTCACTTTGTGTGTCAAAGTTTTCAAAAGGGTGTATCTGAAAGATCTTAGAATCAAATAAAGACATTAATTTAAAATTTTCAAGTTATGTTGTGGGGGTGGTGAGCGTAATAAAAGAATATAACTGTATCCAATGTGTCAAAATTGTCAATCTGTAAAATTGAGGGGAATTTCTTCATAACTGAAAAACACAGTGTGTATCTAGGTTGTCAGAAACGTCTAACTGGAATGTATCAAGAAGGGCTAAGAACATGAAGTTCAAAGTTTCAAAGAATGCCGAAAGAGAATTTAATTCGGAATGCTCAACGCCGGCTTCAGTATGTTTCCGCGTAAATTCCAAACCAAGCACCTTTTCCTACGGTTTATGTACGATATTGTAAGAAAAGCTGTCTTCCAACCATAAACCATATATAGAGCTCCATCTCTTTAAAGCAGTGACATTGCTGGTAGCATAAACTTTAGATCGCAATTAGAATTGTGTATAAATACCGGGAGAAAGCTGCTGCTAAATTTTCAAATTACAAGTATTATGAGCCCAGCCCAAAAGTTGCGATTGCCCGTTGAAGTGGGGTCAACAGGTTGATCGTGATCCCTGAGAGCACCTTTCAAGAGTATGAAAAGAAATATCAGTATGAAAAACTAATCTAGAAATAGACCCAAAAACGAGAATTTAAAGGTTTTATAAATGATGATTCTTTGGAAGAAAAAGAAATTTTTTCCCCACTACCCGACAAATTTCGGAGTTTTTTTAAATGAAAATCACATCTCAACCCTTTAATTTCCATGAAACTTACAACATTTTATGTGATCATTGTATGTTTATTGGTGCAAAATGCAGATAGACAAACAAGACAATAGTGACAAGTCCCATGGAATTTACGCTGAGACAAAAGTCGACTAATAACAGTGATTGGGAAAAAACGACGATGTAAGTTTACGTCTTTTGGGGGGCTCATACAGGAGCCAAACGATTTAGATAGGTCAGAGGTTGACCTGAGAAAATCCGTTAAAAGCCTGAATTTAGGAAAAAAATATTAATGAGAGTGATGTCATTCTATATATATCAGTATTGCAATGCCGCTGTCACACTTGTCAAACATATGTGGAAAATTGAAGATTTTTATGCGCAAAGAACCGGTAATTACAAAAATATTTGTATGTATTTTGACAAGGCATTACAACAATTCAAAAACCTTAAAAAAGATAACCAAAAGTTTGAAGCTTAGCAGAATTCGTTGTTAGAAATAGGACTAGCTTCAATAATCAAATATCTTTGAAAAGAATTCAGTATGAAAAGACATTAAATTGCGTAAAGAGCAAAAAAAATGGTAATTGCCTAAGTATTTGCATTTTACAAGGAATTATAACAATTCAAAAACCTTAAAAAAGTCAACCATAAATTTGAAGCTTAGTAGAAATTCTTGTAAGAAATTGGACTTGCTTGAATAATGAAATATATTTGAAAAGATTCAGTATGAAAAGACATTAAATTGCTTAAAGAACTAAAAAACTGGTAACTGCCAAAATTATTTGTATATATTAACAAGGGATTACAACAATTCAAAAACCTTAAAAAACAAAACTAAAAGATTTAGACTTAGTAAACAATCCGTGTTACGAATTATACTTGATTTCATAATCAAATACTTTTGAAAAGCCTGCAGTATGAAAAGAAATATCAGTATGAAAAAGTAATCTAGAAATAGACCCAAAAATGAGAATTTACAGGTTTTATAAATGATGATTCTTTGGAAGAAAAAGAAGTTTTTTCCCCACTACCTGACAAATTGACAAATCTACACCTTGGACTATCATGTAACACAAGACCAATAAGGGCAGCTTGAGCAAAGGGTATTGGCATTAAATTTACAGTGTGTGAAAATCAACAACTTTGACCATCAAATGACACAAGACCCAAAAAACTGAAATTTACAAGTGTTAAAAATGATAATTCGTTGGAGAAAAAGATGTTTTCGTCCCACCTCCTGAACAATTAACAAATCTACAACCAGGAAAATCATTTAAGACTAGACCAATAAGGGCAGCTAAAGTAAAGAGCATTAGAAAATTGTCTGAAGTAATAAAAATCCAAACTGAAGAAGAAAGGAAAATGGGGCTAGAAGATACGCGACAGCCAGAATCTAATTGTGTCAAAACTGAAAATGATAGCAGTGAGAATTAAAATGACGATTCTTTAGAACCACCTGAACTATAAACGTGATAAGACCAAGAGAAAAGCCCGAAAAAGTTAAATTCACAACGGGTGAAAATTAGCAGCCTACACTCTCCATTGAGACAAGACTCAAGGAAATTTAAAAGTGTTATAAATGACGATTCGTTGGGAGAAAAAGAAGTTTTATCCCACCATCTGAACAATTAACAAATCTACAGCCTAGACCGTCCGGTAAAGCTAAACCAATAAGGGGAACTAAAGCAAAATGCATTGGCAAATTGTCTCAAGCATTGAAAATCCAAAATGAGGAAGACAGAAAAATGGGGTTAGAAGATAAGTAGCAACGGAGTCAAAACATGCCAAAATTGAAAATGATATTTATGATAATTGGGCTAGGAATTTTGACATGGATGAGGTCATCAATGCTTACCATGTCTTTGTTAACAAAAAGTTAAGTTTCGGCGATATGTATTTCATAGTGACAAAAGACAAGCTGGGGTAAAAGTCACCCTTCAACATTATATAAATACTCAAAGCGATGCATCATCCTTAGTCCGAAAAACAAAGGTTCGGCGTTATGTTTTTCATAATGACAAAAGACAAGCCAAAGCAAAAGTTAATGTTCCATTAACAAAAAAAAAATTAATTTTACAAAGGCGCTAATTCTAATTTAAGGTCATTTAAATATTTAAGAGGTTGATTGATGAAAATGAAGCACAGACAAATTTAATTATAAAACAAAAAAGTCACGAAGAAAAAATCATCTCGAAGTTAAAACAAAACGTAACAAAGGAACAAAAATGTCTCGAAGTAAAAAAAACATCTCGAAGTTAAAACAAGACGTCTCGAAGTTAAAAAAGAAATATCGCGAAGAAAATAAAGTCTTGAAGTAAAAAAACGTCACAAAGAAAAAAACAACGTCTCGAAGTTAAAAAAAAACATTTCGAAGAAAAAAAGCGTCTCAAAGTAAAAACATCTCGAAGTAAAAAAAAATCTCAAAGTTAAAAGAAAAACGTCAAGAAGAAATAAAAACTTTTCGAAGTACAAAAAATATCTCGAAGAAAAAAAACGGGTCGAAGTTAAAAAAAGTTTTAGAGTTAAAAAACATCTCGAAGTTAGAAAAAAACGTCAAAGATAAAAAAATATTTTGAAGTTAAGAAAATGTCATTAAGAACTTTATTTCTAATGAGCTCGATAATACCAATGACAGAACACATATTAAACATGCGACAGAAACCATGCTAAAATTTGTGTATGACCGGGAAAACGGATTAAGAGCCATGTCAAGAGAAAACATGATGAATAATTTTATGGAATGAATTCAAAATATTCAATTTTTTACGATGATATTAACAAACATGTAATATTTTACAAGCTAAGGTGCGTGACAATTTCCACGCTTCATTTGCATAGAATAGATACCGAGATTTTTATGACCCCTCCCCTCAATTAATTCTACAGGTTTTATCACCCCTCCCCGCAATGGATTCAGATGGTTTTACGATTGCTCGCCCTAGCCATAGGAAAAAGAAACCAGGTGTGTAACTATTTGACCCAATGAACTCCTTGCACAATCGATTTCTCTGGCCTTCAATGTTAGTAGTGCAGTGATTTAAGCCTAAGGCGCTTAGATTCTGTGAGATTCAATGAACTACTACTTTTGCTATTGCTGAACAAGTCTTTTTATCCGTGAGCAAAGGAATTAAAGTTTGATGAATTACTTCTATTTGTGCAATGAACTACTACTTCAATACAGTGAAGCAAGTCTTTTTAACCTTGAGCAAAGGAATAAAAGTTTGATGAAGTACTTCTTGTTGTGCAATGAACTACTAATTTTTTTATTACGAAACAAGCATTTTTAACCTTGAGCAACGGTATAAAAGTATGATGAAGAACTTCTCTGCTTAAATAACGTCTTAAAGTTAAAACAAAAACGTCACGAAGAAAAAATTATCTCGGAGTTAAAACAAAAACGTCTTAAAGTAAATAAACGTCTCGAAGTTAAAACAAAACGAAACGAAGAAATAAAAATGTCTCGAAGTAAAAAAACATCTCGAAGTTAAAACAAGACGTCTTGAACTTATAACAGAAACTTCACGAAGAAAAAAAATGTCTTGAAGTAAAAAAACGTCTTGAAGAAAAAAAAGCGTCTCGAAGTAAAAGAACCTCTCGAAGTAAAAAAAAAACATCTCAAAGTTAAAACAAAAATGTCTTGAAGAAATAAAAATGTTTCGAAATAAAAAAATATCTTGAAGAAAAAAGGCGTCTCGAAGTTAAAACAAAGTCTTGGAGTTAAAGAAAAAATATTTCGAAGTTAAAAAAAGGTCAAAAAGAAGAAAACATTTCGAAGTTAAAAAAAAATGTCATAAAGAACTTTATTTCTAATGACTTCGATAATACTAATGACAGCACACATATTGAACATGTGACTAAAACCATGCTAAAATTTGTGTATGACCCGGAAATGGAAGTGCCTTATCAAGAGAAGTTATGATGAATCATTCTATGGAGCAAATTCAGAAAATTCAAACTTTTATGATGATATTAACAAACCTGTAATATTTTACCAGCTAAATTTCGTAACAATTTCCACGCTTCATTTGCATGCAATAGATACCGAGAATTTTATGACTCCTCCCCGCAATGAATTCAGACGGTTTTACGACTCCTACCCCTAGCCACGGAAAAAAAACAGCTGTGTAACTATTGGCGCCAATGAAATCTTGCACAATCACTGTCTCTGGCTTTGAAAGTAAGTTGTGCAATGATTTAAACCTAAGGCACTTAAAATCTGTGGGGTGAATGAACTACTACTTTCCAAATTGCGAAACGATTCTTTTTAACCTAGACCAAAGGAATAAAAGTTTGATGAAGCAATTCTCTGCTTAAATACTACATTAAAAGCTTCGAAGTTAATAGAACTATATGACACAGAATTCATTGGTTTGAAAATATCGTCTTATGGTGTTATATTTGAATGTATATTTTTCTTAT
This sequence comes from Artemia sinica, assembly GCA_027921565.1. NCBI lineage: Eukaryota > Metazoa > Arthropoda > Branchiopoda > Anostraca > Artemiidae > Artemia > Artemia sinica. The sequence goes on along the minus strand of CM051260.1, from coordinate 76,140,996 downwards.
TGTCTATGGAACTCAAAGAAATTGACTATTATTCGAAAGTGAACTGTAATATATTTGAGCATGATAAAAGCTTGTGGAGTACAACATTACGCCATGTGAACGGACTGGGATTCTACGACAGAGTAATTACAGCATATGATAAAACAAAAATAAAGAACTGAGAACTATTCAGGAAGAAGAACGTGAAATATGCAATTTTTTTGGACTTGAAGCACTGTACATTGTGGGTAACGTACCTAAAGATAAAGTTTTAATTCAAAACTGTGACCCTAAGATTCCATTTTTCAATTTAGAAGAATTTAAATGTCCTAAATTTGAAAGGGCTTATCACCGTCCCGAAGACGAGGTTAGGTTCCTCGCAAGTGGATACCGAAGGACATACCTGATCACGATATGTGCACAAGACACGGTAAAAACTATTCTAAATCATGGGATCATCGTTTCTGGATGTTTAACAGTTAACTTTAAGTATTATTTTTATGTAAATATGTGTTTTTTCAAAAAATGTCAATCAGAATTTTCAGGGTTTTATCTATATTTCAGGAGAACCCACTTTCATTTCAGCAACATCTTTCAGAGAGTCTGCTACCAGAGGCAATCGCTCTGTAGCATCTGTAAAGGCCGTTATCATGATTTCACCAATTTTTATGAGTCTAATGCAACCAATTTAGAACACGTGCACGGTGGAAATCATGAGGAGAATCTGGAAGAGATGAGGACAAAATATTGAATACAATGAACACACCTAGAATGGAGAGAAACTCAGTTTTAGATTGGTCATGCAAGAAACTATTGGAAGAAAGAATACCTTTACCACCACAATCAAAAATTCGAAAACACAACAAAAGTCTTGGAAAAGGAGGTACAGTATACTAGAAAGAGATCACAAGGAGCAAGAAAAGCAAAGTCCCTCAACAGAAATTCTTCACATTCTTTGAGAAATGACAGAGAGTAGTGTTTAATTTAGTTACATACCTCCTCTAGTTGACCTGGAATGGAAAACTTGATACCATTTGCAAAAATATCTCTTTACTTCCTTTGATGGATTGGATACACGTACGCTATTTTGATGTGGTTAAATCTTAAGAGCAGAAGTAGCCCCGAGAGTTTTAACGTAATACCCTCAGTCGCTCTTGGGATACTGCTGAGATGCCTTATTGGAAATTAGCATTAACACAGTGCATTTTGATTTAATCTTAAAGCAACTATTAAAAAAGGCACTAGCCCTTTCCATTTCCAATAAAACGAGCCCTTTTAAAGTTTCTACGACAACGCTTTCATTAAAACCTTACATGCCCCCAGGGCATAAATTACAACCCTTGCCCTGAGGGCCAGAGGGGGGGGGGTTTCATCCTCAAAGACCTAATTCCCAGAACTTTCAACTACGTTGAACAAAATGACTATATAAAAATTTAGATTGGATGTGTTTGGGGGAACGGTGGACGTGATAGTGGGGTTAGTTACCCTCCAATCATTTTTGACTATTAAAAAGGCACTAGCCCTCTGAGTTTTCAATTGAATGAGCCCTCTTTGAAGTTTTAACGAAAAGGCTATCTATAAAACCTTATACGCCCCTAGGGCATAACTTACGACCTTTGCCCTGGGGGGCTATGGGGGATTTGTTACCCTCAAATACATAATTTTCAGAACTTTCAACTACGTTGAACAAAATGGCTGTCTCTAAACTTTGATTGAATGTTTTTGGGGAAATGGTGGGCGTAAGAGGGGGGCTAATTACTCTCCATTCACTTTCGACTATTAAAAAGGGTACTAGCCCTTTCAATTTCCAATCAACTGAGCCCTTTTTGAAATTTCTACAACAGCTTTCTATATGAACCTTATATGCCCCCAGGGCATGACTTACAACCCTTGCACTAAGGGCTCTGAGGGGCTTATCATCCTAAGAGACCTAATTTCCAGAACTTTCAAGTACGTTGAACATAATGGATATCTCAAAATTTTGATTGGATGTTTTTGGGAAATGGTGGGCGTGAGAGGGGGGTTAGTTGCCAATCAATCACTTTTGACTATTAAAAAGGGCACTATCCCTGTCAATTTCCAATTGAATGAGCCCTTTTTGAAGTTTCTACAACATCGCATTCTATAAAAACCTTATATGTCCCAAGAGCATAACTTACAACACTTGCCCCGAGGGCTGTGGGGGGGAGGGAGGGGTTGTCACCCTTAAAGACCTAATTTCCAAAACTTTCAACTACGTTGAATAAAATGGCTATCTAAAAATTTTGATTGGATATGTTTGGGGAAAAGGTGGGCGTGAGTGTGAGGTTGGTTGCCCTCAAATCACTTTCGACTATTAATAAGGGCACTAGCCCTTTTAATTTCCAATTGAATGATACTTTTTCATGTTTCTACGACAAAGATTTCAATAAAACCTTATATGCCCCCAGGGCATAACTTATAACCCTTGCCCTGAAGACTGTGTGGGGAGTGTTCTGCTCAAAGGTATAACTTCAGAACTTACAACTACGTGGAACAAAATGGCAATCTCAAAATTTTTATTGGATGTGTTTGGGGAAATGGTGGGCTTGGAAGGGGTGTTAGTTGCCTTCCAATCAATTTTGGCCATTAAAAAGGGCACTAGCCCTTTCAGTTTCCAATTGAATGAGCCCTTTTGGAAGTTTTTACGACAACGCTTTCTGTAAAAACCTGATATAGCCCCAGGGCATAACTTACAACCCTTGCCCTGACTGCTCTGGGGGGGAGTGTCATTCTCAAAGACCTAATTTCCAGAACTTTCAACTACGTTGGACAAAATGGCTATCTCAAAATGTTGATTTGATGTGTTTGGGGAAAATGTGTTTGATTATTAGGTGAATTTATGCTTTCATTTACAGGTTTAGGTGAATTTATTCGCGCCACTAGTCTTCAGGACAAAGAGAAGTATTTTTTCATACCAATTTATTTCAAAAATATTATATCCATATGAATTTTGTTCACAGAACTAATTACACTTTCCACTTTATGTGTATATTTCCACACATAGCAGATTTTTAGACTTTAAAGACAAACGGGATCAAAAATGGATGGAATTCACAAAATTTTTGCCTTTGGAATCAATTATAGTTCAAACTCTTAGCATATATTTCCGCTTACTACAGAGTATTAGGTGAAAAGTGTAAGTCTTTTAATTTCAGGCAGGTGAATTTTTGAAGATTGTCCAGCCCCCTCTCAGTCTTAGGTATTTGATTGGCTTGGGAATGACCTCAACAGAAGACCAATACAGATTTAAATTAACTAAGCTCAGCTCAACTGCGGCTGCCCTTCATTTCCATTTTCCTCTTTAGTATTTTTTTTTTCTTATCACATGCATTCACCGCCATATAGCCTTGGCGCCATATAACGTAGTTGATTTTCTGGAAATCAACAACCTTTTTTGAAGTTTCTACGACAACGCTTTCTATAAAAACCTTATATGCCCCCAGGGCATAACTTATAACCCTTGTCCTGAGGGCTGTGGGAGAGTGTCCTCCTCAAAAACATAATTTCTATCTGGAAATCAACTACGCTGAACAAAATGGCTATCTCAAAATTTTGATTGGATGTGTTTGGGGAAATGGTGGGTGTGGAAGGGGTGTTAGCTACCTTCCAATCACTTTCGACTACTAAAAGGGGCACTAGCCATTCCAATTTTCAATCGAATGAGCCCCTTTCGAGTTTCTGTGACAACTCCTTCGCCACGAAGTGCCCTGGTATGGAAAAATAAATAAATAAATAATACATTGTGCCAACATCGTTCTTTACTTAGGAAGCGCGATTGCGCTGCCTATGATAGAACTTTAGCGTAAAGACCAAAGCTATGAGAAGGGGACAGCCCCTTTTATATTTGGAACAATTTCTGTTCGTTTTAAGTTTTAATGTTGCTTTTTACTTTCAGTTAAAAAAAACATGTTTTTATTTAATTTCTGAACATTTTTCAACTAATGGAGATTCAAATTTGGCTCATGGTATATGAAAAATTAAAACAAAATTTGCATATTAATTTCGGCAGATTTATGCCGTATACGAAGGGATTGCCCCCATAACTCAGAGTTACTTCAGTGAGGACACCAGAGTAACTGAGGAAAAATAAAAAAAAACTGTAAATTACTTTAATTATTCAGTTGCGAAATAATCCTTTTGTTAGCTATTACTGAAGCAAATCGTTTTGGTCTAACAGGTAAAATAGTCCCCTGGTGATTATTTAAAATCTTTACTCCCTTATTGACAATTGATTCACTCTTTAGAAGGTTATCATAAATTGGGTCAATATTTAAATTAACCCGTGTCCCTATTTATGGAAAGGTTGGCAAACATATGTTTTTTAATTTCTATGGCTTCCCTGGCCCATTGGGTGTACCCCTTATCATTAGAAATAGCCAAGGCTTCATCAAATTTTACAAAATGGTCTGGTTGAAGCCAAATATGCTCTGCTAAAGCTGAAACGAAAGTTTTCTGGAGGCTTGCTTAATTGTAGGGTTTTTTCTATTGAATTACGGTGTTCAATAAACCTTTCAACAAATTGTTGGTGAGTCCTACCAATATAGAACTTCCCACAAGAACACGGAATTTTATACACCCCACTTACTAAATTTCCCCGAGTTAAATCCTTACCAGAACTAAAAAAACTACTCATTGGCCTCAGCGATTGGAAACATGTATCAATGCCAAATTTACGTAAAACCCGTGAAAGTTTCTCCCCCAAACCAGGTACATATGGTAATGAAATGAAGCTTTTTGATACAACTAAATCTAAAGACCGAGAAACCTCAATAACCCTACTACTATGTTTGGCCCGTCTATTTTCAATTATTTTATCAATGAACTTAATTGGATACTATTACAAATAAAATATCCCTCAAGTATAACAATTCTGAATCCAGAAATTCCTGGGAACAGATTTTAAAGGCTCTATCCACTAGTGAAATTACAACCCCCCTTTTCACCGACATAGGGTGGCAAGAATGAAAATTTAAATACCTATCATTGTGCGTAGGTTTTCTGTAAATCGAGAAAAGTAAATGGAAATCCCTTTTAATTAATAAAATATCCAGAAAAGGTAATTTATTATTATCCTCAAATTCAACTGTAAATTTAATATTATTATCAAAACTATTTAAATGCTTACAAAAAAGGTCTAAGGAGTCCAACCCATGTTTCCCAAACGCAGACCACATCATCCATGAACCTACCCCAGAAGCAAGGGGAGATTCTAAAACTGTTTATAGCGGAGGTTTCAATGGCATCTATGAATAGATTTGCCAATAAAGGAGAAAGAGAAGCCCCCATAGGTAACCCAAAAATTTGTCTATAAAACTCCCCTCGAAAACCAAAATAAAAAGAAAATTCATTTACCAGCATAATTAGTTTCATAATGACATCAATATCCAAACTGGCTAACGTCACATCCTGTATTAAATCAAAGTGTTTTTCTAATTTACTTTTTAAAATATCCTCGCACCCTTTTTAAATCACAATTTGAATACATGGACAAAATTTTTTTTTTTTTTTTTTTGTCATGGCTGGCCGGTTCGGCTTAAGATCTTTCATTACTCAATACTCTGCTCTTTACGCTAAAGCTGTTAGCACTTTTTCAAAAAACTTCCAATTCTAATTAAACGGCCGCCGTGTTTCAGTAGACGCTCTTAAAAAATTGGGAACAAACCGTCAAACTTTAGCATAAATAGCAGCGCTGCTCTATTATAGCTAGTAGTCAACCCTCCTTCAAAAGTTATACTCAAAGTTTTCACTTTTTTGACTTTAATCAATACAAGTAATTGAAACTTTAAGGAATAAATATCAGTATACGAATCTTAAATTGACAATCCACGGTCATTTTTTTTTTTTTTTTTCAGTGAAGTGCAAATTATTTTCTGGTCTTGAGAGGGCATGGACTTACTAATGTTAATTTTTGCTCATTTCGAATTTGACTCGTTTACTCATTGTAATTTCAGGTGGTTTTTGGGTTCGATTTATTTATTGATGGAGACTTGTGTAAGTTTTAGGCTTGGAAGATTATTTGACTTTATTTCTGCTTATTTTTGGTTTGATGGAGCTCTTTAGTTTTGTGTTTTTAACGTCATTTCTGTTCGTTTTTTTTACATAGTCTTGTTCGGGGATTTTTTTTTGTATGTTTACCGTCTTTCTATAAGAATCCATAGTTTGGCTTGATATTTGTATGTTGGAGACACTTCTTCACTTATGTTTAATCCTGACATAAATAGTATTGCTTAATTCAATTTTATATCTCTACAAGTTGACCTGGAAAATAAAACATAATTTCACTCTCAAAAAATTCTTTCTATTCTCTTTGACAACTTGGATGCACTTAAACACTTTTGATTTATTTAGATTGTAAGAGCAAATGTAGTAATAGTTGTAGCCCCAGAAGTTTTAACTTAATACCCCCTGTCGTTCTTGATATATTGCTGAGGTTTCCTTTTGGCAATCATACACACAGTGCCTTTTGATTTAAATTTAAAAATTTAAATAATTGGCATAATGAGCCAATTACATGATTGGGGGGTTTGACATACCCAATATCCCTAGAAACATAGTTACATGACCTCTCTACTATGCTGAACAAAATGGCTGTCTAAAAATTTTGACTGGATGTGTTTGCAAAATGATTAAACTGAAAAAGAGGGCTTTTTATCCTCCAATCTCTTTTGACTCTCAAAAACGGCACTGGAACTTTTTGATTTAGTTCAACATACACCTAAATGTTCCTTGAAAGCTTCACGGCAATACTCATAGCTTGTGCAGCAACAATAGTTGTAGTAGCATTAGTAGCAGCACGCACATAGCACCTTTGGTTTCTTTAGCATTCCCTTTACCACACGCTGAAATTTTAAACTTAATATCATCGACCATTCCTAAAACATTTCTGAAACGTCCCCTTAACAGCCTGTGAAGGCATAGTGTGTTTCGGTTTAGTTCCATACAGTTTCAATATATTCAAAATTTTCGCCCTAATACCCGCATCTTTAGTAGCAGGAGCAGTAGTAGTAGCAGTAGAACAAATATTAGTAGCCTTAGCTTTAGTGGAAGTAGTAGTAGTAGAAGTAGTAATAATAGTAGCAGTAGTAGAAGCAGTTGCAATAAGATAAAAACATTGTCTTTTGGTTAGTTCAACATCCCCCACAACAAGCCCTTCCCTTGCCCATAGTGGCAACTATGGTTCGCCTTCTTCTAGTGTCCTTGTTTGTTTTGTTGATTGCGGCAAACTTGGCACTTTTGGAAATGGCGAATCAGAGCTTCAATTAAATGTGGAATATTTCAGGTGATGCAATATCTCAGGAGTGAAATAGGATATTAATTTCAACTTTCAGGGGAAATTAAAGGGTATGTCAAACTAAATCAAAAGACCCTATGCGAATCTAGATTGTTAAAAGAACGTGCTTATCGATTGCGCTTATGTTTTTAAGTGCTTATCGACTCAAATTACTAATTCAGAAAAACAGGTTTTCTCCAGCAAGTCATTACCTTCCACAAATTATATAAAATAAGGAATTTCCAGAAAGTTGGAAAAGTTCACAAGTCGGAAAAATGCTCAGCGTGATGTCAGAAGTATTTGTCACCAGCAATTGAATAGAGGACCTACTTTCCGACAACGTTTAACATCTAATGTCAACAATACATAGTCGTGGCAATGCTGGTAAATTTTTTCCGATTAAAAGACTGTTAATCCATGTCCACTGTTATTGGATATTAGAGGACGTTGCGAGTTCTCCTAATTTTCCATTATTCCTGGTTCCTCATACGCTACAGCTGCAAAACCACAGCCACGTTACTCGAGCGTGTGGTAAAAGCCCAATGCGGTTTAGTTTTCATATTGTGGCACAAAACTTCAAACGTTTATTTTAAATAAAGTAGAAACAGCTACATTTTATAATTAATGACAAATTTTTAGGATATTTTTTCACGTTTTAAAACTATGCTACTATTAGTTTTTAAAATCTGGGGACATAATCAAAATATAGAACTTGGAAGACTGCCCCAATGCAGTGTCGCAAACCGTTCTCCGTCGACTAAGCGGGTTCTTGAAGTATATATAGCCAAGAAATAACACTCCTTTCCGACATTCTGTTTATCTTGAGTCATTTTCTTCTGCAGTGATTTGCAATAAGTATTAGCGTTAAAATACCAGTGAATCCAAATAAAATACGATTGTTCGAATCGATCAAGTGAGCTTATACAGACATACATATTTTAAAACTTTAGAAAAATCGGAAATTTAATTCCGAACGAAAAAAACTTTCATAATCACTTTTAGGTAGAAGCTGGTGCCGTATTTCAAAATAAGAACGTGAGTGAAAAAAGCTAAGTGCATATAGCACCAAACACCTCAAGAATATGTAGCTTTGCTTGAAGGTTTAGCTGTCTTTGAATTCAACAAATTGTTAGTGTTTGATTTTTTACTAAAGGCTTGGTCAAATTTAACTAATTTGTTTTGTCTTTTTTATTCGGCGGTTCAACGTTGCAACGCTGACGAAAGTGTTGTATTGCCCTTAAAACTTCATATTTCAAAACAAAGCAAAAAAATCTTAAAAAATTGCGGTTTTTATGTATGAATTGGACAGAGATGGGTCCATGGAGCAAACCGTTTCTGCAAGTATTTTCCCATTCTTGGTAATTTAATAGCCAATACATCGTGACAGAGGCTACTTAAATCGTTCATTAGTGATTCAAGTTATTAGCAACGTATTACGAAAGAAAACTTTGACGACATGAAAAAACAAAAATATTTTCTTGAAGCCATAGGAAGCTTCGAACCTATGGCAAGACGATCATCGTCCGAGCTACATAATAAGAATGTACGCTTCTGGCGACTTTGGGGTGGCCAGAGCGTAAGGTTTAGTCAGGTTAGTTTGGGGGACGTGTGTTCACCGCTCTAAGAATTAATTCGCACCCCCACACTAGGTCTCAAATTCGTACTATGTCCTCCCCAATTTTTCTTTTCATGTAATCTTCCTGTTTCGTTTGTTTTTGCGCGACAACGCTAAAACGTTGTTTCAAAATAATAAAACGCTAAAATGTTGTTTCAAAACGTTATTTAAAAATAAATATTCGTTTATTTTTATGCGACAACACTAAAACAATTTCAGTAGCCGCTGAAAATTTCACTATTCACCAATATGCAACAACACTAGAAATATTGATCTAATTTAGCACAGAAATCCACTGGTTTTAAGCCTTTGAAGTAATTAATATATGAAAATTAACAACGGGAACCAAATTGGACAAAATTAAACAAAACTAGTTTCGTTCGTTTTAATTACATTCAAGTCTGGACAAAGCCGGGGATAAAAAAAAAGTCCTTATCCAGCCACAATATATAAAATTACTCATTTTCCCATTCTTTTCGGGAGTGGCATGCAGGCTATGAGATACTGACTTTGACTTCGCCACTGCTAAAAATAATTAAAGTATCAAGTAAAAAATAAGGAGAATGCCCGACAGCAGGTCTTCAAAGTCATACACCAGAGCCACAAAATAATTTTTTATTCAATAGGTAGTATTAATAACATTAACAATAATGTAAATATGACACAGTATTCAACAGAACGATGGCTTAAAAAAAAGAGAAAAACTAATAACATTAAAAATCCTTCAAGCCTCTAATCGGACTAGAACATTGGCTATTTGAATACAGGAAATAACTAACGGGGATTTCAGATTGGATAGAAAGATATGGCATAAGTATAATTTTAGAGTTTATAGTGTAGCGTTTCCGCAGGACAAATGCAGAATGACCCAAAGTGTTTTTGGGTCAGATGTTTCCATAACTTTATCTAGATAAGAATATCGATACAAAAGTAAGTTTGACAGTGCTTTTGCTTCTAAAATTTTCTATTACTATCTACTAATGGAAAATATTCCTCTAAAGGTTTCTGTTATTACGAATATTGATGCCAAATACAAAACTATTCATAGAAAATATTGAACTTCCAACCATCTTTCAACAAGGACATGCACAGGACGGCTTCGGGGCCTGCCCCCTCCTCCCAAACTCAAAAATTTTCTTGCATTCTGTGTACTTCTTATTCAACTTATGAAATAAGAATTTTTCCCTTCCCACCAAAAAATGCCTTTATATTCTTTCTAAGTGGCGATACTCAGCCACCTTCCGGCCATTTTCTAACCCGGGTGGAGTCAATTGGGGGGGGGGACATTTGCCTCCCTAGAATTGTTAAACACTTTTGTAACGACATTTTCAGTGAGAATTGTCGCTTTTAGTATTTCAATTTTTAGAATGACGAATTTCCCCCCCCCCCCTAAATTAAAAAAAAAAATTTAAAGGGTAACAAAAACGACGAATTTGCCCCCCACACCTAGATTTTGAAAAATTCATACACGACACAGGGCAACAAAGCAGACCATAGCCAAAGACCTAAAATGTTTACTTGAAAAAAAAAACTGAAAAAAACTGCTCTGAAAAAACTTCTACCAAGCAAAAAAAAAAATCGAACTGAAATTTAATGTGCTTATCGGATTTTATCATAAAATATACTAATATCAAATGCAAATAAAGAAAAAAATATTTTCCAAAAAAAGAAACAAGGAAAAGAGAAAAAAGACAAAGCAAATTACAGTCGATGTGTAAACTACAAAGGGCGAAAAAGCAGGGCAATATACAGTATATTCAATCACATTTCAATCATCTCATCTACATTACCTTGCTGACCCTCCCTTTGATAACAGCTTAACAAAAGGTATTAGGCGAAAGATCTTGAGTTATCGAAAAAATTTGATGTATTGAGTGGCACCAACTGAGCAAAATAAGATTTTTTTTCCCACTTCCAACCATAGCAATAAAAGTCAGATTTAACAGAAAATGTTCATATGACAAGCATTTCATGGAAAAAATTGGAAAAATAAGCAGACACGCCAAGGATTTTTTTTTTTGGGGGGGGGGGGGGAGAACGGGTGCTAGGAGAGCTAAATAATGCGAGTTTTAGGAAAATGATGGTTAAGATTATCAAAATCATGGAATTTTGGTCTGGGGAAACTCCGACCACAAGCCCCTTTCCCTTTGCGTATGTGCCTTACTAAACACAAATGAAGACAAGTACTGGTATTGCCTTATAGACTATCTGCACCCAGATGTGGGGGGATTCCCCCCTAAATAAAAGATTGATCTAAAGGATGCCCTCGAAAAAATGTACTATAGAAACTTCTCTTGGTATTTCTAACTCTTTGTAATAAAATCATCTTCCGCCCCCAAGGCCGGATTTAAAACTTTGCTGCTCCGTTTTTGTGAGATTTTTGGGGAAATCCCAGAAAATTCGGGGACAGTTGAAGCACTGAACAGGACGCAACTGATGAGCCAAAAGTAATGAAAGAGAGAGGTGATTCAAATATCTCAGCTGCCATTCTTGGGAGATATCTGACAGTTTATATGTGGCCACAGAAAACCTGTATTGTTTTAAAATTACTCTTCTGTGAATAGGCAGCGCGGCTGCGGTGTATACCTGGCACTTTGACAATAAATCATCTGAGTCCAGTATTTGTTAAGAAAAATAATTCACTCAGTGATAATTTATTGCACCCCCTGGCATTGTGCGTCCCTAGGCCCGGGCCTGCTGGTAAATCCTGCCCCCCCCCTCCCCATTTTTTTACCTATGCGGACCTACACCTGCAAACAAACAAAAAAACAACACAGCATAGACGTCGTTTTACCGATATTTTTAAAGCTATAAACTTGACTTCGAGACATTCCTACGTATAGGAATTCAAAAGAACCACCTTCTACCAGAGAATTTGGAAATTTGTGGCCACAAACGGATTTCATGTGTTTTGACACTCCACACTCATGGATGTCCTAAAGACACTTGACACCTAGGATGTCCTAAAGAGGTTGAATACAAATTTTTCCTACGACACCCGTTCCCTCCTATGAAGTTTATTAAAAAATTTACCACAAATCGACACGAAATGACGTGCCTCAAATAAGGGTTGGACCTTTGGACACTTGTATTTGCAGACATAGATGTAAAAAGATCCTATCCTAAGAGGCAAGCTGTAGGTGGATTAGACTATTTTTTCTTGGGGGTAAAGGGGTTCAGAAAATTCCCGTGGGGGGTCAAGATAAGAAAAGTTCATTTTCCAGTCAATATTTTTTTTCAAGAGGAAGATCCTTCAGAACGATTTTAGATCTGCAGGTATGCTTACAAAGGTAATTTCTCTGGCTGCAAACGTCACTGCACAGTTTATCAGAATTCTTCACACAAAATATTCAAGGTAAAAAAAAAAGTATTTTTAGCACTGATGAAATTCATTGTATGAGAAAAAATTGGACTTAACAAGAAAAACAAACAACTGACGTCAGCCCTGCTATATAGTAAAATTTTAGTTAAGAGCAACTATTTTTTAGAATAACTTCAGAGAACTTCAAAACACTTCGTAACAACTCAAAAACAACTCAGAACTAGCATAAGGACACATAAACGAAAATCCTTCTACAAAATAGTATTTCTACAGTAGGCTACTACTACGAATCATACTAGCTTGGATTAGTATTCAATATGGGTGAGAGACTGATTGTAAAAGTAACAGATAAAAATAAAAGGAATTTTTTGAATGGGAATAATTTAACTGTAACAATATCACATGGTTTTTAATTCTCCTAGCGTCATTAGTCTACACCATTGTTCCTTCTCTAATTTCTGTAGCTCCATTCACTAGCCTTCGTGGCCGCTGCCACACATAAAGAATACCATCTTGACATGACAGTATGAAACAATCTTCCAAGAATTGGATTGATGTCAATCGTTCTAAAGCTACTTTTTTACATATCAGAGGCTCAAGCAGAGGCCTTTCGTTGAGGCGAGGGCAGTGAACAGAACCTATTGCTATGAGATCTTCAAAATTTACAGTACGGGCTGACGCGTTCCGATCACGCTGAAGGGCAGGACCCTTCTTGTACTTGTCTTCCTTTTTTCTGTCACTTAGAGTTAAATATGATAAACGCTGGCTCAAGGTCAAATCACTTGGGTCACTTGGTGTTGTCTCTTTGGAGAAGAGGTTTGTAACACGCGAAAAGCTAGATTTTGAGTTACTACTACCACTAGTGCTTGAGACAGTTGAATTAACAGATTGAGTCACAAGCACGCTCACTCTCTTACTAATGGGATGCTTTAGGGTGTCTTCCATCAAATCCCACATACATATTTGAGCATCCTGTCCAACAGATCCTAATCTATACCAGGTACCGAACTTCCCATTAGTTTCAGTTTTAATTTACAATCAACATTATCATCAACACTATCACTTCCTATCGGATATTCAGAATCAAACGCAGTTATATATGGATCGAACGCTAAAGCGGATACCCAGCTCTTGTGTCCTTGACCTCGCGCCACAATTTTTCTCTCACTCATACTCCAGATTGTGATGAGGTCATCCTCTCCTCCAACAGCTACGAATTTACTATCTGGAGACCAAGCAAGACAAAGCAGGCTTCCAAAATAACTCTTTCCTATACCGATCACTTCCATTTCATTATAATTAAAAACACGTAATAATCCATCACGGGTCACTACACCAACATATTTTGCACATGGGGAAAATTGAAATTCATTAATACAGGATTCCCCTAGATCCCATTTGTAGAGTGGGTTGCGAGTTGATTTTGTCTTACAAGTATACACACTATAGCCTTCGCCCGACTTAAAAGTTTGAAAGCTTGGAACACCACCGCTGATACACGTTAGCTCTTCATTGTAAATGTACATTTTGCCACTTTCGTGGGAAACCAAAAACTGATTGCTTGACTCGGGAACCCATTTGATACATGTGACACGCGTTTTTTCAATTAACCTCTGGAAAGTAAAACAAATTTTATAGTACATTATTTAAAAATCAAATACAAATGACACAATTAAAAAATTGTGAGGAAAAAAGAGCTATGCAAAGAACAACACCTAAAATAATGAGGAATTAATCGATTTTTGAGGAATTAAAAATGGGGAATCATTTTTTCATCCTCAGATGAATATTTCTGCTCTACATCCAAGAGCCGTCCTAGGTGAAAAAAAGTTTTCGGATGCCGACCAATGGTCCACGTAGCAAAGGTACGGATCTCTTGTTTCACTGCTTTCGGCCGGGAGTGCAATACGCGGTTGGGGGCGAATCCCGTGACGTATTCTCTGCAAAGCACATTTAAAAATATAAAATAAGATTTGCAATAAAATGCCTGATCGTTAAAACTAGAAAATTAAAATTCAAACTGTCTTAGAATCATTAATTCAAGGAAATTCAATCAAGAATGTCGAAAAAAAAACACATTAATAATGTAATGCGTAATAACAGCCGGATATGAACAGCCAGTACAGATCGAAAAGAAATATAACAATGAAAGATTGGCTAATATCCCCTAAGGCCTTCATACCAAAGAGAAAGAAGACCATTCAATGCCAATTTTGGCACAAAGGTTGTGATCATAGTCAAAGGAACACAAAGGTCTGACCTTAGAGGTGAGGTGGGGGGGGGGGTCCCTGTCGGGGACAGAAATGTAAAAGAAGTGCATCTATAGAGTAATATTTCTATTAAAAATAGGACTATTTAACTCTTTGATGCCCTATCATCTATCAACCATTTTTAATGTTCTAAAAACATTACTTGTTTTTAGTTAAACGGTATCAAACTATGAATAGTACTTTCTAAATAGAAAGATTATGATAGATTCAATGAATTCGTAGGTTCTTTCGCTCTTTTACCATAGTAGCAAGACAAACTGATTGTTGTTTGTTTTTTTTTTGTTGCTTTTAGCTTATGGTTCTTTTACAGTAATTGAATCCATTTCAACACGAGTGCTATGTCAATAAACGATTTAACAAATTTATTATATATATACATTTCCTAATTCAAAAACTTTCCGTAAATTCAGAGCAGGTACTAATCATAATCGGAAAGATTCAGATCATGAACGATCCATTTCGAACATAGATGGGAATAAGTGACACGATTATCAGAATTTTCTCAATGGAGAAGGGGCGGGGGAGACAGAAAGGAAAATTGCCTACAAAAAAGAAAAATAATAAATAATCGAGTATTCTGGAGCCGGATATTGTTTCATGGGTGCACAATACATTTTGGACATGGGATGGATGTCCATAACTGTCATAAATATAAAAATAACAAATGGGTCTTTTATTCCAGAGCCTGGACATATTCTCAGAGAAGTAGCTTCTCACACATAAGCGTATAAAATCAGAGGCAACGCTATAGCGTTGCCTATAGTAAAGGCCATACGGCTCCAATGTTTTATTTTTTTTTTCCCAGAGGCACTTCATATGGAAGGGGTCGTCGTAGAAACTTCAAAGGGGGCTCATTCGATTGGAAATCGAGAGTTCTAGTGCCCTTTTTAAGGGTTAAAAGTGATTGTTCTCGTTCACTTTTCAAGAGTCAAAAGAGATCGGAGGGCAACTAGCCCCCCCCCCCCTCACCACGTCCTATTTTCCTAAAACCCATCCGATAAGAACTTTGAGAGAGCCATTTTTTCAAAATAGTTCAAAGGTCAGATAACAAAAAACTCCGGAGTCAACACCCCCCCCCCCAGGGCCCCGGGGCAGGCATTGTAAGCTATGTCCTGGGGCCGTATGTGGTTCTTATGAAAGGAGTGTTTGTATACACTTCAGAGAGGGTTCATTTGGATGGAAATTAAAAGTTGTAGTTAATTTTCTCAGAGTGAAAAAAGATCGGAGGGCAACTAGCCCCTCCCACTCTCCACGCCTTTGGGTTTATCGGATGATATATTTGTCATAAAATTGATTTTCAGTGAAGGTCATACGGCTCCAATGTTTTATTATTTTTTTTTCCAGAGGCATTTCATATGGAAGGGGTCGTCGTAGAAACTTGAAAGCGGGCTCATCCGATTCGAAATCGAGAGTTCTAGTGCCCTTTTTAAGGGTTAAAAGTGAAAGTTCTCGTTCACTTTTTAAGAGTCAAAAGAAATCGGAGGCAAACTAGCCCCCCTCACCACGCCCTATTTTCCTCAAACCCATCCGATAAGAACTTTGAGAGAGCCATTTTTTCAAAATAGTTCAAAAGTCAGATAACAAAAACTCCGGTTTCGACACAACCCCCAAAGGACCCGGGGGACAGGTATTGTAAGCTATGTCCTGGGACCGTATGTGATTCTAATGAAAGGGATGCTCGTATAAACTTCAGAGAGGGTTCATTTGGATGGAAATTAA
This sequence comes from Artemia sinica, assembly GCA_027921565.1. NCBI lineage: Eukaryota > Metazoa > Arthropoda > Branchiopoda > Anostraca > Artemiidae > Artemia > Artemia sinica. Next base: position 76,124,800 of record CM051260.1, on the reverse strand, counting down.
AAGTTGTAGTTCATTTTCTCAGAGTGAAAAAAGATCGGACGGCAACTACCCCTCCCACCCTCCACGCCATTGGGTTTATCGGATGGATAAATCCATCCGATAAAAATTTGAGGTGACCATTTTATTAAAATATTTCAACCATCAGATATTAAAACTCCGGGGTCGACACAACCCCCCAGGGCACAGGGACAGGCGTTGTAAGTTATACTCTGGGGATATATATATATATATGGTTCTTATAGATGGGATGCTCGTATAAACTTCAAAGAGGGCTCATTTGATTGAAAATAGAAAGTTCACTTTTAAAGAGTCAAAAGAGACCGAAGGTTTATTAGCCCCCCCTCCCCCTACGTCCTTTTCCCCCAAACCCGTCCGATAAAAAATTTTGAGATAGCCATTTTGTTAAAAATAGTTCAAAGATCAGATAATAAAAAACTACGAGGTTTAAACAAAATCATTTTTTCACTTTGATATTGTTACTTTGATACCAGTTTTGACACTTTGATGAACGTTTGATTTTTTTTTTTTAAGTTTGATTTTGAAATAAGGAATTTTTAAAAATTGAAACTTTTTGCAATCAAAAACGAACAAAAATTAATTAAAAAATACTTTCCGAAAAATAAGTTTTTCAAAGAAAAGTAAAGGCCATTTTAAACTTAAGCTCAGAAGATACAAATACCTGTTCAAATTCAAACTCAAAACGACCAGAAATAACTATTAAAGAATAAATGAAACCCGTAACGAACAGAAATTAAATAAACAATCATAGCAAAAAAACATACAACAAGTAATAATATAAATGAATAAATACATCTTCAAGCGAGTAATGCTTAGATTGAATACGAAAATCAAACTTAAAACGAAAAAAAAAATATTTTCCTATTGAAGTATAAATGAAACTTAAAACGAACAGAAATTAAATAAACAATCAATGCAAACAAACATACAATAGATATTAATGTAAGTTAATAAATAAATATTAAAACGAGTGAAACTTAAATTGAATGTGGAAATCAAGCTTGAAACGAAAAAAAAAATCACTAAAAACAAGAGTTTGGGTATCACCTCCTTCTCTCACTGTAGAAGTCTAAAACCTACTGCGTCATTAGCGCTTTACTGAAAACTATATGCGTCTTGAACAGTCTTGGAAAGTATAAACAACATCAAATTGAATATTTGATGTATAATGATATTAATTGCTGAAAGATCCATCCGTTCAAGAATTTATTTCACTGTAATTTTATTTTTATTTTCAATGCTGTACGAACTGGAAAATAAAATATTAGTAACATAATTGGTTTTCAGTTAAGCACCAATGACGCAGTAGACTGGTTTTTATTTACAGTTAAGGAAAGAGGCAGTATCCAAACACTTGTTTGTAGTGAAACTATATTCGTCTTGAACAACTTTAAAAGGACCTAATAAATTAAACTAAATATTTGATGTATAATGATATTAATTGCTGAAAGCTCATCAGTTCAAAATGTTACTATAATTCTAATGTTTATTTTCAATACTAAGTACAAAAGAAAATATTTGTCATAAAATTCTATTTTCAGTAAAGTACCAATGACGCAGTAGGTTTTAGACTTTTACAGTGAGGGAAGGAGGTGATACCCAAACTCTTGTTTGTAGTGATTTTTGTTGTTTCAAGCTGGATTTGCATATTCAATTTGTTCCACTCGTTTTAAGATTTATTTATTAATTTACATTAATATATATTGTATGTTTGTTTGCATTGATTGTTTATTTAATTTCTGTTCGTTTTAAGCTTCATTTACACTTCAATAGGAAAATATTTTTTTTCGTTTCAAGTTTGATTTTCATATTCAATCTAAGCATTACTCGCTTTAAGATGTATTTATTCATTTATATTATTACTTGTTTTATTTTTTTAGCTATGATTGTTTATTTAATTTCTGTTCGTTTTGGGTTTCATTTATTCTTTAATAGTTATTTCTGGTCGTTTTGAGTTTGAATTTGAACAGGCATTTGTATCTTCTAAGCTTAAGTTTAAAATGGCCTGTACTTTTCTTTGAAAAACTTATTTTTCGGAAAGTTTTTTTTTTTTTTAATTAATCTTATTGGTAAAAATATTGGTACTTGAATCAGTTCAGAGCAATGAGACTAATTACGTTAATCATTGGGATCGGTGCTTTTTATAGGGTACCTGGCATGCGTTACACAGCTTTCTCCGATGACGCGCTCTGTGAACAAAACAACACTTTTTTCCTGGTAGACTTAAAAAGGACAATTGCAGTTTTCTGAATTTTCAAATTTTCTGAATGTTCAAATTTTCTGAAACTGAAAATCGTTTTATTGCATACATCACACACTTCGAACAGGGGGTAAAAATCCGTAACTGTTAGAATACAGGACAATTTCAAGACAAAACAAACAAAGAATAAAAGCAAGTATTCAAGTTTTCTGGAATTAATAATGTTTAAGGTACATACAGCACGTTATGATTAAAATGAAATGACAATATTGTAAAACAGCTAAGGCTTTTCAAGAGAGAGTAACAGTAATAACAGTAACACTTTTCATAAGACATTAACACTTTAATAAGATAAGCTTATAATTAAAATGAAATGAAAACGATAAAAGCGATGTAAACGATGAAATGAAAACGATGAAAAGAAATGAAAATGATGAATTCGTATTAAAAGTTTTACCCGCTTTCATCGTTTTCATTCCATTTCAATTATAAACGGATAGGCGGCTTGGTCTAAGAAACTATTTACACAAGATGCTGTAGATATTCACAACATTTTTCCCACTGAATTTTAACAGCCTATTTTTGGTAATAGGATTAATTTCTGTCACGCTACGTTGCACAACCTGTCACGCTAGCATCATTTAAGGCGTGACAAACATTACGTTACGTAATCTTACGGAGTAAATTTTCTCCGTACGGTAGGGAGTGCTAGGTAGAAGGGAGCTCTACAACGAATTTTATGTTACGTAGGTTTACATTACGTTATGGAAAAGTCAATTGCTTGACCTGGTCCCAGAGGCTCAAGACGATAAGGGACGGCATACTCAGAAAAACTGAGTTGATATTTCCAAGTGTCTTAAATAGCACATCGTCACACTTTGTCTATAGAATAACGAGACATCTGGAAATTACGTTTATTACAATTATAAAGTAAATGTAATGTTTCATTTAAGTGTTTTCCTTGTGATAGGAATTTAGAAGAGAAGAGATCGCTGATGTATATTTATTTGTGTACGTTTTACTTTATACTATTTGTGCTTTTGTGCATTATACTATGTTTTACAGATTCAATGCTTTCATTGTGATAGGAATTTAGAGGAGAAGAGATCGCTGATGTATGTTAATTTGTGTGCGTTCTACATTATACTATTTGCGCTTCATTTAAGTGTTTTCATTGTGATAGGAATTTAGAAGAGAAGGGATTGCTGATGTATGTTTATTCGTGTGCGTTTTACGTTATACTATTTGTGCTTTCTTACATAGCACGTCGCCACATTTTGTCTATAGAATAACGAGGCACCAGTAAATTACATTTATTACAATTATAAAGTAAATGTAATGTTTCATTTAAGTGTTTTCATTGTGATAGGAATTTAGAAGAGAAGAGATCGCTGATGTATGTTTTATTTGTGTACGTTTTACATTACACTATTTGTGTTTGTTTGTGCTTTTGTGCATTATACCATGTTTTAGAGATTCAATATTTTCATTGTGATAGGAGTTTAGAAGAGAAGAGATCGCTGATGTATGTTTATCTATGTACGTTTTACATTATACTATTTGTTTATCATTTAAGTGTTTTCATTGTGATAGGAATTTAGAAGAGAAGGGATCGCTGATGTATGTTTATTTGTGTACGTTTTACATTACACTATTTGTGTTTGTTTGTGATTTTGTGAATTATACCATGTTTTAGAGATTCAATATTTTCATTGTGATAGGAGTTTAGAAGAGAAGGGATCGCTGATGTATGTTTATTCGTGTGCGCTTTACGTTATACTATTTGTGCTTTCTTACATAGCACGTCGCCACATTTTGTCTATAGAACAACGAGGCACCAGTAAATTACGTTTATTACAATTATAAAGTAAATGTAATGTTTCATTTAAGTGCTTTCATTGTGATAGGAATTTAGAAGAGAAGAGATCGCTGATGTATGTTTTATTTGTGTACGTTTTACATTACACTATGTGTTTGTTTGTGCTTTTGTGCATTATACCATGTTTTAGAGATTCAATATTTTCATTGTGATAGGAGTTTAGAAGAGAAGAGATCGCTGATGTATGTTTATCTATGTACGTTTTACATTATACTATTTGTTTATCATTTAAGTGTTTTCATTGTGATAGGAACTTAGAAGAGAAGGGATCCCTGATGTATGTTTATTTGTGTGCGTTTCACAGTATACTATTTGTGCTTCATTTAAGTGTTTTCATTGTGATAGGAGTTTAGAAGAGAAGAGATCGCTGATGTATGTTTATCTATGTACGTTTTACATTATACTATTTGTTTATCATTTAAGTGTTTTCATTGTGATAGGAATTTAGAAGAGAAGGGATCGCTGATGTATGTTTATTTGTGTACGTTTTACATTACACTATTTGTGTTTGTTTGTGCTTTTGTGCATTATACCATGTTTTAGAGATTCAATATTTTCATTGTGATAGGAGTTTAGAAGAGAAGGGATCGCTGATGTATGTTTATTCGTGTGCGTTTTACGTTATACTATTTGTGCTTTCTTACATAGCACGTCGCCACATTTTGTCTATAGAATAACGAGGCACCAGTAAATTACGTTTATTACAATTATAAAGTAAATGTAATGTTTCATTTAAGTGTTTTCATTGTGATAGGAATTTAGAAGAGAAGAGATCGCTGATGTATGTTTATTTGTGTACGTTTTACATTACACTATTTGTTTATAATTTAAGTGTTTTCATTGTGAAAGGAATTTAGAAGAGAAGGGATCGCTGATGTATATTTATGTGCGTTTTACATTATACTATTTGTGCTTTTGTGCATTATACTATGTTTTACAGATTCAATGCTTTCATTGTGATAGGAATTTAGAGGAGAAGAGATCGCTGATGTATGTTAATTTGTGTGCGTTTTACATTATACTATTTGTGCTTCATTTAAGTGTTTTCATTGTGATAGGAATTTAGAAGAGAAGGGATCGCTGATGTATGTTTATTCGTGTGCGTTTTACGTTATACTATTTGTGCTTTCTTACATAGCACGTCGCCACATTTTGTCTATAGAATAACGAGGCACCAGTAAATTACGTTTATTACAATTATAAAGTAAATGTAATGTTTCATTTAAGTGTTTTCATTGTGATAGGAATTTAGAAGAGAAGAGATCGCTGATGTATGTTTATTTATGTACGTTTTACATTATACTATTTGTTCATCATTTAGGTGTTTTCATTGTGATAGGAATTTAGAAGAGAAGGGATCGCTGATGTATGTTTATTCGTGTGCGTTTTACGTTATACTATTTGGGCTTTCTTAAATAGCACGTCGTCACATTTTGTCTATAGAATAACGAGGCACCAGTAAATTACGTTTAATACAATTATAAAATAAATGTAATGTTTCATTTAAGTGTTTTCATTGTGATAGGAATTTAGAAGAGAAGAGATCGCTGATGTATGTTTATTTATGTACGTTTTACATTATACTATTTGTTCATCATTTAGGTGTTTTCATTGTGATAGGAATTTAGAAGAGAAGGGATCGCTGATGTATGTTTATTCGTGTGCGTTTTCTGTTATACTATTTGGGCTTTCTTAAATAGCACGTCGCCACATTTTGTCTATAGAATAACGAGGCACCAGTAAATTATGTTTATTACAATTATAAAGTAAATGTAATGTTTCATTTAAGTGTTTTCATTGTGATAGGAATATAGAAGAGAAGAGATCAATGATGTATGTTTCTTTATGTACGTTTTACATTATAGTATTTGTTCATCATTTAAGTATTTTCATTGTGATAGGAATTTAGAAGAGAAGGGATCGCTGATGTATGTTTATTCGTGTGCGTTTTACGTTATACTATTTGGGCTTTCTTAAATAGCACGTCGCCACATTTTGTCTATAGAATAACGAGGCACCAGTAAATTACGTTTATTACAATTATAAAGTAAATGTAATGTTTCATTTAAGTGTTTTCATTGTGATAGGAATTTAGAAGAGAAGAGATCGCTGATGTATGTTTATTTATGTACGTTTTACATTATAATATTTGTTCATCATTTAAGTGTTTTCATTGTGATAGGAATTTAGAAGAGAAGGGATCGCTGATGTATGTTTATTCGTGTGCGTTTTACGTTACACTATTTGGGCTTTCTTACATAGCACGTCGCCACATTTTGTCTATAGAATAACGAGGCACCAGTAAATTACGTTTATTACAATTATAAAGTAAATGTAATGTTTCATTTAAGTGTTTTCATTGTGATAGGAATTTAGAAGAGAAGAGATCGCTGATGTATGTTTATTTATGTACGTTTTACATTATACTATTTGTTCATCATTTAAGTGTTTTCATTGTGATAGGAATTTAGAAGAGAAGGGATCGCTGATGTATGTTTATTCGTGTGCGTTTTACGTTATACTATTTGGGCTTTCTTAAATAGCACGTCGTCACATTTTGTCTATAGAATAACGAGGCACCAGTAAATTACGTTTATTACGATTATAAAGTAAATGTAATGTTTCATTTAAGTGTTTTCATTGTAATAGGAACTTAGAAGAGAAGAGATCGCTGATGTATGTTTATTTATGTACGTTTTACATTATACTATTTGTTCATCATTTAAGTGTTTTCATTGTGATAGGACTTTAGAAGAGAAGGGATCGCTGATGTATGTTTATTCGTGTGCGTTTTACGTTGTACTATTTGGGCTTTCTTAAATAGCACGTCGCCACATTTTTTCTATAGAATAACGAGGCACCAGTAAATTGCGTTTATTACAATTATAAAGTAAATCTAATGTTTCATTTAAGTGTTTTCATTGTGATAGGAATTTAGAAGAGAAGAGATCGCTGATGTATGTTTATTTATGTACGTTTTACATTATACTATTTGTTCATCATTTAAGTGTTTTCATTGTGATAGGAATTTAGAAGAGAAGGGATCGCTGATGTATGTTTATTCGTGTGCGTTTTACGTTATACTATTTGGGCTTTCTTAAATAGCACGTCGCCACATTTTGTCTATAGAATAACGAGGCACCAGTAAATTACGTTTATTACAATTATAAAGTAAATGTAATGTTTCATTTAAGTGTTTTCATTGTGATAGGAATTTAGAAGAGAAGAGATCGCTGATGTATGTTTATTTGTGTATGTTTTACATTACACTATTTGTGTTTGTTTGTGCTTTTGTGCATTATACCATGTTTTAGAGATTCAATATTTTCATTGTGATAGGAATTTAGAAGAGAAGAGATCGCTGATGTATGTTTATTTATGTACGTTTTACATTATACTATTTGTTCATCATTTAAGTGTTTTCATTGTGATAGGAATTTAGAAGAGAAGTGATCGCTGATGTATGTTTATTCGTGTGCGTTTTACGTTATACTATTTGGGCTTTCTTAAATAGCACGTCGCCACATTTTGTCTATAGAATAACGAGGCACCAGTAAATTACGTTTATTACAATTATAAAGTAAATGTAATGTTTTATTTAAGTGTTTTCACTGTGATAGGAATTTAGAAGAGAAGAGATCGCTGATGTATGTTTATTTGTGTACGTTTTACATTATACTATTTGTGTTTTTTGTGCTTTTGTGCATAATACCATGTTTTAGAGATTCAATATTTTCATTGTGATAGGAATTTAGAAGAGAAGAGATCGCTGATGCATGTTTATTTATGTACGTTTTACATTATACCATTTGTTCATCATTTAAGTGTTTTCATTGTGATAGGAATTTAGAATAAGAGATCGCTGATGTATGTTTATTTGTGTGCGTTTCACATTATACTATTTGTGCTTCATTTAAGTGTTTTCATTGTGATAGAAATTTAGAAGAGAAGAGATCGCTGATGTATGTTTATTTGTGTGCGTTTTACACTATACTATTTGCACTTTTTTGTGTACATTGCAGTATTTTTGGCTTTAAGTGCACTTTATCTAAGCAGCATCAAAATAGAATTTCTACATGAGTAAATATAGAACTTGGAAACAAATTGATGAACTTTTTCTACAAAGCCTTTCACGACTGTAAAGAGCTTGAACCTCAATCTCTGTTCAAAATCTTTAATTTCTGAATAGTTTGCTTAGGATGCTGTGATGATTTTATAAGATGAATATGATGTTTTACAGATTTTTATATTAGCCTAAGGTGAAAAGACTTGCTGAAGTGAAAAACTACGCTTAACGCGACACAACTTAAACAATTTAGCAGGGGAAATGAAGCACGATGTGTGAGAGCCACTTAAAAGTGATTAGGCAGTTTTAAAGGAAGTTATTGATGTCAATTGCGGCAATTCCCAATCTAACGAGGAGTAAGCAAAAATTGACAATGAGTAGCCTAAGTATGTGGAAAACCAGTGTGAAGGGTGGCTACTTACATCATCATTATACAGTTTAGTATAATCCTTACGGATTGGATCGATTAATTGAATTTGACCAGCTGAGAAACCAATAGCTAATAGGACTCCATCGATACAGGCTCCAGTGGAATTGAAATCGTGGCAGGTTGGGCTAGTACCTTTGTAAAATCGTTTATCCAGTATCCGAGATCCATCTGAAGACTGAAAGAGAGAAAAAAAGATAATTAAATTTATGAATTTGGCAAACGCGTCTTCTTCTTCTAAACTAGGATTTTTAACCTTTATCCATGTCTCCATCCTTTTCTTTCCAAAATACAATGACGCACTCTTTTCAAATCGGCTATTATTTGCTTTGCTGAAATATTACTTTAAATGAGGTGATTAGGCGAATCCTTTTTTATAGTCGGGGGTGCAGACATTCTCAGTTTGCAGCCCCTAATCCAAACATCAGGCAATTGGATCCTTCAATAATCTTCCATCCATAATTTACAACATTTTCCCACTTCTTAGCTGCTATTAATCCAGGGATGTGACTCTTACTTGTCCATTTTCTTGTTATACATAAGTCAATATTTATTCTTCATTTTCTGATATTTTCATGATATTTATCGGTTAGGTAGGAGAGTTCTAAATCTTATACTTTGTAGAGAGTAAAGGTGGTTGAAAGACTCACTTCACCTTTATTGATACCAAATTCTTAACTGATGTTTGTACCTTTAGCGTAAGCCTAAAATAGAGCCTACATAAACGATGGATTTCCACGTACAATTTGTACTGATTGATTCCCAACAAGAAAAAGAAGAAGAAAGAAATAAAAAATCCTGAGTTTCATAAAAAGAATATATAACATAAAAAATATTTATATCCAACGAATCTTAAACTACAAAAATCACATTATCTGGTGCTGGTTTCATTATCATCCATATTTTTAACAGAACTGGCGGTTAATCCCCAAGAAATATCTTAATTTCAGATGCCGGATGAGGCAAAACGTCTGGTCCTGCTGTAAGTACATATTTTTGGGGTTGGATGAATCAATACCCTTCTTAGCAATCAACTAACGTCGGTTGGGGAAATAATTTGGAGGAAAAAAAACTATAATTCGTTAAGTATCTTTAAAACTGTTGCTGGTTTTAAGCTTCAAATTCGCTCTTTACTTCAACCAGATAATTTTTTTAATTAATCCCAGCTCGTTTTTAATTTAAAAAGCACGAAAAATAATGGTCCATTGCGCTTCCTCATTAATATTTATACAAATATACCGCCTTTTTTGTTGTCTGGTCTTTTTTTGCTTTTCCAGTTCTTCCAACAGTCCCAACTTTTCCTCTAGCCTTACGACCCCGTGCTTTCTTATCTTTTCTTTTGGCTTCTCGTTCATCAATCTGTCTTTTCACAGGATTGTCAGTAAGTATCTTTGTAGAGCCTTTCTTCTTGCCTCTACCACTCAGTACACGTGGCTTTGCTTTAAGATATGGCCGAACTTGTTCTGGCGTCACAGTAACTGAAAAGGGTGTAGAGGATTGTTCAGGCCCAATTGTAATGGGGGTTTCGGCCAGGTTGTTTCCAGTTTCAACTGAATCCAGAGCATTAGGCACAGGTCTGTCGTTACAGCAGAGGTTAGAAAATCCTTATCTGTAAAGATGTCTGGGTTGTAGGGCCATATCTCTGCCTTTTTAAAGCCCCTCATTATGTTTTTTGGTGTGAAAGATACAGGAAGGCTTTGGTCAACAAGAGATGCAATCTCGTATATTTTCACGGTCTTCCCTGGGTTGGATAGCATCCAGTTGTCCACATCCTTGTTGCATTGGCATTTGAAGGGAAAATACACGCAAATGTCCAATGGCTGCAACCTGTGGCTGCAGTGAGGTGGTATTGTTAGTAAAGTGATACCAGACTCTTTCGCAAACTGCACAACAGCATAACAAATGTGGGACTTGTGGTTGTCCCTTATCAGAAGCTTCAAGCTTTCAGGGGATGCATGTGAGTAAGTCTTGAAATGTTTGAGATATTCCAGAAATAGTTCTTGGTTTACCCATCCGGAAGGCAAAGCTCCTCCAGCAGAGTTAGCAGGAGCACCAGTCAGCATGTGAGGTTGAAATTTCTTGCATGGGAATATAAGACAGGGGGGAAGGTATTGCCCGCTGGCAGAGATGGTTCCAACCATAGTCACAAGCACGCCAAGCTCATGTAAGAGAGAGAGAGAGAGAGAGAGAGAGAGAGAGAGAGAGAGAGAGAGAGAGAGAGAGAGAGAGAGAAAAGAACTCTTACTCTGTAGGCCTATTCTCTGAACTCAATATAAGAACTGAAGATAATTACAAAACCTTGCCCCTAGAACGGCCAAGCCGCCTATTGGCTGCGGGTGGATTCTATCCGTAAACATGCTATTTCCAGCCAATCCAAGCCCTCACCGGTTGCAACATCAACTCAAATGAATCAACTTTATTACCTTTTTCTCTCTGTCAATTTCGACCGAAATTGACTCACCCGTAGAACTACACAGTTACAATTTGTGACTTTAACTGCCTACGCAATAAAAGAAAAATAAAAAGGTGTTACCACTACTAAGAGAAAACTAGATTGCCACAAAGAGGAAAGGGGATAATTACGAACCAAAAAAGAGAAAAAGAAACAACTTTTATCTTAAAAAGCAAGAACTGAAGGTTCCGACATGTGGTATATCATGCCCCACTACATACCACTTGTCCTTGTCCCGGTATATACCATGCGATCTCTACTTGCAAATTGTGTCCGATTTTTTTTTACTGTTGCATGTTTTTTCCGCAAGATGGCCACACAAAATGGCCTGATGTTTCAGCTTTTGTTTGCTATCTTACACACACAGTTTCTGCAAACCATTACAAAATAAAACATAAAAAACTATTGCCCAAATATTTTTTGGGGGGCATAGCCAAAACTTTGAAGTCGATTTTCTCAAAAACGAAAATAGCAACTTACCAAAATGATAGAACAGTCATGTCCACCATTGAATGAACTATACTAGGTGACTGTATTGAATTTTTTAAAGAATACTAGATGGCAGATAAGTACTGTGTCCCACCTCATACCCTGTCCCTGCATATACCACTCTCCCCTACTTCTCATACAAGCTCAGCGTAAGATCAAACAGGGAGAATTTTGATCTTGTTGGCAGGTCTAGTGCTTGGAATACATTATAGTGAGAAATAAGTTCGCCTGTTTTCAATATCTGAATTAGACTATGGTATGTCAAATCTGCGTTTTCAGCTAGATTAAGAAATTATTTGATACTTGGTCTAGCCTATCCCATAGAGCAGTGCCGAAGGAATTCAGACCTACAGAGATCTAAGAACCTAAAATCCCGAGTATTGAATGGCATTACGCTTTTGTTGCTATTGAAACTAGTTCTAGTGGCGACAATCGCGCCGGGGGGGGGGGGTATTTGCCTCCAGGATTTCCCCCTTTCCCTTGATTTCAAAAGTAAATTTTTATTTGGTATTTTCATGGAAAAAATAGGAAACAAATTGCCCCGTCCTTAAATTTTTTATAAGTATAGAATTGAGGCGGTTGAGAAGGAAATATGTTATAAAACAATTCTTAGACATACTTCATAATGTGTAGAATAATTGTAGTTAACATATTTTGACTACAGCTGCACTATAGTTTACCCACAAACCCCTCATCCCCCCTAATATACAAATATATAACCCAAATTAAATATTTCACGTGCATTTTGCCATGCGTCATTCTTGTTTCAACCCGTGAAATCAAATAAAAAAGATATTAAATATTTCAGATATTAAAAGTATATATTAAATTTAAAAAAAAAAGTTTTTTTTAACAAAAGTACATGCTGTGGGTGTCATGGCACTTAATGATTGCCTTCACAGCTCAGAATTACTTAATAAATGTGGTTTTAGAGGTCCTGAATAGCCCCGGAAACGTAAAGTTCCAGTAAAATTAGGTGGGGGTACAATAGTTCCATGCGAGACAGCGCAAGAGTTTCTTAAAAATACAGTGTTGTATCCTGTTATTGATGTTCTTACTACAGAGATTGAAAGCAGGCTAGAGGAGAACAGTTTGGACGTTTTGAACAACTTAAGCGTAATGCTACGTGTAAACAAAATGAACAAAGACAGTGGAAGCTTTGTGTTTAAATACAATAAGCTCAATTTTGAACGCGGCATGTCTGAGCTACAGTGTTTTTACGGAGCTGAGGATATAAAAAACAAAAAAAATTCTAGAAAGAGCATCTGTTTTTGCTGAATAATGCTTGAAATGTGTTTCCTCCGATATTTGATCAATTTAAACAGTACTTCTATGAACTCTACGTCGTGTGAAAGACCTTTTCCTTGCCTTCGATGGTTGAAGACTTACTGCCGCAACACCACGGGGCAAGAAAAATTATCTTCACTTGCACTGTTAGCAATTGATAGAGAAAACACAGACGACTACAATTTTCGTAACAAGTCTGTGTGTATTGTAGGTTTATCTTATATGTACATTCGTCTAATTTTGAAATATCATAAGATTCGTGTTACAATATAATATTAGACTTGGAATTATATGTAATAAAACTTGGAATTATCCTGTATTTCCGCTTTTGCTTAATGTGGCCCACTTATTTCAATGCTATTTATTAATATAAAGCAGAAAACCCACTACCAAATCAAATTAATAAAAAGTCATAAATAATATTTTAATGAATCACGCATAGTATAAGTTTAGCCCAACGAATTTAATCTTAGAGTCAAAATCTGTTCAAAATTGCGTGCAACTGAATAACACAATACATGGGGCTGTTGGAATGGTGCTTGGTTCAACTATAAGATAAAGCATCCTGTGCTGGGATGGAAGGTGGGGGACGTGGAGGGGTGATAGGTTCTGCAACATTAGCGGTGAAGCCTGCTGAAAAAAGCCGAACGAATATGAAATTCACCTTCGCCCACATTAAAGCTTTTTTTAACTATACTACTGTCACCTGCAGCAACTCATTACTGATAATCTTAGTAAAAGCTTAATCACCAGTACTTAATTTTATGTTTATGTAATGTGTGTTTATTGTTTATCATGAATTGTGTAATATTTTGAATTTAACCTAGTAGCGTCTTCGATAAATGGTAACTTTTCTTTAGTAGCGCTCGAATAAAATTATAGCCCCTCCAATAACAAGCTGGCGCTACACCCTTGTCAGTAATGCCAAACCCTGTCTTCAATTGGGATCCAGTTATCATCTTCCATTAGGAAAGAGGAGCACACGTTTGAAATTTTTTAATATGTGGTATAAACTAAAAAATCAAGATGATAAACTTTGGCACTGGCGGATCCAGGGGACCGGGGTGGGCCCCCCTCAATATTTTTAGGGGACCCTTGCTCTGCGTTTTTTCTGTTTTCCACTCTCTTTTTTAAGTTAACTTGTCAATTTGGCAAATTATTGGGGCCATTGTTACACTGCCCCTCCCCCTTAAGATTTTGCTCTATATTCACCCTTGAATTTAGGTCATTATGGAATAATTATACCAAATTTCTTATAATTATTAGAAACCAGGGTTTAAGGAAAAATATAGATATTTGAAAAACTAAATCAGCTAAAACAAGCTAGGCTTAGTACGGCAGATAGTTTGTTCTGGGAGTATAGTATGCGTGTAGCTCTTTTTCCTGTAGGTTGGATACCATTTGAAAAGCTTTCAGGGTGACAGAGGAAAAAGTATCCCAGGGTAGATGAATCTTCGGCATCATCGATTTGTCTTCAAAATATTTGAAAACATTATTCTTCAATCTGTCATCTATGGGTTTCTGCTGATGTTGGGTAGCTCCTTTCGCGTTTTACTAGTCATCACGGCCTCTTATGCCTTTTTTTTACAAAAAAAGGTAAACAAAAGGTGCAACAGTTCAATACAGAGTTCTCGGGGTTCAAATTTAAGCTTGGAGCAGATTTTATTAAATTCGCCGAGTTGGTGGATTTTACCATGGTTAATTGAATCGCCAACATGACGACGAGCTTGTCCACAATATTGTTGTTGGAATCGTGCACAAATCAGAAGCAAACCGTTAGCCCAATTACACTTAACAGCAGCGCTTATAGTAGTCACTACATACTCATTTTTATAGCAGCATTTGTTCTGTATATTCAAAACATTAAACTCCCTTTGACAAGATAGTCCTCAGAGAGACTATGCCTGATGAATATGTTGTGCCAAAAAGACAATATTTTCTCAGTAACCAGTCATAGATGTTTGAACACAGTAATCCATCCTTTGTGTGTCCACTCTGAGGAATAACAGGCATAAGAATAACAACTTTCCCAGAATGTGGCAAATACTCACAGACAGGGGCGTATCTCCTCCATTTTTTTCCGACTCGTAAAAGCATAACAAAAAGTCATAAAAACAAATTCGTTGTTTTTATCTGTACCCCCCACCCTCACAAAAAAGTCCCTCCCGCCGAAAAAACATCCTGGCTACAACCCTGCTTACAGACATACGCCTTTCACTTAGTTAAAACAGGTTGGTCTTTGATATTAATAAAGCCTTCCATATTAGTCCTTTTAGGATTAGCTGGGCAGAAAGGGACATTTAGCCCTTTCTGGATTAGCTGGAGCAGTAACGAGAGTTTTTAGAGCTTAAATGTGAAGTTGGCGGCCAACTTCACATTTGGCCGCCAGCTTCAAACATGGCCGTCAACATGTCCCACGCATGACTAATATAGAGAAATATGAGATTTTGACAAAATAGATTTTGAAAAGAATTAGTCCCAGCTGTCTTGCACAAGAAACTTGGAATCAATCAAGGCGGGAAAAAAAAAATCAACTGATAAATGAATTATTAAGGGGTTGAATTTCTTGAATATTTTAGTGTTCTACCATACGCAAAAATTTTAGCAATGACAATTTAATCTGATACTAAATAACTGTTTTGTTTTTAGTGCATTAAGTTTGACCATGCAAGTGCCAAACTATTTCTCAATCTTCAGGAGGTCCGCTTGAGGGGAAAAGGAAAGCATTAATATAATCTTTTTGCCTCACAATTGCCAGATGGGCGGAGCTTTGTTAGCGCTGTTGTATGTAGGGTATTGCAGTTTTATTTCATGTCAACCATACACAAAAAAAAAAATATTGAAAACCAAAAATCAACCATATCATAAAAGATAGTCAGCCCATATTCCACACGCAGAGCACATCTCTATGCAAAATTCTAATAAACATCTTTGAAATTTATGAGGACAGCAGCTTTAGCCAGACCTCTCAGTCAAAAGCTTGGCACACTGCTAAGACTGAGCCAGAATGCTGTTCAATCTAGGACATTTATGTTAAACTTAATATTGATATGAAAATGTTAACTACAACTTTTAGTCAGCACTGTAGCAAAAATTCTTCAAAAAATAAATCAGGTTAACCCCCAGCACAGCGGCCACTCAGCTTGCAAAACACCTGTGTTACAAGAGTCAATAGATTTTTGAGTGTCCTGAGTGTCAAAAAAAAAAAAAAAAAAAAAAATTCAATATCACATCCTTCTGACAAGAACTCCATACATTCCTAGTCATGCACAGTTTCACATTAAGCTCCCTCTCCAGAACATCTCCAGCTGCTTATCTATAAATGAATTAAATAATTACTAGGAATTGCTGAAGGACTTATTGCGGATACCTGCAACCGTTTTTTTTATGCAAGAAAAAGACTAATAAGCTGAAACGAGCCAATACTTTTAGGGCAAGAATTTGTATTTCGAGCGAACACTAAAGTTAACAGGATGAAGATCCTACTCTATCATAGCTGCAAATGGACCAAAGGGCAAACCATAGCGAATAGTAGCCAAAATCTAACTCTCTCAGACAAATCTAATGAATGAATCGGAAGTAATTATTTTTTTCTGTATAAATGTTATTTTAACTTTAATGCTTTAGTATGTATGCTGATAATGATCACTGTATATGTGATTGAAATATTCAGACTTTTGTATCTGTTTTTGCTGTCTAATAAATGGACTTATCCCCATTTGAACGTTTATTTGTTCCTTCACTAGAGATTTACGCTCCTCAGCTTGAACAACAATTACATTTTTGCATGGGTAGCGCTGATTTGTCTTCCTTTTTTCCAGGGATAATTACATTATAACAGTGGTCATAGAATATTGGAAGAGGGTTCATTTGAAAAAAAAAAAAAAATATCCAGGCACTTTTAAGTGGGCCTAATGTAATAGATGACACCACTATGAAGTGCAATTTCTGCTGTTTTGTGTCACATATCTTTGTTGGAGCAGGTACTATACAAAGAGTTTAAATGCATGTGATTGGAGACATTTACAATTTGAGTAAACTGAAATGTCTTAATTAAGCCCTTTAGAATATCCGAGTCACCTTGGGAGTCCTTGATAGATATGCTGATGATTCTAGAACAATTTTGACACTGCTTTGCATCCTTTCTCCTATCATTCATATGGTTATCTAAATTGGCCAATTTCAACACATTCATGTAATGAGAAAAAAAAAACAGAGAACAGAAGAACATTTCTTTTCATATTTCAAGGGTCTTCAAAACTGAAACTCTGACGTGCATATGCATCTCATCTGCATCTAAGTGGGTATATCCTCTTACCCCCCTCCCCTTGGATACGGCCTTATCAGGAAGCCCAAAAAATTCCAGATTCACAAATTTGACTTTTTTTAAAGTTCGTTCCTTTTAATTTAAATGCTGAACAATATTTTTATCCTGTGCTGTATTGTAACAAAAAATAATAATAATAAACATCATCCTTAACCACCCCCTTCCCACTGCGTCTTTACTACGCATTTTACAGTACAATGTAGAACAATCCACTTAATTTCATTTTTAGCTTTCTTTTCCACTCTAAAACCAGCTCTTTATATGAATGTTTAACTATTTTTAAATTTATTGAACATAGCTCTTCAAACATACTTAACAACAGTAAATATTTCAAATTAAATAAGGAATTGTATTGTAGAGTAAGACCCCTCGTGCTCCTACAGTGCCTAATCTTGGATACATATCTTAAATAAAATATATATTTCCTAAATATGTATGACAGCTTCCTAACCTTGGACTTGACATGGGGCCTATATAGTTTCAAATAGTTAGAGTTGGCTAACAGTTTGGACTAGGCTAGCTGTGATCGACTGATCTTTGGATTTCCCGTTTGAATATTAAAACTTCGAAAACTGTTCCTTTGCAGTCTAGCCAACTTTTTTTCTTCATTAAACTCTTTTGTGATTTAGTCTGTCTGTGATTTTGACACTTTGTTCTAGCCCTAAGATTCTCTGTCCAAGATTGCACATAGTCTTCTTAACTTTTGCCAGATCCTTGTTGATTTGATTTTCTAAGCTTCCATCTAACTTTTGTTTATTTTTTAAGCCTCCATCTTTTTTTGTTTCAAAAAATTATGCCGTATACCCTAGCTCTGATAAGTCAATCGAAATTTTTATGCTTGAAAGTTGAATAATGTTCAACTCGAGAAGTTAGGAATGGCGCACATAATTGGCGCTGTAGTCGTGGGTAATTTTGATTTTATCAACAATTGTCAGTATAATTTCATCTGAACATTAGGCTCTATCTCAAAATGTGGGTCTGCAATTTGGCTCTACAACTGATTATCATTACCATCAAAATAGTGAGCAATTTATATGGCTAAAATATTTGAGCAAATCATTTATTGATTAAAAAGAAAATAAAAAATAGACAAATACAATGGTGAAACAATCCAATTTCTAGGTGGTATAATAGAGATTTTACAGTGATTCAACTGATAAGATGTCCAACTACTGGGCAAATTACCCTACTTATTACCAGAATGAACTTTTTACTGGCACTATCTTATCAGTGTACTTCCTGATTTTAAGTCTTGTGGGTATTTATTTTTTCTTTCATTTTTCTCTTTACTCCACTATTTTTCACATTGTTTGTGCAGGGGGTTATAAATATATTAGTATTATTATTATTATTTGTATATGAACATGTAAAAGTTTATAACATTGTTAAAAAGTTACTATTATTTTCCTATGCTTCTTTTAACTTTTTTTTACTGAACATTCACAATATCAAATAAATATCAAATAAATTTAATATCAAATAAACCCTCAAGCTTTTCAATTTATTCAATTTTAACAAAACTGTCTTGTATCTACCTTCACGCCTAGCACTTTTCATGTCAAATCTGACAAAAATTTGATTATGTTTTTATTTAGTTGAGAGCAGAAACCTAGCTATAGAAATACCTTGAAAAAGGATTTAAGATAATGTACAGTCAAGGCAAGCTCCACTACCACTTTCTCTCGGGAAAGGTTAAACACACCATTCTGGCTGACCGAGGGGGGGGGGTTCTATAGGGAGAAGGTTTGGACTGAAGTCTCTATACAATCGTCAGGGCTCCAGTATTCCCCCTCCTTCAAATCCTACCAGCCCCCAGAATCACCGTGTATGCAAAAAGAAATGTCCTGTACCTTACCCATTGATGTCTACCCATGAGAGATACAAGAAAGCTTTTATACCCTCATTTGTCAAGAAGTACAATACAAACAGGTAGTTGAAAATAGCATGTTGTCTTTCTGTATCTTTTGTTTTCTATCTCCAAGTTCCAATTAGTGACCAAGGCAATTAGTGTTTGTAAGTTAAATCATTTTGCTTGAATATTAGAGTTAAGAGTTTACACTATAGTTACTGAAAGTATTATTTTTAATCTTTATATTTATGCAACAAAAACACAAAGTTGCCCATTTAAGCTTATTATTATTATTACTTATTTTTCACCCACACAATACAATAGTATAATAGGTGGAATAACATAACACATAAAAAACATAGAAATAGAAAACGCATATAGCAAACACTTCTATAGTCACGCACATAAAAAAGAGAGATAAACAAACATAAAAGGAAAAAATCATAACTGAGAGAACCTAATAATGTATTGAAATGGAGAAGTGTTTGAATGTGGTGAAATGGAGAACGCGAGCCGTGTTTGTAAGTTTTCTGTTTAGGAATTCTAGTTTTTCTAGTAATTCTGTGCAGTAATTCTAGTATTTCTTGTTTATGTTTATAATAGGACTTGTTATAAAAAATAATCGACTTATAAGAATTATGATCAGTCAGTTTGAAATGAAACTATTCATTCATTGACCAAGGTAAATAAAATACTAGAATTATAAAGTATTTAAATACTTTAATGTATTTAATTTAGTACTTTAAAGTATTTAATACTTGAAAGTATTTAATAATTTATTAATTTACATAATATTTGATAATTTAAAGTACTTAATAATTCATTACTTTAAAGTGTTTAATTTAAATACTTTAAAGTAAGGTAAAATTATGAAGTATTTAGAAAAAAGAGCATACCTGCTTAAGACTAGATTGAGAACAAACATGAATTTCCTTTCCAAAATTATAGCACAAAAGAGTAACACTACTGCTGCTAGAAACTGAGACAGAGGATACTCTCACATGAGGATTTACAGTGGCTACTTGGTTTGTTGGCTGATATCCTGTTGTTGTCTGGCTATAAGCAGGTATATTTCTCATAGGCTTACTGAATTCATGCCTGGTAGCAAGCTTATATGCTCCTTCTCGCAGAGTAAAGGAACATCGGACTTCATCAGGCATTGAAGAATTTGGTGTTAAAGCCATGGCAAAAACTCTAAATCACTGCCATTCAGTTGAGAGTATTGTCTCAACCAGAAGAAACAATCCTAAAAAATGTAGCATAATGATAAGAAAAAGACAAATTATATTTTGGGAAAATCTTGCTACATAAATTCAAGATTTTGTAGTTTTTTTTTATCTTTTTTTACCTGAAAGTCCAATCTCGGACTTGAATCTCAAGAGTTTGGACTTGAAAAGAAAAATAAAAACAAGACAAGGGAAAACCTTAAATCACTGGTGAAAACCCTCAATCACTGCCAATCAGTTGAGAGCATTGTGTCAACCAGAAGAAACAATCCTAAAAAATGTAGCATAATGATAAGAAAAAGACAAACTATATT
Organism: Artemia sinica; assembly: GCA_027921565.1. Classification (NCBI taxonomy): domain Eukaryota; kingdom Metazoa; phylum Arthropoda; class Branchiopoda; order Anostraca; family Artemiidae; genus Artemia; species Artemia sinica. The sequence continues at coordinate 76,104,266 of CM051260.1, read as the reverse complement.
TTGGGAAAATCTTGCTACTTAAATTCAAGGTTTCGTTTTTTTTTAACCTGTAAGTCCAATTTTGGACTTGAATCTTAAGGTTTTGGACTCGAAAAAAAAAAGACAAGAAATGAGAAAAAAACCTTAAAGTAATGTATTTCTTGATGACATGTTACCTCTTCTAGCAATCTTAGTAGAATGCAACTTATCACCAGAATTGTAAGTTATTTTTGGCAAAATACTAACTTTTTGACAGTTTTTAAGGGTACTGGGAAGTGGTTTGCTGATGACATCTACTTAGGGGCAATGAAAATTGATATGGCAATGTTGCTAATACAAAAGTTATATATGTCTTATACCTTAGTAGACTGTCAAGCCATCCACCTTTATTTAAAGTTGACACCATAATTTAATGTGCTTGTAGCAGGTACATGACAACCAACAGGTACCATAACCCTCATAAAAGCGCTTATTAGGTTGCTGGTTACCGCTGCAACCCAGATAGTTCATGGTAAAAAAAAAAGTGCAAGTAAGGAGCCACTTATTCTAATAGTAACCAAAACTAAAAAAAAGAGTTGCTTTGATGACAAAATGCATTACCCTGATTAAAAACATGTGAAATAATTCAAATATATTTACATAATAATAATATAATAATAATATATATATATATATATATATATATATATATAATATATATAATAATATATAATAAATATAAATATAAATAATATGAATATGATAAATATATTAATATAATAATAAATATAAATAAATAATAACAACTATAAATAAATCAAATATATTTAAATATAAATAAATTAAATATATTTACCCACCACAAGTTACAACCCAGACAAAATTTGCCAAACTTTTGAATAAGGGGTGAAAAAAAATCCCAAAAAGGGGAGAAATCTCAATGATAATTAAAGGATCAAGTTCAAACCGCAGAGATTTCAATCCCTAAAGAATACAATATTTTTCTGAGAAGGATGATCAAGGATACATGGTTATTTGTTTATATTTTTAACAAATAAGCATATCAACAAATATGTTTAACAAATATGCACATGCTTATTTGTTGTTTTTTTTATATGTTTAACAAACACATACAATTTTTTTTTCTTTCTTTTTATTCCTCATGTAAATAATCCTAGAATATCCAGAGACAGCTTATTCAAAACAAACTGAAATTTCTAGCCCTCTTTTTAAGCAGCAAAAGAGACTGCATCACAAACAAGTGGCTTTTCTGCTAATTTATGGCACAAAACAGCATTATTGACCAAAAGAGAAAAAACTGCTATAATGTAAAAATTTTATGCCAGCCAATCAATTTTAATTATAGAAAAACTATATATTGTACTTCCCAGTTTCAGAGGTCATATTGCCACATGGTGGTACATGATTGCCACATGATGGTACATGATTGCCACATGATGGTACATTCATTCCTATAAATGAAAGTAGTCCATAAAATAGACCATTACAGGCACTCATTTTAAAGCTTCAGGTAAGAGAGTTGATTCATAAAATTATACACAGTGATACTAGTATAAAGAAGAATCAGTGGATCTTTGCATAAGAGGGGGGGGGGGGGCCTCAGAATGGGATTTTTATGTACAAATTTCCTAGCTTTCAGCAAGCCTTCATATAAATATAGAAGAAGGGAGAAGGTGATTTAATCTCTAATATTCCTTTATCCCCAGGTATTGTCATGGCTATTATCTACAGAATAGGATATTAGTTATTGTTTCCAAAGAAGGAAGGTCACATATGTTTTTTTTTTCACTGATGATTGTAATGAACCAGAAGCCAGGTCATTCAAATTAATATTTAAAAATCTAATACCTTTTTCATATAACAAAAGAGATAATATTGCAAGAAAGTGTGGTCTTCTAGCATTTTGGCCAGCAAACAGCAATTTTGGCACAAGTAGGTTAAAATACTAGCAATGAAGAGTTCTAACAACTATTAAAATGATATATACCTCCAAGTCTCAGAGACCTTACTTGCATACAGTATACCATTTATGCCTAAATGTACATGTAATCCATGAGAAATGGACCCTTTTTTCTAGACTATTTATCCAACAAAATTAATGGCCATAGAGTATTGTATAGTTCTACACTATCTATTAGTTGTTCAGGAAAAGATAAGCTTTAATGTAAACAATGAGGTATGAGGAGGCAAATATATTTTATCCTTTTTTATAAAATTAACCCAAAAATTCTGAAATTCAAGAAAATTTTGAACTTTAAATTATTGAGATTTTTAGGAACTTATATTATTACTTACTAAATATTACGTTCATTAAAAAAAAATTACAGTCATCTTGACAATTATGGTGATTTTATTTTATTTTTTCTGTTGATTTTTGGAAAATTTAAACTATGCTGTTCAAAACATCCATAGTTTTTACTATAATAGAAGCACAGTTTATTTGGAAAAAGTATATACTTTATTTTGATCAGAAAATAAACTACATGAGCTTATTTTCACAAAATTTTGTTCAGAACTCATTCAAAAAGGGCTCATTCGATTGGAAATTAAAAGGGCTAGTGCCCTTTTTAATATTCAAAAGTGACTGGAGGGCAACTAACACCCCTCCTATGCCCATCATTTCCCAAACACATCCAATCAAAATTTTGAGTTAGTCATTTTGTTCCACGTAGTTGAATGGTCCAAAAATTATGTCTTTAACAATGACCCCCCCCCCCCGCAGCCCTCAGGGCAAGGGTTGTAAGTTATGCCCTGGGGACATATAAAGGTTTATATAGGAAAGGTGATTGTATAAACTTTGGATGAGGCTCATTGGACTGGTAACCAGAATTTCTAGCACCCCTTTATAAGATTCAGAGAGATTGGAGGGTGGATACCCCCCCCCTCCAACTATGCTTTGTATTTTCCTGAGATGCATCTGATAGAAATTTTGATATGGCCATTTGTTCTCACAGAAACTTCAAAAAAGGCTCACTCAATTGGAAATTGAAGGGGCTAGTGCCTCTTTTAAGAGTCAAAACGATTGGAGGGCAACTAACCCACCCCCCAATACCCATCATTTCCTCAAACACATCCAATTACAATTTTCAGATAGTCATTTAGTTTGGTGTAGTTAGTATGTCCTGAAATTATGTCTTTGAGGATGACAACCCCCCCCCCCCTACAGCCCTCAGGGCAAGGGTTGCAATTTATGCCCTGGGGGTATATAAGGTTTTTATAGAAAGGATGGTTGTACAAAGTTTGGAGGGGGCTCATTGGATTGGTAATCAGAAGTTCTAGTACCCTTTTTAACATTTCAGTGATTGGCAGGTGAATATCCCACCCCACCTCCACACCTTGTATTTTCCCATAATGTATTTTCCCAAATACATCTGATAGAACTTTTGAGATAGCCATTTGTTGTCATAGAAATTTCAAAAAAGGTTAATTCAATTGGAAATTGAAAAGGCCTTTTTTAATAGTCAAAACTGATCAGAGGACAACAACCCCCATCCCCATGCTCATCAATTCCCAAAATACACTTAATCAAAATTTCGAGATAGCCATTTTGTTCAGCATAGTCAAAAGATCTGGAAATTATGTTTTCGGGATGAGAGCCCCCCCCCCCCACAGCCCTCAGAGCAAGGGTTGTAAGTTATACCCAAGTGCATATAATGTTTTTATGGCGAGGGTGGTTGCATAAACTCCAGAGGAGCTCATTGGATTGAAAACCAGATGTTCTAATTCTCTTTTTAAGAGTCAAAGTGATTGGGGGCAGCAGCCCCCCCCCCCCCTATGTCATATTTTCCACAAATGCATCCAATAAAAACTTTAAGATAGCTGTTTGTGCAAAAAGAGTCCAAAGTTCATATAATAAGGCCTTTGGGGTGGACAGAATCCCACAAAATCTGGGGGTAAGGGTTGTAAGTTATGCCCCAGGGGCATTTAAGGTTTTTATGGAAGGCATGGTCATGTGAACTTTAGAAGAGGCTCAATTGATTTGAAATACACAGTTTTAGTTCCCTGATAAGAGTCAAACATGACAGAGAGCAACTAGCTCCCCTCCCTGACATCCTCTTATCCCAAAACACATTCTATTGAAATTGTGAGATGTCTGTTTTGTTACCAATAGTCCCTAAATCACATAAAAATGTCTTTAGGGTGGACACAATCCCCCAGAGCCTATGAGCAAGGGTTGTAAGTTATGCCCAGAGCATATAAGGCTTTTATTGAATGGGTAGTTGTATAAGCTTTGGATTGGATGGAGCTCATTTAATTGGAATTGGGAAATTTTAGTACCCTTTTTAAGAGTCAAAAGTGGGTGGAGGGCAATCAGCCCCCCCCCCAAGCCTATCATTCCCCAAAACATATCCAGATCAAAACTTCAATAGAGCTATTTTGTTCAGCATTGTTCAAAGATTCAGTAATTATGTCTATGGGGATGTCAACCTCCTCATAGTCCTCAGGACAAGGGCTGTAAGTTAGGCAATTTGTTCATTATTTATACATATAACATGTTATTAAGAAAGGTGTGCATGTTTGAACTTTACTTTCCAAGAAGACAAAGGGTATTCAGGTGAGCCTTTCAGAGAATGTTGAACTAAATCAAAACATGTTATGTGTAAGCAGATTGTCAAAAGGGTGCAATTATAATGTCAGTTCATTTTGAATTCAACATACAAATAGCAACCCATACTATAGATTCTTATAGAAACAAACTGAAAAAACATAAAATATCATTTTTTCCATGAAAAAGACTATGTCAATAAAAAACAAACAGAAATAAATATTAAAAAGTTTCCCACAAAACAAGTTTAATTGACAGTTTAGATTGTCAGTTTAATTGACATATACTGATATTTATTCCTTGAAGTTTTTTGACATTTTTTTTTATTTATGAGACAAAGAAAAGTGAACATTTAAAACGTATTTTGTTTTCAGTAAAGTGCAAATTATGCTCTGGTCTTGAGAAGGCATGGGGGTTATCAGCCCAACTCACATTAATTTTTGCTTGTTTTGAGTTTGACTTAGCTATTTATTGTAATTTTTGTTCCTTTTGAGTTTCATTTATTTATCAATAGTGACCTGTGGTAGTTTTATGCTTGGAAGATTATGTGACTTTAAAGATAAGACAAAGAAAAGTGAACATTTAAAACATATTTTGTTTTCAGTAAAGTGCAAATTATGCTCTGGTCTTGAGAAGGCATGGGGGTTATCAGCCCAACTCACATTAATTTTTGCTTGTTTTGAGTTTGACTTAGCTATTTATTGTAATTTCTGTTCCTTTTGAGTTTCATTTATTTATCAATAGTGATCTGTGGTAGTTTTATGCTTGGAAGACTATGTGACTTTATTTCTGTCCATTCTTTGCTTAACAAAGCACTTTACTTTTCTTTGAAAAGCTGGTTTTGTAGAAAGTTTTTTTAATTAATTATAAAACTGAACCCGAAATTCTGAAATTTAAGCAAATTTTGAACATTGAATTGTTGAGATTTTTAGGAATTAATATTGTTAATATTAACAGTCATCTTGATAATTATGGTGAATTCAACTTTATTTTTTGTTGATATTTTGAAAATTAAAGAACACTGTTCAAAACACACATAGTTTTTAATCAAATTTTTTAATAGAGTAGTTTTAATAGTTTTAATAAAATGATGCAATTATCTCTGGTACTGGTGCATTATGCAGGCCCACTGCTATAAACTGTATCAAGGAAACCAGTCACAAAAACCCATCAAACAGGCTATTTGCAAGAGACTGCTAGGCTATAGATAAATGATTGAAAAGCATTGTTTCTCAATGAGTTACAATATTTAAGCAATTGTTTTTTTGAGGTTTATGGAGGGAAAAGGTACCTAGGTTAGGTTATGTATTTAATATATGCTATACTTTTTTTATCAAAGTTTCTGACTATACAGCCTTTGCCTTTGATGTTTCTAGACATAGCACTAGGAATATTGCAAAAAACTAAAAAAAAACATTAAAACAGTGAAATTCTTTGTTTTATAATGTACAGCATGTTTATATCATAACATTTACATTTACAATTCTATTATTATTCCTCAGGCAACACAAGAACCCTATTCAGGAACACAAGAACCCATTTCATCAAAGAAGAATGACATCATCACAAAATTCAACAAAATGGAGAAACATATTATTATGACTATGCCTGGAACCATCAGGGGAGTGGGGTAAATTGTCAGGAAAGCAGTCATGACATTCAAAGAGAGCATAAAACAAAGGATCTAATGGTACTATTTTCTTTTGTGTTGAATGTTTCCTACAGAAGGGATCCAACCACTAAATATTCACCAAAATAAGGAAAAATGATAATATTGAGGCTACAAAATCAGTAAACTTTCCTACTGGAAAAATTATGGGGGGAGGGGGACTGGAACACAATTGCGACAAAAGTGATTATTTTAATTGGAAAGAGCATTGAATACAGAATCCCTACAAGTATTTCTTTCTTCTAATAAGCTCCAGATCAAGAATGTGTCAAGTTTATCTTTCAAGAAGAGTAATTAACTAGTGGAATGAATTGAAGGACTCTACTGTCAGTGCTCCTTCCATCCAGTTTTTCAAACATCAACTTGACAAGGAGTGGGAGAAGAAGCAGTGGAGGTTCAACTGGAAGTTATCAACTCAAGAGCACTACAGGTCCAGAGGACCTTAAAGCTCTAAAATGGATGAAGGTAAGGTTTTTGTGTTTTAGGCCTGTAATAAACATCAGCCATTGAAATTATGCTTTTAGGACATAGAGTCATAGAAAAGAAAACTAAAATCAGCATAAGTCTATAATTGGGCAGGTGAAAAGGAAAAATGTTAAGAAAACAATTTTACTTCATAATATTGTAAAAAATCGCAGTTAACACATTTTGACTGCTATTCCACTATAATTTATAACCAGCCCCCCCCCCCCTAAGAAGCAAAATAGACCCCAAATTATATATTTACCATGCTTTTTTCCATGCCTTGCTCTTGTTTCAACCCATGTACCCATAAATTTAATCAATAGTAACAAAACCAAGAAATGGAAAAATAAATAGGAAATATATAATTTGAGCTATGTATTTCTACATTGGGGGCTTGGGGGTACAGTATAGTGGAATTGCAGTCAAAATATGTGAACTACAATTATTCTACATACTATGAAGCAAAAACTGTTCTCTGAACATTTTTCCTTCTCAACAGCACCAATTCTAGGCTTATATCAGAAAATCAGATCACTATTTAGTGGTTCTACTATCCAGAAGGAAACCTGCTAAAAAGGAGCAAATCTCCAACATTTCCATTGGGGGGGGGGCAAGAGGGGCCCATTTCTGGATAGTCAAGGGGCATGGGATAAATAATAATTTTTCTCCACATTATTGGGGGGGGGGGCAATTGCCCCCCACCCCCCAAAAAAAAACAACAACCACTGATACTAAACCAACAAAAGTAGTATCCCTAGGAAATACTCCTTATTTTATGCTAGGCTATTTCTAAATATCATGGTTGCTTTTGTTACTGTACACATTACCCCTCTCTCTGATGGTCACAGATATAGTCCAACAATAGGTTATATTTCATTATTGTATTGAACCTTGTGCTGATGTCATTCTTGTTTATTTAAACAGGTTACTGTATTCTTGACTCTGATGACACTTAGATTTGCCCAAGTGAGAATAATATGCTACTTGAAATGATTTTTAAAGGTGTATAACAATATAAGGAAACATGGTAAATTTGGAGATACTTCCATTACTGAGCTATGAATTAGGTGAACATACCACCTAATGCCTTTTTTATGCTCTTTCTATATATCATAGTTGCTCTACTTGGATATTCAATCTTAAGCCCTTTATGGACCCTTAAAGATTATACCTTTTCTCTTTTTTTGCTATAAAAAAGGGTTGAAATATCAGTTAAGAATTATTTGATAATAATTCTGTTTTGCTGGAATTATATAATCCACAGGCATTAATGCACCATGATCCAATTTAATAAATAACTTATTTTTTTTAAGAAATTGCTATGCTTCCTGCAACAAAACTAAGAACCACAAAACACATAGGAAATGTACAATTTGGGCTATAGTTTATATTTATACATTAGGGGGGCAGGGTGTAAAGTAAGCTATACTGGAGGTGTAGTTGAAAATGTGTTAGCTATGATTATTCTAAAAATAATGAAGTAGTATTTGTTCTCTTTTTTTCCTGTTTATGTAGCAAAAAATAAGAGAAAATACATCATCTTTAAGGGTCCATAAAGGAATTAAAATTAATTTCCAAGTAAACCAATTATTATATTTAAAAAGAACATAAAAAAGGCATTGAGTGGTATGCTCACCAAATTTGCATCTTAGTAATGGAAATATCTCCAAATTTAAAAGAAAACATGATAGTCTGAATAACAGAGCTATTCCTAGGGAGGAAGGGGTAACCAGGGCAGTTGCTTTAGGCACTGTGGCTTGGGGTACTGTAGCTGAGGAATTTGCCTACTTTGATCCAATTTTTTCACTTTGATTCCACCTTTTTGCTTATATTTGAGTCAGGAGGGGGATGCTGTAATAAATTTTTACCCAGGTATCACTAACCCTTGGCATGGCTCAGCTGATTTATAAAAGTAGGCTATGCTACATATCAAAAGTAAGAGTTTCATTGCTTTTGTGCTTTCTTTTAGTTTCTTATATAGGCTATTTCTAGGTAGGGTTTATATTAACAGACTATTCAGGTAGCTAGGAAATAAACTTACATCTACAGCCAGAATTGCATCCAGATCCAAATTCAACATTTATTTATGTCAGAAATGAACTTTACCCCCACCCTATATATACCAAGGTATGTATTTGCACATTAGGAGGTGGGGTAAAGTTCAATTCAGACTACAGATGTAAATTTGAACTTTACCCCTGCCCCCCTAATGTCTCCTGAACTGGTATATATAGCCTAGGGGTGGGGGTAAAGTTTGTTTCTAACACAAATGCATGTTATATTTGGGTTCAGGATGCAGTTCTGAGTATAGAGGTGAGTTTATTTCTTAGCTACCTGAGTAGTCTGTTAATATAAACCTTAGCCAATTTAAAGCTTTGATTACTTCTTGGCCTGTGCATTTTAGCTACTCTGTTTAGGCAAGATTTTTGGTAAAATTCCTGTAAATTTGGGGATAGTATAAGCACTGAACAGAACATACTGATGAGCCAAAGTAATGAAAGAAAAAGCTGATACTGAACTCTCAGCTGCATTCTGGGAGACATATGATAGCTTATAAGATGCTATGGAATTCCTGTGCTATTTTAAATCACTTTTCTGTGAATAGGCAGCACAGCAGCAGGGTGCACCTGGTACTTTGACAACAAATCCCATCAGTCAAGTTTTTTTTTTTTTTTTTTTTAAAATCACTGAGTAATAATTCATTGTGCTCCCCTGGCCTATTGATTAAAATCTAAGCTGGTAAATTTTTGCACTTCCTATTATTGACTTACAAATAAAATGACATATCACTTGGTGCCTTTTCTATGCTCTTTACAAATATAATAATTGCTTCTATTGAAATTCAAATTTATCAACCCTCACCCCCCCCCCCCCTATGTGCAAATATATACCCTGAATTGGGATATACCATGAACTATCAACAGCAAAGTTTCAAATTACCAAATTCAGCACTATTTTTGTTAACAGCATTTGAAAAACTTGAAATGGTAGGAAAATGTTTTATATTTTAGATGCCTAATAGCCAAGGGTATGGATTGTTATAAATAAGTATTTTTCACTTTATTTGTAAGTCAATAATATGAACTGCAAAAAAATTTCTCCGGGCCTACCCAGGATATATCTGGGACCATCAGGGTTTTAGGGTGCATTGTATGAAAATCAGCCATATTATACAGAAAAATTGCAAATAAGGAATTCAAATGGTAGGCTAGGTGGGATAGGGACATCCACCACATGGCTAATATTGGAGTAAAGTTCATTTTTGATGCAAATGGATGTTATATTTAGATTGAGGATGCAAACCTAGGTATATATTTACACATTAGGGGGGTGGGGTATATATTCTGTGAATATATAGGCTCTAAGAAATTCATGAATTGCTTAGAAAAACTGGAAAAACAAGCAAAGAAGTGAAGATAAAGGCTCTCTCCCTGCAAAATGTGTTAACTAGGATTATTTTACATATTATGGAATAAGAATTGTTTTCTTAATAGGCCTATGTTTCCTTTTGTCCAGCTGGACTCCTATGCTTAAAATACTGGTTGGCAGGTATACACTGTCAAATTAGCCATCACCAGATGGCTAACTTGACAGTGTATATATATATACAAATCTTGAATTAGCCAAACAATCAACCAGTGTTTTTAAGCCTAGGAGTCCAGCTGGACATAGCCTAAGGAAACGTTAAGAAAACATTTCTTACTCCATAATATGCAGAATAATATTAGTTAACACATTTTGTAGGGGGAGCCTTCATGTTCACTTTTTTTCCGGTAAATTCTACTTTAGCTACTTTTGGCTATCTTGGAATGGGGTTAGGTTAGAAAAATGAAACTTTCAGGGATGGGTCTACAGGCTAAAGTATGTCCCGGAAGGTATTTTTGAAGTACCTACCTCCACTCCTTCTCCCTCTAGAGGGTCCTGAATTTGCCTACATGACAGGTCTATACCCATTGAAATTTTGACAAAACAACATTTTACATTAATTTTCAGTTATCAGTTTCTTTTTCTCTGACTTTAGCTCTGAAAATGCAATTTCAGTTATTTGAGCAGAATTTTAAGCCATATAAATAGTTTATTTCCAAAATTTAGGAAACGTATTTGCATATCTTTAAAACCTTATAAATTGGGATTGAGCAAAGTTGTGAAGCTGAAAACAGTTTTTGTTGTACTTCATTTAAGCAGAAGATTTATTTTGCAAGGTTTCACTTCTATAAATCACATATTTTTAAAGGTCATCAAGGTCAGGACCCTCTAGAGGGAGAAGGAGTGGAGGTGGGTACTTCAAAATATCTTCCCGGGACATACTTTAGCCTGTAGACCCATCCCTGAAAGTTTCATTTTTTAACCTAACCCCTTTCCAAGATAGTCAAAAGTAGCTAAAGTAGAATTTTACCTTTTTTCCTTGTTTTTTCCAATTTTTCTAAGAAATTTATGCATTTTTTAGAACCTATATATTCACGGAATATATACCCCCACTCCCCTAATGTGCAAATATATACCTAGGATTGCATCCTCAATTCAAATATAACATCCATTTGCATTGTAAATGAACTTTACTCCCATATTAGCCATGTGGTGGATGTCTGTCCTAGGCTACTTGCCTACTTTTATTTGTTTGCATGTTTCCTTTTGGAAAGTGGAAATACTAACTAATTACCAAATTTTCTCCTCTGCGATTTTATTAGCCTGAGAATAGGAGCAGATAGATACAGCAGCATGAAAACATCTTCCTGGGGCATAGCCTAAGCTTTGAATTCATTCATGAGAGCTTCTTTCTTTGAACTCAAAAACTTCTAATTATAGCAAAAGGTCTCTCATTTAGGACTTTAAACTTAGTTTTATATGTTGATGTATCATTTCCACTATCAAATATACGCTAATTAGCTTTTTCTTTTAATTTACATTTTTCGATCTTCTTCTTCAGTTTTTGGAAAACCCAACCGTTTTCATTTCAAAAATTTTGATAAGAATACAATTTTAATGAACACACAGCAGAAAAAGTAACTAGCATCTATTCATCTATATTGTACAAAAAAGTTGGCATACCTCTCAATATCTTACAATTTGGTTTTAATAAGAAGTATTGTTAAATTATGTTATCTTTTTCGGCTAAACGGGTATTTTTTATAGCTATGTTGTGACACAAGTTAAAATAGCAAGTCAACTTTCAGAAATGATCTTTTTGGTTGATTTATTCGCGGTCAAATAAAAGTCAGAGGTCAAAGATTTGGAAGACCTTATTCTCAACCTGTCATTTCAAGACGATAATAATTGCAAAAATTCAAGCGTATTTAATTTTAAAAATATGGTTTATGCGTGTCCGGACCAAAGATCCGTGCTCCTGTCTCATCATGGTAAAGTTGTTCGATTTTGGCAGATTTTTCATTCGGGCTAGGACGATTCGTTGGATAATCGGAAGAATTTAGCTAACCAAACATTCATCAAAACTGAGGGATTTTGTTTTGGACTTCTACAAGAAAAGAAATTATTTGATAAATTTATCACTTATAGTTTATTTATTTTGTAAATTTCTACTAAGGAGTTTTTTTTAAATCCTCAATCGTATTATTCCCAAAATTAGACCTCGATGCCAAACCGTTTTTCTTTTCGGTGGTGAATAGATGTTTCTTAAAAAAATAGTAGCTTGCTGGTGGCTGATGCCGATTTTTCTGGTTAAGAAAGAGTTTAAGATCTGTTCAAAACACCCCGAGTTAAGTGTTGTTCGAATACGAATAAACAGACAAATTTGCTAAAGTCCTTTAAATCTCCAAGGGAACGTATTACATAACGATACGTGTAAAATCAATGAAAACGTGACACAAGAAACGTGATCAAAGAAACGTGACACGTGACAAAATCTATAGGACCAAGAGTCTTTTTTTAGATTTTTCAATCTCTTGCTATTCAGTAAGCAGTAGTGTTCACTTCTTTCCGGTTTTAGATTTCAAGATACCTGTTGCTGTGCTCAATGGAACTCAATAATCAAAGTATCAGTAACGGTTTAAAACCTCATAAACTGAGAGATAAAGATATACAAAAATTACAATTTTAGTAGTTTTTTAGTCATTTAAATACCTTAATAGGAGATAAACAGCATAAATTTAAAGGAGTTTAATGCTGGATGTAAAAAAAACTGGAAGGACAGGCTGTCCCCCCTGCCCAAATATAGCAGTGCCCCTTCACAGTATTATACTTTTCGACCCAGTGTGTCACATTAGTAAAGCAGCGTTTTGTTCTTTGAGTGCAGCAGAACACAGACAAAGATAGAGAACTCAGTTTGTTCGGGGAAGAGAAAGAGAGACAATGTATTCGAAATACCTTATAGCGATTAAATTAGGCCCAGTTTGGAAGCCTCCGTTAGGGCGAAATTTGAAAAATGGAAGTTGCAATGCATGAAAAAGGAAATGGATGCTGCTTTCTATCTCCATTTTAGTAGGTAAAGACGTTGGATGTGAGGGGGCGGCACCCCATGCTTTTCGAGACTCAGTAAAATTTGGACCACGAGTCCGAATGACACTGAATCCAAAAAAAACAAAGTAGTTACAGCAGAATCTCAAAGAGTCCAAAATTTCAATCTAACTTTGATTCTAATTCCAAGATCCGGCAGAGAAGAACCAAAGTTCAATAGCGCAACCTATGAATTCTGCAGAGGAAATCTCATAGTAATATGTATAGTTATCAAATATAGCTAAAGTGGAATCAAAATCTAAAAGTATTCCGCAAATTTGAAAAAAAGTTAAGGATTTGGTTGAATTTGGCGCAAGATTTTAATCTTATCCCTTTCTTCTTTTGGAAACCCAAATGGTAAAATGCGAAATTCGTTAATTTTTTATTTTCGTAGTTTTGCCAAATCAGCTCAATTTAAACTAAGAAAGTAAAATTTATATCTGACCTAAAATAAGTTATTTCCTTACCGAATTTACTGTTTTTGCATTGGTTTAACCTATTTGATATTTTCATCTTTTTTTCGACTAAGTTGAATAAGGAGCAACAAAATAAATTAAGCAAAGTAAGGCCTTGATTGCAAGACTTCAAGAACAGTTTCAACTCACGACTTCTTAGAAATATTTTTTGCTTAGAATCATTGATCTGAGCTAAAGTTTTCATGTTTTTTAAAACAAAATAACTATTTAAAGCATTACCCCCCCCCCTAATTTTCAGCATGAAAAAATTCTAATCAAAACCAGTTTGGCTTTTTCAATACTATCATAGATCCAAGCAGTTCGAATCTTTTGTTAATACATGAAATTGTAAGGTCATTTTATGAAGGAAGAAAATTTTTTACAAACAAGAATATTTTGTAATCCTCTAAATTCCAAGTATTTTGTTGCTTCTCGGCATATTGAGTCCCTTGAAAGATGGAAAGCTGTAATCCTTAATCCAAAAATTAAAATGAGAAAATTTTTATAATGAAATTCGCTGCAAACTAGAGCACAGGGATGAAATGACCGAGCGAATGACAAATTAAGGCTCATGACGTGAGTTAGATCTTAACCGAAAACCTGTCACCGAAAACTTTTTATTGCAAAATATCAAACTATACTGCAAGAAATCAAAGAGTAATGATTATCCATTTTTATAATTGTTTGTAAATATTTCTCAGTAACAGTTAGCTCATAATGCCAAATACTACCAATTTGAAAATAAACATGCAAACTTGTGGATATTCCAAGCACTAAAAAAGACCTGAGACAAGGTCAAGTGAACAAATTCGCAGTTTATTTATTACTTCGATAGGTTAAAAATAAACACATCTCTTGATATCTTTCGGACTCGCTCCTTATGTTTGTACACAGGGCCGGATAAAGGGCGATTGAAATGATTGAGGCCCATCGGGCCCCGTGTTTGAAAGGCCCCGCGCTGCCACCAAAATAATTTTTTTCGAAATTGTGAAATATTCTTAACAATTCCAGTAGCGTTGCTTCTAGAGAGAGATCATATTTCAGCGCTAAAGCCAATAAAAAACTGTCTGATATCAACAATGAATCGGGGAAGATTAAACATTTTAACAAGTATGCTGATTGAAAGTGAAGACGCAAGGAAATTAGATGGTTCAACAGTTTTAGGAAGAATCTGTAGAAAAAAAATTAGAAATGTTTAAATTCATTTATTCATGTCTAGTGATGTAAATTTCAAAAGGTATTGTCAGTAGTTTCCTAATATCTAGAGGACAAAAACATAAATTACTGAAAGCTCAAAATGAGGACGAAAAAGGACAAAAGAGGACAAAAACATGAGCTCAAAATGAACAAACTGGACCATCAAATGAGACAAGATAAAGAGGCAGTCTGAGAGATGCAAATGAACGGCTAAATGAACAACTTAGAACATCAAAAGTGACAGGACGAATCTGACAGCTAAAGCAAGGAGTACTGAAAAAATGTCTGACGCAATGATGAACAAAAATGAAGATTACAGAAATATGTAATGAGAATACTTGAGAAGCGACAATTAAAATGAGTCAACAACAAAATTGAAGAACAGAGAAATATGTTTGTTAAAAGATAAGTCGCAGCGAGAATTAGAACAAATCAAGATGAAATGAAGAGCGAGGAAATTGTGCTTAGAAGATAAGTGGCAGTGATAATTACAAACACAGTGGGAATAAGAAAGTGCCAAAAAAGAAAGGGAAGAGAAATAACTTTGGGGTTAGCAGACACACAAAAGCAAGTATTAGAAAGTATCAAAATGCAGTGAAGATAAGTTACAAGATAACGACAGCAAGAATCAGAATTAGTCAAAAATGAAAGCGAAAACAAAGAAATATTACGTTAGACGAAAAAACACCATCAAAATCTTTGACACCAACAAACCGTGGCATAAAACACAGTAAAAACCTACAAAAATGCTGTCAACTACGCAATTGTTGATTACAAGTCAGTGGGACCCTTCAACGTTCTATGTGTTCACTGTGGAGTCCTCCATTTTTCCGTAGGAAAAGTAGCCAACAAACGTGAATATTTTGAGGGTTGCTGCCTGCTTGGTCTAATTACATTACTACCTACTTAATTTCCAAATGAATTAGTTTGGTCTCTTATAGGACATCACTTGCTCTCTAGTTCTACAAACAATACAAAACTTGAACTCATATTTTGCTTTAGCTTCTTTCACGTATGCGATGATCAAATCATCAATAGCAGTAATATTTTCATCTTCAAAGTAGCGGGACAAATTTATCACAAAATCAATTTAGTGGCACATCCATCCCAAACCCCTGAAAGTGATTTTGAACCCCATTCATAAAGCCAAATTTTTTTTATTCCTGTGCTAAAAAGCACCTTGCATATCTTTTAGATTATTCTCGTAACGCAATGGATCTCTTGAAAGAAATATTGCGAGACACAATCACTATGTCAAAGATAACATGACAATAAGAGAAGTGGAGGATGATTTAAATCAACTTGTTGCTCCACTGGGGCAACAGTCACAGATAGAACACAAGTGGCAATAAGAATCAATATTTAAAAGCCTGTTCCGTAGCTGTTGGTCTCCTGGTACTATACTAAATTTAAATTTTACTTTAAAACTTAATTGTAGAGAGGGCCCTGCAAAAAATTTCCAATCGGGCCGCACACTTAGTCGATCCGGCCCTGTTGCACAACAAATAAAATCTAATATGATCACTAAATAAAAGTGACTCCTCGTGATGCTGAACTATCTTTTCAACCTAAAAAAGGCATTAACAGTGAACTTTGCGATCCAATTAATTTGACCAACCAGTCCTTCGCATTTAGCTGTGTCATTTGAGAGATTTTCCTCTCAAATGTTAAAAAATAATTGTTGGGGTGTCTTTATTGAAAAATCCCCCTACAATGGCCCATTTCACGCCACCCCTCCTACTTTGCCGTGAAGTGATGCCACTACTAGCAGTGATTTTTTTATAATGATTTTAAATTGGCTGTTTATTCTTAGGCTACCAATCATTGATTTTTATATTTATTTAGTTTGAGCTATTCAATAAACTTACCTCTAAATTAACGAAAAAGATATGCTATGGGACGAACATGTGCAACCTCTATTGTTTCAAATATTATCACAAGAATGCTATCGATGTTCATTAGCATTCTTGCATCGAATATCGATTTTCTCACCGTTACATACTGAAAACATCAAAACCTTTGATATTTTGATACGATGTTAAGTAAAAAAATATAAAAACAAAACAGAAAACGTCGATTTGCTCACTGGAAATCCAACAAACTAAGGCAACTGGGATTTGGTATGTTAAATGCTTTGTCATAGTTGGGGAGTCTTATTCAATTTGAGATACTCAAGGCTATTCAACCTTCCCTACTCTCATTCTATTTCTTCTGTCATTTATTAGCTATCCAGCTTTATCAGAAGACAAATAAATTATTTCACGCTAGAACCAAAGCTTCTAAAAAAAACCTTAGACTAGTTTTTTGACTAAGTAAGTAGATCAAAACTTTTATCTTGAATTATTTTTTTGACGTAAGCCTATGTTGCTACAATATCACTAGGATCTTGTTTTTGAAATATACCCCTAGTTTGGAAAAGTAAACCCGACAAGATTCTGAATGGTCTGTTACTCTAGTAATTTCACTTTCAGCTGCTAAATGAATGTTGGGTGGTGCGTTTTTTATAATATGGGGTCGATGTGAGTTGCTAAAATTATACATGTGAACAGCTTAATTGCTCAAAATAATTGTCGAGTATTTTTGATGAATCAATGGCACAATTACTTAACAGCTGCAAGTTAATCGGTATTTGGTAACACTTTTGAGTCATTTTCTTTTCTACTTCCAACCAATAGCATACTTTTTGGGATTGATGGGGTGAGTTTAAATGAGACAATTCATTTTTCTCTTGATCGAAAGATATAAGTAGACTTATTGAAAAAAAAAAAACTTTTTTCTCTAGCATTTCAGGCTTCCTTGGCTTAACGAAGGTGCAGGCTACATTTTTGTTTAGATCAACATGGCTTTGAAGTATTTCCAACGGAGCAACTGTAACTAAAATAACCAAAACTTTCTCAGTTGACCAAGAAAAATCATTACTCTATAAAAACATTTAAAAAGATCTATTCTTGTAAAAATTTTTTTATAAAAGTCTCATAAGCCCACACATACAGAACCAAATTTTTCAAAAAAGTATAAATTGTATACTTGTGTTATTTTTGTTATAGTTTAGCCTATAATCTGAAAACTAATTTACTTACTTTTACTTCATTCTTCGCACACGGACTGGTGCATAAGGCGACTATGGTGCATTTCCTTGCCGACCTCTACTGAGCCTGCGGCTATAGGTCTTCCAAAGATGTTTCCACCAGTGTGGTACTCTTCTTTAGACTTTTACCAAGAGCCACTTTCTACTGTCTGTTCTTTTGATACCTAAAGGATTCTAGCACCAGAAATCATGGAGGAGCCTATCATATGGCTGTTAACACCGCCATCACTTATTTGGAATTTTCTGAGTAATCAATGATTGCTTTTTTCACGGCTGAATTTGTTCGTAATTTCATTAAATCAGTGGATTATCAGGATCCCCCAGAGGATCCAAACAACTCTGTAACTGTTTATCAAGTTTTTTTTTGTCAGTGTCCATGTACCACAATCTTCTATTAGTACAGGGAAGTTATTACTTTAAGAATATTGGGAATGTCACTTGTAGGTTTGAAATTTTGACAAAGGTGGTCTTAAAGCATTTGAAAAGAAACCAATTTAAGTTCTTCTAAACTTAAACATATGAAGAAGAAGAAGTTCTAAGCATGCTTTTAACATTTCGCTAAACTGACATCGAGGCAAACCTTCAGCATTACAACCTTCGTCAGATATAAGAATGACTTGACTCTAGCCAAGTCAGAGAATGTTCTAAACTGTGATAAAGTTACAAGAAAAGATATAAAGGAGAATTAAAAAGTTTGTGACACCTTGGGTGTGAAGGACGATATATATTGTGAGGACGAATTAGTGATAGCAATAAAAGTATTAAAAAATAATAAGACCCCAGGTGCCGATAGTGTGGTAAGTGAGTTTCTTAGATATGGTGTTTATGAGTTTAGACATAAGTTACTGAAGGCTGCAAATTTGATTTTAAAATGGGAAATACTTAGCAATTTTAGGAAAACCCTGATTAAATTCCTGTATAAGAAAGGTGATAAGAGTGAGTGTAGTAATTATAGAAGCATTAGCTTGGTTTCTGTAGGTAACAAATTATTTAGTATGATGATACTTTTCAAACTTGGAGATACTATAGATAAGGTTTTGAGCGAAGAATAGTGTGGTTTTAAGAACGGTTGAGGATATGTCGACCAAATTTTCACTCTTAGATTAATAATTGAGAAATGCAACATTACTCCTCAGTTTTATAGATTATGAGAAAGTGCTTGATTTAGATGATTGAGGAGCTTTAATGAAGGTCTTACCCATGTATTGTATACCAGACAAATACATTAATGCTATTAGTGCTATGTAAAAGAATAACGGTGCTGTGGTTGACGTAGGAATGAAGTTAGTATGTGGTTTCTTATTAAATCAAGATCTAATTAGAGTTGCCTTCTATTCCCATTTATATGGATCATTCTGATGGACTTTTTTAAAGTAAAAAAGCAAAGATAATAGGAGAATACAGAATGAAATGGGGAAGTAAAACTTTCTTGGACTTACATTATGCCAAGGATTGAACTATTGTAGATGAAAGAGTTAGCAAAATTAATGAAGGGTGCAACAACAGGTTTAAAAATTAATGTTATGAAGATTAAGTCGCCAAGGATGACTTGGCGATAAGTGAAGATGAAAATGTGACGCTGGGTAACGAACAGATAGATCAAGTGGACAAAAGCGGAAATTTTTTTTGAAGAATAGGAAAATAAGTGCGCAATTCAAGGTTTGGTAACCAACTTACCATGTTTCAAACAGTAGGCTGTATGAAAAGTATAGCTCAATCCCGCTTTGTAGGGCTATAATGAGAGAAAGCTTGTGATGGCTAGAGCACGTTCTGTGGAAGAAGGATGACAGATTGCCAAATGATATCCTTTTCGGCCAACCGTCAAGTGCTAAACGAAAAGCAGATCGTCTTCGGCTGGGGTGGGAAGATGTCGTAAAGAATGATTTGAAGGAAATCAGAACTTCCTGGGAGGGGAAAAAAGGGAGGCCTCGGATAAATCGGCATGAAGGAAGAGCGTGCGTAGCTGTTTTTACCTTCGGCTCCTTGGTGCATTGGTGAGTTGTTGGCGTTAGTAGTAGTAGTCTTCATTGGTGCTTTTTAAGACTCAAAAAGTGGTATTAGCCTACAATCGGGCCATTGATAAGGAAATATATTAAGAAAACAATTCATACTTCATAATATTCATAAAAAACGTAGTCAACTAGAATTTGCTTTCACTAGAATTTGCTCCCCCTTCTCCTAAAGTTCAAATATATAGCCCAAACTATATATTTTCGATGCACCATTTTTGTTTCAACCGTCTACCCGTAAGTTGAATCAACGCTGAGAAAATCAAGAAACGGAAAACAGCTTTGGAAATATTCAATTTGGGCTATCAATTTGCACATTAGGAGGTTCAGGGTAAAATATAGCGAAAGCACCTTCAAAAGTGATAACTAAAATTTTTCTTTATTTTATGAAGTAAAAATTGTTTTCTTAACACGTTTCCTTCTCAATAGCCCCAAATGGTGGCCAATACCCAAAAGGCAAATCAGGCACATATGACTTGAGTATCTTCACAAAAGACAAATCCAAAGAAATGGAAAACGGTTTTCACTCGGTTGACTTCGGCTGGAAAAGCCATAGTTAAGACCACAGTTTATATAATTATCCAGTATGATCTTTCCCTATCTCACCCATTATAAAAACCCGGACCAAGGTGTGAGTGCTCCAGAGAACGTTTTTGCAGATAGAAACATAGGCGGCATCAGATCTTTTCACAGGTAGACAAGTCAGACTGTGATCTAATCGGAAACAAGTGGAAACCCGCTATTACGAATAATGCACTTTGTTGGAAACAATCGGAAACAGACTAACCCGCTAATGCAGAAAGAAGTGGGAGGAGCTTTTTGTTCGTACCGAGAATGAAAACCAGAAATGATCTGCGATAAACTTACTGGATAATTCTATAAGCTGTGGTTAAGACGGAGTGCTACGGAAAAAATCCATACTCCCCTTCCCCCCGAGAATTAATAACTTGCTCAAAACACCGCACAGATTTTCAAATTCTCTGCATAGATGCTAAACCCCCCTAAAAATGTTTCATGGGCAGCGTTGGCCTTGAACTGCTTGAACGCACTTTCCCTTCGAACTTGTGCTGATGAACTCCTTATGCTCTGGAAGGCTTTTGAAACATCTTTTTAACTTTCGACAGTGCTGCCCCAAGACACGGGAGATTTCAAAGTTTAGAAACATGGATTGTTGACGAATAATGACTAAGAAGTAATAGGCATTTTTTATTGTTGACAGGAGGGTTGTGTTTGGTTGGGCAAGGTATAAGCCATAGGACAGTAAAGACCTTGGGCCTTTTTAAGTTTTTGTAAATAGAATGCTTGTAGTCAGGAGAATGAAACTATTAGGAATGTAGGCTATACATAGGCTATCCTTAATGATCTTCTTGGAAGATATTTTGAAGCATCTGCCTCAATTCCTTCTCCTTCCAGAATGCACGTCTATTTCTTAATTTTAGGAAACAACTTGGGTAATGTTTATATTAATGTATTAGGGCCTATTCAGATAGCAGTAAGTTTTTACCAAATCATATTATTGACTTACAAATAAAGGGAATATAGGCCTACCACTCTATGCCTTTTTTATGCTCTTTCCAAATATAATAATCACTTTTGTCAGTAATGAATTTTACCCCCACCTCTAGGCTATATACCAATTAAGGGTATATATTTGCACATTAGGGGGTAGGGGTAAAGTTTAAACTTACCTCCCATTTATATCAGGAATAAAATTTGCCCCCCCCCCCAAATGTGCGAATATATACCCTGAATTGGTAGGCCTATATATTGGGGTAGGGGTAAAATTGATTTCCGACAAAAATGATTAGGCCTATTATATTTGGAAAGAGCATAAAAAAGGCATCAAGTGGTAGCCTATATTCACTTTATTTGTAAGTCAATAATATGATTTGGTAAAATTTACCCAGATAGCTAAGAAACAAATGGTAAAATTCTAGTTTAGCTACTTTTTGCTATCTTATAAAGGGGTTAGATTAGGAAAATGAAACTTTCAGGGATGGATCAACAGACTAAAGTATGTCCTGAGAAGGTATTTTGAAGTACCTACCTCCACTCCCTCTAGAGGGTCCTGACCTTTGATGACCTTTAAACATCTTTGTGTTATAAAAATGAAACCTTGCAAAATAGATCTTGTTCTTAAATGAAGTTCTTAAATGAACAAAACTGAACTGTTTTCATCATCAACAAAACTGACAAAACAACAACAAACAAAACAAACATCAACAAACAAAACTGTTTTCGTCATCACAACTTTGCTGAATCTCAATGTATGAGGTTGCAATACATTCCATATTGCATAAATGCAATACATTTATGAAGTGCAAATACATTTCCTAAATTTAAAAAATACCCATTGATATGGCTTATAATTCTTCTCAAATAACAGGAATATTTTTTTGGTCCTGGATTCATTACTGAAATCTTAATTTCCTAACCTATCCCCTTTCCAACATAAAAAGTAGCTAAATTAGAATTGTACCAAACAAACTCACCTCTCTAGTCAGAATTGCATCCTGAATCCAAATTTAACATTCATTTATGTCAGAAATGAACTTTACCTCCTCCCCTACATATACCAATTCAGGGTATATTCCAATTCAGGATATATATTTGCACATTATGGAATGGGGATAAAGTTCATTTCTGATACAAATGAATATTAAATTTGGATTCAGGGTGCAATTCTGACTATAGAGATAAGTTTATTTCTTAGCTGTCTGAATAATCTGTTAATATAAATGTTACCCAACAACTCATGATATGGCTTAAAATTCTGCTGAAATAATAGGAATTGCATTTTCAAAACTAAAGCCAATGAAAAAGAGTCTCAAAACTTAAAATTAAGGTTAAACTTTTTTTTGTCAGAATTCAGATAGACATAAACCTGTCATGAATGCAAACTTCTCAGCACTGGAAATAAGAAAAGAGCAGACATAGTTGCGTTATCTTTTTCAGGGTATGTTTATGGTTCAGGATACATTCCTGAAAGTTTCTTTCACCTAATTCAACTGCTTTCCAAAGATAGTAAGAAAACCCTAAACCAGAATTTTACCAAAAACACAAAAGAAGATACCTTAAATTATATCTTCTAACAACTAAGGCTCAGGAGCTTGTATATGCTTTCAGGTTGTATTGACAAAAGTTCTTGGTGCAATTTTTTACAGATTGTCACTTCATATGCATATACAGGATTGTTGAGTATTGGAAACACTTCATGGGTAAGGAATGTTGGATGCTTAGACCCTGTTTGATGTTGCTTCTTCATCCCACTGTTTCTTCCATGGATTGTTTTTCCAGTCATAGTTGACACTGACCTTGAAGCTTTAGTAAACATCTAATAGCTTACCCATTCTGATGGCAACATACTAATAAAATAAATGTAGGCTTGGCTAGTACCATTAGATTGCTTATTTTATGTTCTTTTCAAATATCATGGTTTCTGCAGTATGTTTCTAATAATCAGACTCTTCAATTGTTATCCACTTTTAAAATAATTTTACATAACATTTATATCCCCAATATTGCTGAGGCAAAACTAACTTCATCAAATCAAAAATGTGGCAACCCATAGGCTATAACAAATAAGAAGTTCTAGTTCATAATTAATCCTCCTCAGAAGGAAATGCTATAACATTCTAAAAATGACTTCAGTAAAGTTCTAAAATTCTTACTTGCATTCTCTCCTAAAAGGGCTTCACTTTATTTACCCCTCCCCCCTATTTTGCAAATTTATAGCCCAAATTATATATTTGGTTTACATATTATATAAATGTATATTGAAAAATGTATATAAAATATATAATTGGGGATACATGTTTGCACATTAGGGGTAGGGGTAAAGTGAAGTATAGTGCCTTCAGAAATGATATAAGTAAGTAGTTAAAAATTTTAAAGTTGTGCTCAAAATTTTATAGTGTTCTTTTGTTCTGAACAGACACAATTGTAAATTATGAATTAGAAAAATGATGTCATCATGAGATTCAACACAACAGTTAGATATATTATTAGAGCAATATACAAGGAATTTACAAGATAAACAACAAAATACAAGTAGAACAACAGGGAAATTTTTTCTATAAGACAGTGGAATGCAAACTTTAAATGAATATTTTGACCAATATCCAAGGGTCATCCTCAGAAAAACAAATGAAAAAAATATAAAAGAAAGTTGAAGGATATATTATCTGCCTGGCAGCAGCTAATACATCCACCCAGTCTGGCACAATTGCTGTGTTTATTGTTGCTTGGTCTTTTTTTGTACATCTGGAGTAGAGTATTCATCTGCCTGCCTCTGTGTCTTGAGCCCCCTGGATTCCATTGGAATGTCATCTTTGGTAGTCTACTGTCTAGCATGCATAATACATGACCAAGAAAGTGCCAGCATCTATACTTGATTACTTCTGTGACAGGTGGTTGCATGGTGTGGGTTTGTATTTGTTCTTATATGATGAAAAGGCAGTGTGGTCTTTGTTGCTACTTGCATTTATAGGATAACTTGTTTCATTAACATCTTTCTTTCAGAAGAGGCCAACCACTAATTATTCACTAGGATTTTCCAATGAAAATACATAACTTACAGGAACAGTGCCTCTTACTAAGACTATTTGAAAAAAACTACGTTTTCTAAAGAGTTAAAGAGGCTGAGTTACAAGGTCGAACCTTAAAACGTACAGGGATTAGGAGGCACAGTTGGGGGGCTACCGCCCCCCAAACCCCCCGCTTTTGCAGCCTTTAAATAAAAAAAAGTTCTTTAAACTGAAAGTAAGGAGCAACATTAAATCTTAAAACCAACAGAAACTATTCCGTATATGAAAGGGGCTGTGCCCTCCTCAACGCCTCGCTCTTTACACTAAAGTTTGACTTTCTCACAACTCTTTTTTTTAAACAATAAAAACTTTAGCGTAAAGAGTGAGGCGTTGAGGAGGGCACAGCCCCTTTCATATACGGAATAATTTCTGTTTGTTTTAAGATTTAATGTCGATCCTTACTTTCAGTTTAAAGAACTTTTTTTTTTATTTAAAGGCTGCAAAAGCGGGGGGTTTGGGGGGTGGCAGCCCCCCAACTGTACCTCCTAATCCCTGTACGTTTTAAGGTTTGACCTTGTAACTCAGCCTCTTTAATTCTTTAGAAAACGTAGTTTTTTTCAAATAATTTCTGCACGTTTTTGTACAGTTTATTACTTATTATTGCTTGACTAACTGTTAGCTGATTGTGTCAGGAGTTAAAGTTGGGGGCTGCCGTCCCCCAAACCCCCGCTCTTGAACATTCTTGTGTTAAGGCTTTTAATTCCTGAATACTCAAATCACGTCGTACAGGGTGCCTCCTAATCCCTGTACGTTTTAAGGTTCGAACTTGTGACTCAGCCTCTTTAACAGCCCCCCAACTGTGCCTCCTAATCCCTGTACGTTTTAAGGGTCGACCTTGTAACTCAGCCTCTTTAACTCTTTAGAAAACGTAATTTTTTTCAAATAATTTAAAAAAGAAACTGAGTTTCTTTTTTAAAGTTTAAATTCAGTATATAAAAAATTTGCTCTGACGGTGAATCGAACCCGGGTTTTCCGCCTGACAGTCTGGAGTATCAACCGCTGGACTAAAGAGACACAATTGTAATTGTTTTTTAGTAAATGGAATCTATTTTTGATGCAAGCAAATTCCCACAAAACTTGATATTTGGTTTTTGGAAAACAGGGAAGGAGTGATCAGATTGAGCTGAAATTTCGAGGATAAGCTCCAAGGCCCCAGGAAAGCTTATCCTCTAAATTTCAGCCCGATCAGACAACGTTAAAGGGGGGTTGTGGTGGGAAAAATTAACATGGGCTATTATAGGAAAACGAGGTTTTTCGTAAATGTAAATTCGGGGGATAATTTTTTCGGTCTGAAAATATCAAAAGGCCCTAACAGGTCGAATTCTGCTTTGAATGAGTCCTCATTCACCCGGATCAGTTGCCAACTGTGGCCTGTAGGCATGGATAAGAAAAAAAAGAGAAATGAACTTTAAGTGGCTATATTTGGTTTTTGGAAAACAGGGAAGAAGTGATCGGATTGAGCTGAAATTTCGAGGATAAGCTCCCGGGCCCTAGTAAAGCTTAACCTCTAAATTTCAACCCAATCGGACAACGTTAAAGGGGGGCTGTGGTCGGAGGGTCGAAACTTCCAGCCCACTTTTACCCATGAAGATAAAGTCGGAGGGGGGTGAAATTTTGCACGTTTCTTAGTTTGAGCTTGGGCTACAAAATGCGATTACCGCTGTCTCTCTGTGACCGCTAGGACTGGAAATCGCTTAACATTGTGGTGGGTCGCCTCTTTATAGAGGCACAAGTGTGCCTCCTTGATATCATATCCTGTTATGGCACTCTCTAATTTTGGTTCAACATAGTGTGCCTAGTGCACAAAGTCATATCACTTTTGTATGTTATGTATTATGAATAAACACTTCTTTCTGTAGATGCTTGTCAAGACAGTTTTTTAAGCTGTTTAGAGTTGGTGCCAACACTACTTCTTCAGGTAACAAGTTCCAGTCTTTAACTGCTCTAACTGACCAGAAAGAAGATCCCTGTCTAGTTGATGCTGTTTGTTTCTGGATTTTTATAGAAGGACCCCTAGTATAGACATTAGTCTGACTAGAAGAATTTGTTGAACTTGGTTCTATCTAGATCCTTTCTCAATTTGAAAATCTGGATTAGGTCCCCTCTTTTCTTCTATAGTTTAGGCTTGGCAGCTTAATTTGTTTCAGGCACTCTTCATATGATATTTCTTTTAGTCCAGGGAGTTGTTTGGTGGCATGTCTCTGCACCTTCTCAATTCTGATAGCGTTGCCAATGTATGAGGGGCTCTAGACTATGTTTCCATACTCAATGGTTGGTCACACAAGGGCTTTGTAGAGTCTGGTGAAGGTTTAGTGTCTAAATGCCTTAAAGACTGCCCGATTAGACCAACCAGCGTGCTTGCCTTATTTGCAATGAGATCTGTGTGTTGGTGGAATTTTAGCCCTGAGTCTATAAAGATCCCCAAGTCTCTTTCACAATCTTTGTGTGATATGACTGAGACAGTGTTTGTTCTTGCTAATGCGAGGGTGTTATTGATGTTTTTTTTGGCTTGGGTCCAATCCATAATGTCTTGCACTGTTTAGCATTGTAGCTAAATCCTAGGCTCTCAAGATTACTATTCAACATGTTAATGTCACTCTGCAGGATGGTTATATCTTCATATTTTGCCACTGGTCTGAAAAGCTTTGTGTCATCTGCAAATAGCTTGATGTGGCTGGTAATACCTTCAGTTATGTTATTTATGTGGAGGATGAAGAGTAGTGACCCTATTACGCTCCCCTGAACAATGCCACTTGGTACACTAGCTTTTGATGACAATGTGTCTTCCACTTTAACAATCTGGCTATGGTCAAGTAGAAAGGAAGATATCCACAAAGTCATCTGCTCACCTATACCAAAGGTACAAAGTCGTGAGAGCAGGATGCTGTGGGGGAATTTGTAAAAAGCCTTTTTTACATAAAACAGAACCACCAGGTGAGTAAGTGGCTCTGCAAGTTCCTCAGTGGCAATCTTCAGCCACCTGGCTGCTATATCATTGGGTCCAGGTGATTTGTTTGGATCTATTTCCCTGGGTAGTTTTAGCACATCACCTTGCCCAACCTTAGTTTCCTTAATCTGGAGTCAATTTGTTGGACTTACAGGGCTGTCAGTTGTAGTGCTGGCTTCTGGGGATTTGGTGGTGTATGCTAAGCTGAAGAACCGGCTCAGTACTTCTGCTTCTCAGCCAGGGTGTTGGCTTTATTGCCATTTTCTTGCTTCAGGTCAGGGTTTCAGGTTCTACTAGTGAGCTTTTTGTTGATGTGTTTCCAAAAAATTTTTGGGTTGGTTTTGCCTTGCTGGCAACTTACTGTTCCTGCTCCTTTTCAATTTTTCTGGATTCACTGCGGACTTTATTGCTAGCTTGTCAGTATGCCTTTTTGTTTTCCTCGCTCCTGAATTTTCTTAATTTCTTAAACTTCCTTTGTTTAATGTTCATCAGTTGCTTTGTATTGGGGTCTAATGTTGGTAGAATTTTGGGGACTGTTTTCTTGCTAGTGACTGAGCAGCAAGCAACTACTGTTTTGATGATGTCAGTGACTAGTTGCAGCTGATTGTTTACATCATCTTCAAGCCTCATGCATTCCCAGTCTACACTTTGCATCATGCTCTTGTACTTAGCTGCATCTAACCTGGTTATGGTCTTCTTTGTATATTTGTTTGGCTTTGCAGAGTTTAGTCTAATCTCTGCTGACATGCTTAAACTACTCTGCTCAAAATCTGTATAAGTGGTTGGCCTCTTCCTTCAGATGAGGCCAGCCACTAATTATTCACTAGGATTTTGCAATGAAAATATCCAAAAAAGGATTTTTACAACTTTCATGGGGGAGGCAATGCCCCACTCCTCAATTGATGCCCCTGCTCCCAGTACTAACATATAGTCAATGTTTGTTATGGCATACATTTAAAACTTGTATGCCTATATTGATAGACCTTCTAGGCCTAGGAAAACTTATCTTTAACCAAACTTTTCTAGGATAAGGTATGACATTTTAGATTTAGCTAATTCCAGAGTACTAACCCTATAGTAGGCTAGGCTACAATCCTGTGACTATGCTCAAACTTCTTACTCTATCTTTTTTTTAGTCTGATACTAATTAAGAAAATGTTTCCTGCATTACCTTAAATTGCAATGTCCATCAAAATAAGGAAGAATCCTGTGGAGCTGCTGGTCAGTGATGATGGGAAGCTGGTGTCCCATTATGTCTTCCATGGTCTGAAGGACCAGCTCTTGTTCATGGTAATCTTAAATCCATCAAAAAAGGGTGTGGTTACAGCTATCTCAGGAAGATTTTTCCAATGGGCTGCCACTCTTTTGGAGATGTAGTGGTTGTGGACTCTGGTATATACTCTCTTCCAGGATAACTTTTTACTATGCCCTTTTGTCATGAAGGATTCAAAGAGCTGAAAGGGCTTTTAACAGGAGGAGTTGGCATTCAAAAGCTTATAGGTCATTAGGACACCACTTGTCTGGCATCTGTAAATGAGTGTTGGGACCTTTAGCTTTTTCAATTGAGATGGGTAGTCAAAATTCTTACATCCATCAACAACTTTTGTTACCTGTCTTTGGACTTAGTCAATTTTCTGCTGATTCCCCATGTTCAAGGATGTTGCATGTTCAAGGATGTTTACTGCATGACATAACATTGGGGGATCTACTATGTACTGTATGATAAATTCCCCTTGTGGGCACAAAATTAGAGTGCATTCATATCTTCCTGTATGGAAGCTCTTGTCATTAACAACTCTGCATATCCAATATGTTTTCAATCATGAGCATGAAGTCTCATCTTATTTCTTACAACTTTTGGAGCATCATTACTGTGGATATCTAACAAAATTTGACCCAAGATTGTTCCCTGAGAAACACCACTAATATATAGCCTACATTTCTTTTCAATTCCAATTCGGAATGTTAGGGTTCAGTGGCGGATCCAGGGGGCGCACTTGCTCCTAACGCAAGTTTATCAATCTATTTTGCGCCCCCACCTAATTTTTTTTTGGATCAACCTATTTTGCACCCCCTCCCCCTAAAAAAAAATCATTGATCCGCCCCTGTTAGGGTTATATTTTGCATAGTTGTTTGCACAGTTTACTGGTAATTAATGGCAGTGTCTGTCTTTTGCTACTCTAGTAATTTACACTTTGTAGATCTACAGGATGATATATTTTTTTGTTAAATTTCTGCTGATTTTTCACACACTTTTTTATTTTTAAACTTGGTGCTTGGTAAGCACTAAAACTGTGATCCTGCATTGAACATCTTTTGCACGAAAAATTGAGTTCCTGGGTTTTCCTTATTTTTTAAGAGGTATATGGTTGTGTAAGTTTCCAACTAGCCAATTTAAAGATTAATTTTATTTCATTTCATTTCATTTGTCATATTTCATTTTTAGTGTCATTGGTACTTTAAAAACATAGAAAGTTATGTGTCAAGGGAGTACTTTGAGACTATCCAAAAAAGTTTAAATTTCAATGACTATTGCCTTATTACAACGCTATTTTTTAGGATTAGTTCATGACAAAATGGATGGAGCAGGATCTAGTATCATCATAGGACAAGAAACAGCATCCTTTAGTTTTCTGTTAGACTTTAATGAACCAGTTGGTACAATTGTAAAGAATCTGAAGGAATCATACAATGTTTATGTAAATGAGCCAGAAATTTACCTCCAAAATATTGAATATGTTAACAAAAATACTAAGCTATCTGAAATATGCATTGAAAAAGAAGGCAAAGGCCAAATTCAAGTTGAGATATCAACTGGAGCAAATGGAAACACCAAAATTAATATCCTAGATGTGGTTAGGCCTGCAGATGGAGCTGTAAGTGAAGAAGAAATTAAGACAAGGTAATTTATTTTTTTTTTACAGTTTTCCAAGTGCATTTTGTAGATCTTCATAGTCTTGATTTTATACTGCTAAGCATTAGAAAATGCTTAGATTTGAAAACTAGATAAAATGTATATTTGGTTTCATTGCATGTTGTTTTGTATATTTGGTTTCATTGCAAAAAGTATCACATATTCCATTTATTAAGGAAACAAAAACTTTAAGTTTGTCTTCAGCGTGCTTAGTAGGGAAGTTTTACCTCGTCTAACAATCATAAATTTCGATAAGGGGACTTGGTGACATATTGAGACCTGACTTAAGTCCACAATCAGCCACCGAAACGTAATATATAAGCCTTCATAATTGTGCCTTCATAACCCTAAAACAGGCCAAAAAATTTAGTATTCTCTGGTATGAATAAGAGTTATCAGTCTAAGCACCAGTGCATTCATAGTAAAGAGTAATATGCCTTCGCTGTATTAGATTTTTTGTCATTAAAATCCAATATATTCATCCTTACATAGTAATCTTGTAGTTTTTAATCTTGTAGCCAAAACTATAAATAAGCATTTACTTACCTGCCATCAGAACTTTTGCTGTGTGTTCATGTCCTAACTTAAATGGGTAATTATTAACTTATCCCGCAACCTGGAACGCTGATTAAAAATATTGAGGGCACAATATTCTTTTTATTTGATCCGATAAATATTTCGTTATGTATATCAAACATCATCGCCACGAGAAACGTACCCATAAAAATGTTGTTTTACGAGTTATGTGTGTATCAGATAAACCAGAGAAACAGGGAGTTTAGTTGCAAAAAATGCTGTAACTCAAACTTTTTTTTTGTGTGGGGGGGGGGATTAAAATTTCATACGAAAAACAATCTGGTTTTACGATCTTTTACTGGCTCAAAATTTGGCGTAGCAATAGCAGGTAAATATGGTGTTATCTGGCTTTTCTTTTTGACACGCGCTTGGGGAATAATTTGATAGAGTTGCGAAAATGCGTCACAAAAATAAACCAATGGAATTAGAACACATTTTTGGGCACGGTTAGTATGGGATAGTAATCTTTCTGTTTGTCTTTTGGCAAACTTCAAACAGGAATCTTTATAAAACTTATGGCTATCATGATTGCTTGCTTGCAACAGGACCAGACGCTTTCCCTCCTCACCTAGCATCTGAAATTGAGATATTACGTGGGAATTCGTTTAACCGTAAGCTCCCCAGACTCACGGCGGCTGGGCTTGCAGAGCCACTATTAAGATATATGTGTTGTTGAATATTTTCTGCCCTTGTTTCTTACAGCCCTAATTCAATGGACGACCAATGCTGTACAAAACACTATTTTGTGTTTGTCTATGTCAAATATACATATATTTGTGAAGAAGATCAAATTATTTCCTAAAAAAAAATTACAAAGAAACAAGACTAAAAACAATCATTTAATGAGAGAAAATAAAAAAAAATGATTATTTTGACTAAAATGTTATACCTAGTTTTCTGGGCATCCAGGATCCATCCATTCTAATTCAGTATAATAATGACTGGATGAGCAAAGGTATGTGGTGCTCTGGGATTTTGTTCTTGGGGGTCGCTGCATATTACTGTAAGCCTAAAAATTTGTGGTTTTTGTGATAGCTTCTTATAATCTAATTTTATGCTGCTCAACATTGATTTGAAGCACTTTGATTTGAAACCATTAAAATATAATATTAATGTATTATATTTTACATTAATATTATATTTGTGGTAAATTGTAATATTCTCTAGAAAATTATAAAATAATATGGGATAACAACAGCCATTAAAAGAGAGGATAGAAAAATTGCATTACTTTGACCAAAATATTGCATCTAGTTTTGTGATGTCCCATCCATTCTGCTTTGTAATAACAATGACTGGATGACTCAAGGTACTTACTATTCTACTTTTTATTTTTTGGGGAGGGAGTGGTTAATTACTGTACGCCTAAAAACTTTAGTGATCCTTTACGGTAGATCTTTACAATTTAAATTTTATGTTACTTAACATTAGAAACTGCTTAAATTTTTGGTAAAATATAATTATTCCCTGAAAACAGTATGGGGCTCTCTGAAAACAGAAGGACATTGATGCACACAGAGAAAAAATCTCATTATTTTGAAGAAAAAATTTGCACCTTGTTTTCTGGGTATCCTTGTCACATCCACTCTAATCAAGTTTTGCAATTACTGGATGGATCAAGGTACATAATAGTGTTGGTTTTTATTTGAGTAGACATGGCTGGATGTTACTGTAAGCTTAAAGACACGAGTGGTTCTTCATAGTAGGTCTTCATAACTTAAGTTTCATGCCACTTTACATTAGAAAGCACTTTGACTTGAAAGCTTGGTAAAGTTTGGGTATTTGCTGAAGAATTATGTTTGGTAAAACATAATTATTCAGTAAAAAAGTATAAAAAGAGGTAGGACCAAAGACAATCATTAGTTGAAAGCAAAATCTGATTATTTTGACAAAGCCTTTTGCCTAGTTTTCTAAGTATCCTTAGTTATCTAAGTATCCTTAAGTATCCTGTTCTGAGTATCCATGTCCCATGCACCCTAGTTTAGTATAACAATAACTGGAAGGGCCAAGATATGCACTAAACTAGGTTTTTTATTTAGTGGAAGGGGTTGGATGTTGTTTTAAGCTGAAGAACTATAGTGGTCCGTTCTACTGGTGTCAACAATCTTTCGTTTTATGCTCCTATTTGCAAACTTATGAACAATTTTATTCATTGTGACAAAATAACAGAAAAGGCTCTTGTTCAGCTTCTTAGATTACCTTGTGTAC
The DNA here is from genome assembly GCA_027921565.1 of Artemia sinica. NCBI lineage: Eukaryota > Metazoa > Arthropoda > Branchiopoda > Anostraca > Artemiidae > Artemia > Artemia sinica. The sequence goes on along the minus strand of CM051260.1, from coordinate 76,071,177 downwards.
AGCGTTAAATATTTCTGAGGGAAGGGTACAGCATTTCAGAGCCAAGCAGACATAGCTCGAATAGTTGCTTGTTTGCTGTCAGCTTTCTGTATATGGTTTGGCTACCTTAAAGTGTATTTCTCATCAAATTAGAGAAATTTTGAAGGGGTAGATTCTATATTGAGTCAAGCATGTAGATGTAGATTATTCCAGTTTCTGGCCATTGTTTCAAGAAACTGGGGGCTGTTAAATACTCATTTGGTTTTGCCATTACTCAGGAAAAGATTAGTTTTTGCATCCCTTTGCCATCATCTAAAAACTGAAATCGCTTTATTTTTAATAATTTTTACACCCTTTATCAGGTATCCATGTGATTGCCCAGCAATGCTCCCAGCTGGTCGACAAGTATAATAAAAACTGCTAAATTGGACTTTACTTCTTCCTATAATTTTACATGATGAAAATAGAAAATAAGGCAAGAATAGTTAATTGAAAAGGGAATATAAAAAAAAAATTATAAAAACAACAGAGAAGAGACTATATTTAGCAATTTGTTATCACTCTAAGAATATTCGAAACGGTTCAAGCATGCTTTGTATTGGTCTGGACAAACAGGGTGAAATTTACTGATAGGTTACTAGCCAAGGATCCACCTTGTGGTAGGGGGGAGGGTGAGTCAATCCTAACAAAGATTAGATTTAAGGTAATTTCTCATGACTAAAATTGTGACCAAGATTTATTCCAATTATTGCTGGCATGCTCAGCTGACAATCAAACAGTTTGTGGTAGCTGTGTGTTGTGTGGTTTTACTTTAAGTAAGGAGCAACCCGGCTCAATAGTAACTAAAACTCTAAAAAAACGGAATTTTGATACCAATAGATACATCAAAAGAATCAGATTTTAATGCTGATTTCAAATATATAAGTTTCATCAAGTGTAGTCTTACCCATCAAAAGTTATGCGTCCTGAGAAAATTTGGCTGATTTTTGAAAAAAAGGGGGAAAGGCCCCCTAAAAGCTATAGAACCTTAATGAAAATCACACCATCAAATCCAGCGTATCAGAGAACCCTACTGTAGAGTTTTCAAGCTCCTAACTGCAAAATTGTGGAATTTTATATTTTTTGCCAGAAGAAAGATCATGGATGTGTGTTTATTTATATTTTTTTTTTCAGGGGGGATCTTATCGACCCAGTGGTCCTAGAATATCGTGGGAGGGCTCGTTCGACTGGAAATTAAAGGTCCTAGTGCTATTTTTAAGTGACAAAAAAATGGAGGGCAACTAGGCCCCCTCCCACGCTCATTTTTTCCCAAAGTCACCCGATCAAAATTTTGAGATAACCATTTTGTTCAGCATGGTCGAAAATATAATAAATATGTTTTTCAACGGGGATTTTTTCTGGTAGTGGGGGGGGGGGGCTCGAGGGTTATGTGGGAGGATCTTTCCATGGAGGAAGGGACATTGCTATGAAGGGGGCGCCGGATTTCCCAGCATCAGAGGCAACGCTGTAGCGTTGCCTATAGTAAAGGCCATACGGCTCCAATGTTTTATTATTTATATTATTTTTTTTTTTTCCCAGAGGCACTTCATATGGAAGGGGTTGTCGTAGAAACTTCAAAGGAGGATCATTCGATTGGAAATCGAGAGTTCTAGTGCCCTTTTTAATAGTCGAAAATGATTGGAGGGCAACTAGCCCCCCCCGCCACGCCCACAATTCCCCCAAACACATCCAATCAAAATTTTGAGATAGCCATTTTGTTCAGCATAGTTGATTTCCAGATAGAAAATATATTTTTGAGGAGGACACTCCCCCACAACCCTCAGGGCAAGGGTTTTAAGTTATGCCCTGGGGGCATATAAGGTTTTTATAGAAGGCGTTGTCGTGGAAACTTCAAAACAGGCTCAATCGATTGGAAATTAAAGGGCTAGTGCCCTTTTTAATAATCTAAAGTGATTGGAGTTTAACTAGCCCCCTCCCCCCCCCACGCCCATCATTTCCCCAAACACATCCAATCAAAATTTTAAGATAGCCATTTTGTTCAGCGTAGTTGATTTCCAGATAGAAAATATATTTTTGAGGAGGACACTCCCCCACAACCCTCAGGGCAAAGGTTTTAAGTTATACCCTGGGGGCATATAAGGTTTTTATAGAAGGCGTTGTCGTAGAAACTTCAAAAAAGGCTCATTTAATTGGAAATTCAAAAAGCTAGTGCCCTTTTTAATAGTCGAAAGTGATTGGAGGGCAACTATCCCCCCCCCACGCCCATTATTCTCCCAAACACATCTAATCAAAATTTTGAGATAGCCATTTTGTTCAGCGTAGTTGATTTCCAGATAGAAAATATATTTTTGAGGAGGACACTCCCCCACAACCCTCAGGGCAAGGGTTTTAAGTTATGCCCTGGGGGCATATAAGGTTTTTATAAAAGGTGCTGTCGTAGAAACTTCAAAACAGGCTCATTCGATTGGAAATCGAGAGTTCTAGTGCCCTTTTTAATAGTCGAAAATGATTGGAGGGCAACTAGCCCCCCCCCACGCCCATTATTCTCCCAAACACATCTAATCAAAATTTTGAGATAGCCATTTTGTTCAGCGTAGTTGATTTTCAGATAGAAAATTATTTTTGAGGAGGATACTCCCCTACAACCCTCAGGGCAAGGGTTTTAAATTATGCCCAGGGGGCATATAAGGTTTTTATAGAAGGCGTTGTCGTAGAAACTTCAAAACAGGCTCATTTGATTGGGAATTAAAGAGCTAGTGCCCTTTTTAATAGTCGAAAGTGATTGGAGTCTAACTAGCTCACCTCCCCCCCCCCCCACACGCCCATCATTTCCCCAGACACATCCAATCAAAATTTTCAGATGACCATTTTGTTCAGCGAAGTTGATTTCCAGATAGAAAATATATTTTTGAGGAGGACACTCCCCCACAACCCTTACGGCAAGGGTTTTAAGTTATGCCCTGGGGGTATATAAGGTTTTTATAGAAGGCGTTGTTGTAGAAAATTCAAAAAAGGCTCATTCGATTGGAAATTAAAGGGCTAGTGCCCTTTTTAATAGTCGAAAATGATCGGAGGGCAACTCTCCCCCCACTCCCATCATTCCCCCAAACACATCCAATCAAAATTTTGAGATAGCCATTTTGTTCAGCGTAGTTGATTTCCAGATTGAAAATATATTTTTGAGGAGGATACTCCCCCACAACCCTCAAGGCAAGGGTTTTAAGTTATGCCCTGGGGGCATATAAGGTTTTTATAGAAGGTGTTGTCGTAGAAACTTCAAAACAGGTTCATTCGATTGGAAATCGAGAGTTCTAGTGCCCTTTTTAATAGTCGAAATTGATTGGAGGGCAACTAGCCCCCCCCACGCCCATCATTCCTCCAAACACATCCAATCAAAATTTTGAGTTAGCCATTTTGTTCAGCGTAGTTGATTTCCAGATAGAAAATTATTTTTGAGGAGGATACTCCCCTACAACCCTCAGGGCAAGGGTTTTAAATTATGCCCAGGGGGCATATAAGGTTTTTTATAGAAGGCGTTGTCGTAGAAACTTCAAAACAGGCTCATTCGATTGGAAATCGAATGTGCCCTTTTTAATAGTCGAAAGTGATTGGAATCTAACTAGCTCACCTCCCCCCCCCCCATGCCCATCATTTCCCCAAACACATCCAATCAAAGTTTTCAGATGACAATTTTGTTCAGCGTAGTTGATTTCCAGATAGAAAATATATTTTTGAGGAGGACACTCCCCCAAAACCCTCAGGGCAAGGGTTTTAAGTTATGCCCTGGGGGCATATAAGGTTTTTATAGAAGGCGTTGTTGTAGAAAATTCGAAACAGGCTCATTCGATTGGAAATTAAAGGGCTAGTGCCCTTTTTAATAGTCGAAAATGATTGGAGGGCAACTCCCCCCCCCCCACTCCCATCATTCCCCCAAACACATCCAATCAAAATTTTGAGATAGCCATTTTGTTCAGCGTAGTTGATTTCCAGATTGAAAATATATTTTGAGGAGGATACTCCCCCACAACCCTCAGGGCAAGGGTTTTAAGTTATGCCCTGGGGGCATATAAGGTTTTTATAGAAGGCGTTGTCGTAGAAACTTCAAAACAGGTTCATTCGATTGGAAATTAAAGAGCTAGTGCCCTTTTTAATAGTCGAAAGTGATTGGAGTGTAACTAGCCCCCCCCCCCCACGCCCATCATTTCCCCAAACACATCCAATCAAAATTTTGAGATAGCCATTTTGTTCAGCGTAGTTGATTTCCAGATAGAAAATATATTTTTGAGGAGGACACTCCCCCACAACCCTCAGAGCAAGGGTTTTAAGTTATGCCCTGGGGGCATATAAGGTTTTTATAGAAGGCGTTGTCATAGAAACTTCAACACAGGCTTATTCGATTGGAAATTAAAGGGGTAGTGCCCTTTTTAATAGTCGAAAATGATTGGAGGGCAACTAGCCCCCCCCCACGCCCATCATTCCCCCAAAAACATTCCAATCAAAATTTTGAGATAGCCATTTTGTTCAGTGTAGTTGATTTCCAGATAGAAAATTTTTTTTGAGGAGGACACTCCCCCACAACCCTCAGGGCAAGGGTTTTAAGTTATGCCCTGGGGGCATATAAGGTTTTCATGAAGGCGTTCTCGTAGAAACTTCAAAACAGGCTCATTCGATTGGAAATTAAAGGGCTAGTGCCCTTTTTAATAGTGGAAAGTGATTGGAGTGCAACTAGTCCCCCCCCCCCGACGCCTATCATTTCCCCAAACACATCCAATCAAAATTTTGAGATAGCCATTTTGTTCAGTGTAGTTGATTTCCAGATAGAAAATATATTTTGAGGAGGACACTCCTCCACAACCCTCAGGGCAAGGGTTTTAAGTTATGCCCTGGGGCATATAAGGTTTTTATAGAAGGCGTTGTCGTAGAAACTTCAAAACAGGCTCATTCGATTGGAAATTAAAGGACTAGTGCCCTTTTTAATAGTCGAAAGTGATTGGAGTGTAACTAGCCCATCTCCCCCCCCACGCCGATCATTTCCCCAAACACATCCAATCAAAATTTTGTTCAGCGTAGTTGATTTCCAGATAGAAAATATATTTTTGAGGAGGACACTCCCCCACAACCCTCAGGGCAAGGGTTTTAAGTTATGCCCTGGGGACATATAAGGTTTTTATAGAAGGTGTTGTCGTAGAAACTTCAAAACAGGCTCATTCGATTGGAAATTAAAGGGCTAGTGCCCTTTTTAATAGTCGAAAGTGATTGGAGTGCAACTAGCCCCCTCCCCCCTACGCCCATCATTTCCCCAAACACATCCAATCAAAATTTTGAGACAGCCATTCAATTAAACATAGTTTTAAGTTCTGGAAATTAGGTCTTTGAGGATGACAACTCCCCCACAGCCCTCAGGGCAAGGGTTGTAATTTAAGGATTTTCCGAATCCTTCCCATTATTTCTTATGGAAGGGATGCTCGTATAAACTTTAGAGAGGGCTCATTTGACTGAAAATTGAAAGTTCTTGTTCACTTTTTAAGAGTCAAAAGAGATTGGAGGGTAACTAGCCCCCCCCCCCCTCCAAGCCATAAATGCATCAGATAAAAATTTTGAGATAGAAATTTTGTTAAAATAGTTCAAAGTTCTGATAACAAAAAACTCCAGTGTCGACACAGCCCACCAGAGCCCGGGGGTAGGTGTTTTAAGTTATGCCCTGGGGCATAACTTATTAAGGGGGGTTTATAACTTATGGGAAGGGGTTTTGTATGGGAAGAACACATAGGAAATCTATTATAATTATCCAACTTTAAGGTTAAAATACATACTCTGTGATAGATGCAAAATTGCTTTGGCACACAAAATCCTATTAAGGTCAATTCCAAACAGTCGTGATCCCTTTGTGTCAGCAAGTGAAATGGTCTAAACCCCCTTATTGGAGCTATTTTTTCAATCTATTCATTGTTGTCAATCGCTGTCCACAAGTTATGCAAGCTGTCTATTGTTCATATATAAGGTTTTTATCAAAGAGGTTTTTATCAAAGACTTTGAAAAAAGCCTCATTCGATTTAAATTGAAAGTTCTAGATCTGTTTTTAAAGTCAAGAATAATCGGACAGTAAGTACCCCCCCCCCCTCCATGCCATAAAAACTTGAAACTTTTTGCCATCAAAAACGAACAAAAATTAATTTAAAAAAAACTTAAGTTAGTTTTTAAAATAAGTTTTTCAAAGAAAAGTAAAGGCCATTTTAAACTTAAGCTCAGTTGATACGAATACCTGTTAAAATTCAAACTCAAAACGACCAGAAATTACTATTAAAGAATAAATGAAACCCAAAACGAACAGAAATTAAATAAACAATCATAGCAAAAAACATACAACAAGTAATAATATAAATGAATAAATAGATCTTAAAGCGAGTAGTGCTTAGATTGAATATGAAAACCAAGCTTAAAACGAAAACAAATGTTTTGCTATTAAAGTATAAATGAAACTTAAAACGAACAGAAATTAAATATACAATCAATGCGAACAAACATACAATATATATTAATGTAATTGAATAAATAAATCTTAAAACGAGTGAAACTTAAAAAGAATATGCAAATCAAGTTTGAATCGAATACAAATAACTACAAACAAGAGTTTGGGTATCGCCTCACTGCAGAAGCCTAAAACCTACTGCGTCATTGGCGCTTTACTGAAAACGAATTATATTACAAATGTTTTCTTTTGTACTTAATATTGAAAATAAATATTAAAATTACAGTAAAATTTTGAACTGATGAGCTTTTAGCTATTAATATCATTTTGCATCAAATATTCAGTTTAATTTGTTAGTTCTTTTCAAGATTGGTCAAGACAAATATAGTTTCACTACAACAAAATTTGGATACTGCCCCCTTCTTTAACTGTAAAAACCTAAAGCCTTCTGCGTCATTGGTGCTTCACTGAAAACGAAGTACTCGTATATTACAAATTTATTATTTTCCAGTTCTTACAGCATTGAAAATGAAAATAAAAATTACAGTGAAAAAAAATCTTGAACTGATGGATCTTTCAACAATTAATATCATCATATATCTAATATTCAATTTGATTTTGTTTATACTTTCCAAGACTGTTCAAGACTCATATAGTTTTTGCCATTTTTTTTAACTCTGCCATTTTTTCTAACTAATCGTGTTAGTTTGTTATGAAAACATTCTATGGCTTCTAGGCATTTTATTTCAGCGGAAAACTGCACCTCAAACTTTGTGGAACATGCATTTTCTTGCATGAAACACCAAAATATAATAAAATGTCAAGTTTCGGAGTGTTCCACCACTCGCAAGCAAGTGTCATTGGTATTTTTGAATCCGCATGGTCAATTTAGGGGGTGGAGGGTAGGCTAATTCTCATAGCAGCCCCATTCCGTCGTGGTATGATTCACATTTTCAACACCTGGCGTCCGGACTATCATATAATCTACCAAGCATACAACTACCCCAAAACAGTATCAATAAATAAATGAAACTCAAAACGAACAAAAATTAAAATAAATATTAGAGTCAAACTCAAAACGAGCATAAATTAATATGAGTAGAGTTCAAAACCCCTATGCTTTCTAAAATCCAGAATATAATTTGTACCTTACTGAAAAAAATTCAAATGAGTTTACTGAAAAAAAATGTGCATTGTCAATTTAATATACATATGCTGATATTTATTCCCTAAAATCTTAATTAATTTTTGATTTCTTAAAGTTACAAAAGTGAAAACATTTCAAAGAATTGTTTTCAGTAAAACGCCAATGACGCAGTAAGTTTTAGGCTTCTGCAGTGAGGCGATACCCAAACTCTTGTTTGTAGTTATTTTTTATTCGATTCAAACTTGATTTATATATTCTATTTAAGTTTCACTCGTTTTAAGATTTATTTATTCATTTACATTAATATATATTGTATGTTTGTTCGCATTGATTGTATATTTAATTTCTGTTTGTTTTAAGTTTCATTTATACTTTAATAGCAAAACATTTGTTTTCGTTTTAAGCTTGATTTTCATATTCAATCTAAGCACTACTCGCTTTAAGATCTATTTATTCATTTATATTATTACTTGTTGTATGTTTTTTGCTATGATTGTTTATTTAATTTCTGTTCGTTTTGGGTTTCATTTATTCTTTAATAGTAATTTCTGGTCGTTTTGAGTTTGAATTTTAACAGGTATTCGTATCAACTGAGCTTAAGTTTAAAATGGCCTTTACTTTTCTTTGAAAAACTTATTTTTCGGAAAGTTTTTTTTAATTAATTATTTAAAAAAACGATAAGAAGTTAAATAAAAAAATAAACAAGTTTTTCAACTGAAAGTAAGGAGCAACATCAAAACTTAAAATGAACAGAAATTATTAAGTGTATGATTGGGTCTGCCCCCTAGTCAATACCTCGCTCTTTAAGCCAAATATTTTTTAGTACTTTCATAAGAGCCATTTAATCTAATTAACGGCCTTTGTGATTAAAGGGTCATTTTTAAAGAATTGGAACAAATTTTGAACTTTAGTGTAAAGAACGAGGTAATGACTTGGGGGCGAACCCCTAATATACGTATTAAAAATAAATGGACATAGAAGTTCGTTACGTAAGTTAATTCGTAAGTTACGTATATTGATTACTAATAAAAACGTTTGTAAATAAAATTAAACAACTTTCGAGAAAGCTATTTAGCCAAATAAAAGTAAAATTAATATGCAATTTTTTTTAAATTATTAATGTACGGTGAGCCAAAATCAAAACCTCCATTAATTCAAAAACGTTCAAAAATTAAATAAAAAAAAAAAATTAACTGAAAGTAAGGAGCATTCTTAAAACTTAAAACGAACAGAAATTATTCCGTATATGAAAGAGGCTGTCCCCTCCTCAACGCCTCGCTCCTTATTCTAAAGTTAGGACAGTCCCTTTCATATATGGAATAATTTCTGTTATTTTTAAGTTTTAATGTTGCTCCTTACTTTCAGTTAAAAAAACTTGTTTTTTTTAATTTAATTCAGTAAAAAAATGACAAAGTCATAGGGTTTATTTATAACCAAGAGATGATTAACAAAATCCTAAAAAAAAGTTCATGTTGTAAATAGCTTAAAAAAAGAAGAAGAAAAAACAAAGACAAATTGAGTTACCAAATAGCATCCTGATAGTTTGAAACTATTTGGATTTTTTTTTTTAACTCGTTTTCCTCAACTCATCAACCTGTTTGCTCTTGTTTGGCATATAAATTTGTTAATATATGAGCCGTTTTTTTTTTTTACCACTGCTGGAGTTTAATCTCGTCGAAATTTTATAAGTATCTGCACTTCTGATGACCGTGCAATAATACAATATTTCTTGAAACCTTTCTTGCTTTGATTATGTAAAATTAAGAAACATCATAAACTGGTGATTGAACACACCAAAAAGTATAAACAAGACACTATTATACAAGTCTTGATGGCGTAGCAGTACGGGCGCCTGTATATAGCTACTTGATTAAATGCTTTTATTACGTTTTAGCTAACTGTTAACACTGAAATCTTAGCCTGAAAGTTTTATGATTAAAGCGATTATTAGATTCTACATTAAACATATCTTTATAAGGAAGCTTTCCGGAAACAAAGGGAGGGAGGGGAAGGTTAAAACAGTTATTCTTTCAGAGTCTATCCCAGACTAGGTTTTGTGGCAAAAATAGGTAAGTTAAATAGAAAATATAAGATGCTGCTTTTTTCAAGTTCAAAAACTTGAACCTGAAAAAAGCAGAACAATAACGAAATATTGTCGCTCTTGACAAAACGCTTCCAGTTGTGCGTAAAGATTCTTTACTATTTAATGACGAAATGAGGTCATTATGACTTTACTGTTCAATGACGCAAAATTATCAATAGGGACTGCAATATCTGAAGTCTCATTGGAAATATTATACAAATACGTTCCTTGATGTACAACCTATTTACTCAAATAGAGATGACAGTTATTCGTCGGATTTTGACGAAAATACAAGTAGATTGCCTAAGTAGCTTGTCACTTTCTACAATTTTACAAGTTGATCCAGAAAGACTTCTGATAAACAGATCGACATCACTTGATTTAAGTTGAACGAGACAATGTTATTTGATCAATTTGACTTTACAGGCTATATTTAGTACTTATTTATTTTGTAGATGGGTTGAAGATCCTCTATTTAAAGCAGAACAAGAAAGATTGAAAATGCCTGATGATCCATGCGAATGGACAAGGGAACATGTACAATTTTGGTTGAATTGGGCTGTAAAAAGGTTCTCATTGAAACAGATAAATCCAGCCATGTGGAAAAATATTGATGGTGTCTCATTATGTACAATGACCCACACAATCTTCAAAAAGTTGGTAAAAGTGGATGAAAATGATAATTTCTGGACTCATATGAAGCTCTTGAAGGAATGCAAGTTTGTTGGTAAGTTTCCCTCATATTCTCTTTCAAAATATGCCAGGATCTACTGTATTGTAAACACTTAACAGAAGAATGTACTGCAGAGGAGTGACAGGGGAGGTGTCATTTCGAGCTTGCCAAATTTTACTGCTAGTTTGAGGTGCTAATTTTTCTGCTTGAGGTTTAGTTGTAGCGTAGTGCTAATAAATAAAGTTCTACTGGTACTACTAACAACCATGGAACGCTAATTCAGAAAAATGTAGGAGAGGGGAACAAGGATTTTTTTCCAATTTTTATTTAATAAAACTACAAAGAAAGGTATCTTATTTGATTTTTTTTTTTGGGGGGGGGGTATTTTCAAATGACTGTACCAAAATATGTAGGGAGAAAATATTGCAGGATTTTTTTCAATTTTTATTGAACCAAACTACAAAGAAAGATTTTTTTTGGGGGGAGGGGGGGGGCTGGTTCATATGACTGTACCAAAAAACTTGTTTTAAAAAAAACATGTAAGGGGGGACAATACAATCTAGGGGGAATGTCTTCCTCCCCCAGTTTTTTGCTCCTGCTAACAGCTTATTACAGCTCAAAGCTGTTTAAGGTAAACACCGCATTATGCTGTATCAGTTTATTGACTGATTATTTACCCCATGGGTCGCCACTCCTCGAATGAGAAGGCCTTGCAAGAAGCACGTTCGAATGAAAGTCCCCAGTGCTTCCAGGCAGGACTTCATCCACTGCGATATCTTAGGGGGAGTGATTGTAAGTGCTAAATAAGTTGGACATATGCACAAGAAGTTAGAAGGTTTGGTGCTATAATCCTTAAAAAAAACGGCAAGATTAGGTCGATTAAATCAATAGCCTATATGTATTATTTCAATTTCAGCCCTTTTGGTAAGGTTTTGCTCCATTAGGTTGTTTGGGGAAAGGGCAAGATTCTGGGAATTGAAGGAAGGGCGTAGCTTATGTTAAGCCTCGTTTTCTCGTGGAGAGAAAATGCAGCACCCAAAGAGGCAATAATATATAGTTCCCTAGGATCCATTACAAAATCCTAACAAGGATTGGGGGGGGGGGTGGATCTTGGGGATAAATTGGGAGAGAAGTTGTCAATTATATTAGTTTCTCAGCTACAAGAGTACACCAATAAAACCACAAGAATAGTCACCCCCCCCCCCAAGTTGGCTCCATGACACAAAAAACCGGAAAAGAGGAAAGAAAAATAAAATAAAAATTAAACAGTAAAATAAGAAAAAAACTGATGCCGTTAATCAACTTTAATCGGACGATACGTGGCCTCACACTCTCTTCCCCCCAAGAAAAAAGAAAATTAGACTCTCTTACAGCCAACTCGTAAATAAGAATGCATAACACCATCCTTTGATGATCAACTTAGAAAAATTACCTAAGTTCGAGAATCAATCTTTACACATATATAAAAAAGAAAAAGTAACAGTCTTAATTAATGTATAACCAAGCTATGTGAAATGAATAAAAGACTTTCTTAATAACTATTTATAGATTTAAATTAATGCTTGAATATTCAATCAGGTGCCAAAGGAATGACAGGCCAATGGTCACAGTGATGGAAGTGTAGAGTTGAAAGTTTCTGATGCAGCCGTGTAAAATTAAAAGAAGCAGATGGAAGGACATAAACTGATCTAAGGTTTGAGATGGCTGAACAGCAGACGAGTTTGCTAGCTTCACACCGAGTTTGGCCTCTTTAGGAAGAGACGCTCTACTCCGTAAATTCTACTGGAAAGTAGAAATTCGTATGGTAGAACAGTAAGAAATATATCATCGGATCAATGTGAAGAAATAAAGCCATAGAATACATCTGAAGAATGTGTAATTCAGCTTACACATGATGTTCATATTCCTGGCAATTTTGGCTTTTATTGCATTGCCATATATCAATTTGTAAGACAAATTCTCATCAAAAATAATTCCATGGAAAGGGAAATAACCGTTTTCAAAACTGGTTGCATCACTATAATGCCTGGATAAATTATAGAGACTGTGGAAAAAACCTAGACTTGGAAATATGAAGAGCCAAGTAATTCCCATCAAACAATGAAAGAGCTCTCTCAGATTAAGCAAGAAGATTTGTCCTCAGCAAAGGTTCGTCAAACGCTATCGTAGATCAATTACTGTCATCAGTAATTGCTTTTTTCGTCAGGATCTTACTGGGATCTGGTTCATGAGCGTGAGAGGGGTAATACAAACGGAATACCACTCAGTGGCGGATCTAGGGGAGGGACTAGCCCCCCCCCTAACGTAGACTAAAGTAGTGCAATTTACTTAATTAATGCAAGTTTGCGTTAATTAAACTCGCTCCTAACGCAAGTTTATCGAATCAACCTATTTTGCCCCCCCCCCCCCCCTAAAAAAATCCTAGATCCGCCCTTGATACAACTTCGGACTGCACATTTCACTGCGTAAAAGAGCTCATTAACGTGAATCCAAAAAAAGTGGTTGAGCCCAGGATGGAACGCCATGGGACTCCAGGTTCAACGTCAAAGTCATTTAGAGTGTTCTTGCCAAAGAAGACCTTCCTGCTAGAAAGATACGAATGGAACGAAGAGGGAGCAGTTGCTCGCACTCTGACGTTGCCAAGTTTTTCAAGCAGAATAACGAATGTTAAGGAATCGAGTGTCTTCTTTGCAACTAAAAGTAAAGCAGCTGGGATTAATCCAGAATGTAAGGCCGAATGGATGAAATTAATAACCTCAGAACATGCATGCTCTGTAGAATGAGCAGTACGAAACTCAAACTGAAATTTATGAAGAAATTGTTTTGCGCCGAGAAAGCTTGTGAGCCTTGATAGCATAGTTTTCCCATAAATATGACTGAAGACTGATAGGAGAGACATCAGTCTCTAGTTTGAAGGGTCGTTTCAAGAAAAAAGAACTAAAACTCTTGTGCTTCTAAGCGCTTTTGGGAAAAATACCAGGATCATAAAAAGCATGAACAACCTTAGTTAAGGGTGAAAGAATTGATGACAAAATGAACTTAATAGCCTTAGTCGAAATGTGACCTTGTCCTGACGAGAAAGCGTCCTGTAGTGAAGGAACAGTCTTAAAGCTTTCCGTTAAAGCGCCGTTAATTAAAGCGCCGTTAATTTTAGACACGTTAGGCCTAATAAGGTTCGTAATCAGGATCAGAAGGCGCTAGAGAAATACCTGCTGCTTCATTTTGACTAACATTAAAAACATAAGACTGTAGGTGACTTTTGATAACTTCTTTACCGAATACCAACTAACCGTTGATAACTAGACTTTCAGGTAAAACTGATTTTGAAAAATCTGGTTGTAGGACCGAATTAATAAGTCAACAAGTTTTAGTTTTCACAACTTTCCCACATTCACACAAAGTTCTAAAATAGAAAAAAAAGGTTCGAGTTTGCTTCGTGAATAATTGATTTAAAAAGGTTCCTGTAACTCTTATATTCATCCAAGTGACGGAAAGATGTTTTCTATTTCCTCCAAGATTTTTTTTTCCAGGTCTTGAGTAAACATAGAATCATCTTCGGGGATAAATATATGTTACCGAGTGTCCAAAATTCGTGAATGTCGACATTCACCGGTTAATGTCCGAAATACCCTTTTTTTTCCTTGGATTTAGTCAGCGTTGCCAGTCAACTTTTTCAATTTAATACGAGGTTTGATGACGATAGGTTAGGTTAGATTAGGTTTGGATAGGTTACTTTGGGTTAGCTTAGGTCAGGTTTTTAACCCATTTCTGATATTTACAGCCAAATTTAATCTAACCTAAACTAACATGATCTAACCTAACTTTAACTTTTACCTTTATAGCTTGCATAAGACTGAAAATCTGACTCGCAAAGCTAATTGAATCCCAGCAGATAAAAGGGAATTTCCGATATTCACCGGTGAATGTCGACATTAACCATATTTCGGATATTTACGGTAATATAAATATATATATATATATAATATATATATATATATATAATATATATATATAATATAATATAATATATATAATCATATATATATATAATAATATATATATAATATATATATCAAACAGTTCGTGGTAACGAACTGTAAGTAAGTAGCGACCCGGCTCAATTGGAACCAAAACTCTAAAAAACGGAATATTGATACCAGTAGATACATCAAAAGAATGATATTTTTATGCTGATTTCAAATATATAAGTTTCATGAAGTTTAATCTTACCCATCCAATCTTACGCGAAACAATATTTGCGCTTTACTGAAAAAGATATAAATGTTTTTGCTTTCATAACCCTAATAAATCAAATAATAGTAACATTTTGATTACTAAATATCAGTATATGTATATTAAACTGACAATGCCATTCATTTGTATTTTTTCAGTAAAGTGCAAATTTTGTTCTGGCCTTGGAAAGGCATATGGGTTTTGCGCCCAACTTATGTTAATTTCTGCTCGTTTTGAGTTTGACTCGGTTATTTATTGTAATTTCTGTTCGTTTTGGGTTTCATTTATTTATCGATGCTGATTTGTGGTAGTTTCACGCTCGGTAGATTATTTGATTTTATTTTTGCTCATTTTTTGTTTAATGGAGTTCTTTACTTTTCTTTGAAAAACTGATTTTGGGAAAAGTTTTCTTTAATTAATTTCTGTTCGTTTTATATTGACATAGTCTTTTCAGGGAAAAAGAAAATACCACTTTAAATCTGTTCGTTTTTTAAGACTTTATAGTTTGGCCTGCTATTTGTATGCTGGAGAAAAATTTTCAGCAATTTTTAACAATATACACCCTTTTAAAAATCTGGACACAAATAATACTGTTTAATTTAGTTTCATACCTCCTCTAGTTGACCTGAAATGGAAAACTTGATACCATTCGTAAACAAAATCTGCTTACTTTCTTTGATAGGTTGGATGCACTTACGCTATTTTGACTTGGTTAAATTTTAAGAGCAGAAGTAGCCCCGAAAGTTTCAACACAATACCCTCAGTCGTTCTTGGGATACTGCTGAGATGCCTTATTGGGAATTAGCATTATCACAATGCATTTTGATTTAATCTTAAGGCAACATTTAGTTTTTAAACATAATGGGCAAATGGAGGGTGGCGGAGGGTGGAAGTGGAAGGGGGATTACTAGCCCTCCAATCACTTTCGACTATTAAAAAGGGCATCAGCCCTTTCTATTTTCAATCGAATGAGCCGCTTTCGAAGTTCTCCCGACGACTCCTTCGATACAAAGTGCCCTGGTCTAACAACAACAACAACAAAAAATATCACTAATCACTTTCGACTATC
Organism: Artemia sinica; assembly: GCA_027921565.1. Lineage (NCBI taxonomy): Eukaryota > Metazoa > Arthropoda > Branchiopoda > Anostraca > Artemiidae > Artemia > Artemia sinica. The sequence continues at coordinate 76,055,524 of CM051260.1, read as the reverse complement.
AAAAAGGGTACTAGCTCTTTGAATTTCAAATAGAATGAGCCCTTTTTCAAGTTTCTACGACAAAGATTTCAATAAAAACCTTATATGCCCCCAGGGTATCTAGCCCCCAGGGGGGCTAGTTGCCCTCTAATCACTTTCGACTATTAAAAAGGACACTAGCCCTTTGAATTTCCAATCGAATGAGCTTTTTTGAAGTTTCTGCGATAACGCCTTCTATAAAAACCTTATGTGCCCCCAGGGCACAACTTAAAACCCTTGCCCTGAGGGCTGTTGGGGAGTTTCCTCCTCAAAAACATAATTTTCTATCTGGAAATCAAGTACGCTGAACAAAATGGCTATCTCAAAATTTTGATTGGATGTGTTTGGGGGAATAATGGGCGTGGGGGGGGGCTAGTTGCCCTCCAATCACTTTCGACTATTAAAAAGGGCACTAGCCCTTTGAATTTCCAATCGAATGAGCTTTTTTGAAGTTTCTACGACAACGCCTTCTATAAAAACCTTATATGCCCCCAGGGCATAACTTAAAACCCTTGCCCTGATGGCTGTTGAGGAGTATCCTCCTCAAAAACGTAATTTTCTATGTGGAAATCAAGTACGCTGAACAAAATGATTATCTCAAAATTTTGATTGGATGTATTTGGGGAAATGATGGGCGTGGGGGGGCTAGTTGCCCTCCAATAACTTTCGACTATTAAAAAGGGCACTAGCCCTTTGAATTTCCAATCGAATGAGCCTTTTTTGAAGTTTCTACGACAATGCCTTCTATAAAAACCTTAAATGCCCCCAGGGCATAACTTAAAACCCTTGCCCCGAGGGTTGTTGGGGAGTGTCCTCCTCAAAAACATATTTTCTATCTGGAAATCAACTACGCTGAACAAAATGGCTATCTCAAAATTTTTATTTGATGTGTTTGGGGAAATGATGGGCGTGGGGGGGGGGCTAGTTGCCCTCCAATCGCTTTCGACTATTAAAAAGGGCACTAGTCCTTTAAATTTCCAATCGAATGAGCCTTTTTCGAATTTTCTACGACAACGATTTCTATAAAAACCTTATATGCCCCCAGGGCATAACTTAAAACCCTTGCCCTGAGGGTTGTGGGGGAGTGTCCTCCTCAAAAACATATTTTCTATCTGGAAATCAACTACGCTGAAATAAATGGCTATCTGAAAATTTTGATTGGATGTGTTTGGGGGAGTGATGGGCGTGGGGGGGGGCAAGTTGCCCTCAAATAGAATCAAATAGAATGAGCCCTTTTTCAAGTTTCTACGACAAAGATTTCAATAAAAAACCTTATATGCCCCCAGGGTATAACTTATAACCCTTGCCCTGAGGGTTGTGGGGGAGTGATCTCAAAAACATATTTTCTATCTGGAAATCAACTACGCTGAACAAAATGGCTATCTCAAAATTTTATTGGATGTGTTTGGGGAATGATGGGCGTGGGGGGGGGGGCTAGTTGCCCTCCAATCACTTTCGACTATTAAAAAGGACACTAGCCCTTTGAATTTCCAATCGAATGAGTTTTTTGAAGTTTCTACGACAACACCTTCTATAAAAACCTTATAAGCCCCCAGGGCATAACTTAAAACCCTTGCCCTGAGGGCTGTTGGGGAGTATCCTCCTCAAAAACATAATTTTCTATCTGGAAATCAAGTACGCTGAAAAAAATGGCTATCTCAAAATTTTGATTGGATGTGTTTGGGGGAATAATGGGCGTGGGGGGGGGGGGGGGGCTAGTTGCCCTCCAATAACTTTCGACTATTAAAAAGGGCACTAGCCCTTTGAATTTCCAATCGAATGAGCTTTTTTGAAGTTTCTACGACAACGCCTTCTGTAAAAACCTTATATTCCTCCAGGGCATAACTTAAAACCCTTGCCCTGAGGGCTGTTGGGGAGTATCCTCCTCAAAAACATAATTTTCTATCTGGAAATCAAGTACGCTGAACAAAATGGCAATCTCAAAACTTTGATTGGATGTGTTTGGGGGAATAATGGGCGTGGGGGGGCTAGTTACCCTCCAATAACTTTCGACTATTAGATGGGGCACTAGCCCTTTGGATTTCCAATCGAATGAGCCTTTTTTGAAGTTTCTACGACAATGCCTTCTATAAAAACCTTAAATGCCCCCAGGGCATAACTTAAAACCCTTGCCCCGAGGGTTGTGGGGGAGTGTTCCCCTCAAAAACATATTTTCTATCTGGAAATCAACTACGCTGAACAAAATGGCTATCTCAAAATTTTTATTGGATGTGTTTGGGGAAATGATGGGCGTGGGGGGGGGGGCTAGCTGCCCTCAAATAGAATCAAATAGAATGAGCCCTTTTTCAAGTTTCTACGACAACAATAAAAACCTTATATGCCCCCAGGGTATAACTTATAACCCTTGCCCTGAGGGTTGTGGGGGAGTGATCTCTCAAAAACATATTTTCTATCTGGAAATCAACTACGCTGAACAAAATGGCTATCTCAAAATTTTTATTGGATGTGTTTGGGGGAATGATGGGCGTGGGGGGGGGGGCTAGTTGCCCTCCAATCACTTTCGACTATTAAAAAGGACACTAGCCCTTTGAATTTCCAATCGAAGGAGCTTTTTGAAGTTTCTACGACAACACCTTCTATTAAAACCTTATATGCCCCCAGGGCATAACTTAAACCCTTGCCCTGAAGGCTGTTGGGGGAGTATCCTCCTCAAAAACATAATTTTCTATCTGGAAATCAAGTACGCTGAACAAAATGCTATCTCAAAACTTTGATTGGATGCTTTTGGGGGAATAATGGGCGTGGGGGGGGCTAGTTGCCCTCCAATAACTTTCGACTATTAAAACGGGCCCTAGCCCTTTGAATTTGCATTCGAATGAGCTTTTTTGAAGTTTCTACGACAACGCCTTATATAAAAAACCTTATATGCCTCCAGGGCATAACTTAAAACCCTTGCCCTGAGGGCTGTTGGGGAGTATCCTCCTCAAAAACATAATTTTCTATCTGGAAATCAAGTACACTGAACAAAATGGCTATCTCAAAACTTTGATTGGATGTGTTTGGGGGAATAATGGGCGTGGGGGGGGGGCTAGTTACCCTCAAATAACTTTCGACTATTAGAAAGGGCACTAGCCCTTTGAATTTCAAATCGAATGAGCCTTTTTTGAAGTTTCTACGACGATGCCTTCTATAAAAACCTTAAATGCCCCCAGGGCTTAACTTAAAACCCTTGCCCCAAGGGTTGTGGGGGAGTGTTCTCCTCAAAAACATATTTTCTATCTGGAAATCAACTACGCTGAAATAAATGGCTATCTCAAAATTTTGATTGGATGTGTTTGGGGGAATGATGGGCGTGGGGGGGGGGGCTAGTTGCCCTCCAATCACTTTCGACTATTAAAAAGGGTACTAGCCTTCGAATTTCCAATTGAATGAGCCTGTTTTGAAGTTTCTACGACAACTCCTTCTATAAAAACCTTATATGCCCCCAGGGCATAACTTAAAACCCTTGCCCTGAGGGTTGTGGGGGAGTGTCCTCCTCAAAAACATATTTTCTATCTGGAAATCAACTACGCTGAACAAAATGGCTACCTCAAAATTTTGTGTTTTGGGGGAATGATAGGAAACAAAATGGCTATCTCAAAATTTTTATTGGATGTGTTTGGGGAAATGATGGGTGTGGAGGGGGCTAGTTGTCCTCCAATCACTTTCGACTATTAAAAAGGGTACTCGAACTCTCAATTTCCAGTCGAATAAGCCCCTTTTGAAGTTTCTACGACGACCCCTTCCATATGAAGTGCCCTGCTCTAAAGGAAAAAAATAATACATAGTGCCTACATTGTGCCAACATTGTTCTTATATGCCCTCAGGGCATAACTTAAAACTCTTGCCCCGAGGGTTGTGGGGGAGTGTCCTCCTCAAAAATATATTTTCTATCTGGTAATCAACTACGCTGAACGAAATGGCTATCTCAAAATTTTGATTGGATGTGTTTGGGGGAATGATGGGCGTGGGGGGGGATAGTTGCCCTCCAATCACTTTCGACTATTAAAAAGGGCACTAGCCATTCCAATTTCCAATCGAATGAGCCCTTTTCGAAGTTTCTACGACAACTCCTTCGATACGAAGTGCCTGGCTGAAGAAAAAAAAACACATTGTGCCCACATTGTTCTTTACTTAGGCAGCGCTAGCGCGCTGCCTATGATTGTTTTTTTTTGCTCTTTTGGATTCCTAAAAAGCCTTCCTTGTATTAAAAACTGGTTTTTAATAACAATTAAAAAATAAAAAACATTTAAATTTTGGCTTCCTTATAGAATATATGTCATGTCGACTAGTGCTGATCTGCTGCTGTTTTGGATTGCTTTTGGCTGTTGGATATTATTCATTTTTTCTTTAGGGAATTCATTACAAGTTCGAAACTCATAAATACCTAATATCACTTAAATTATAAACTGCATCTAAAAGGAGTAAATTTATCAAATTGAAAAATACATGATGGTGAAACACTTCAAATACAATGAAAAAAAAAAACTAATAAAAGTTATAATTTTCACTTGTAAATAGCTTGTACATACCTTATATTAGAAGAACTTCCAATTGCATAAAAAGCACAACTATCAAGTTAAAGCTACAATTTGAAATTTTTCCAATGACAATGAAAAAAAGGTTTGTTTCTGTTTTATCATGATTATTATCCAAAAGTGGGAACAGAATTCATCCCAATTTCAGATGTGTAAGAAATCCAAAAATACCCAAGACAGAGAACAAGTCCCGATGGGGGGGGGCCTGGGTCTATCAAAATATTTCTATAATTTCCCAGGGAATTTGATATCATTTTCTTCTGTCTCCGCTTTAAATTAAAAAAAAAAAAATACTTTTTGGCATCCCTGCTTTCAATTAAAAAAAATCATGGTATTACCATTTAAAAAAGATAGCCCCCTACCCCCTCTGGATACCGCCTTGATAAGATACCCTTTCTGCTTTAAATTAAGAAATAAATAAATTTTTTGGCACCCCCTGCCTTCAATAAAAAAAAATCGAGGTATTTTCATTTAAAAATGAAAACCCCTACCCGTCCCTCCTTTGGATACTGGCTTGATAGGATACCGTCTCTGCTTTGAATTAAAAAAAAAAATTGGCATCCATGCTTACACCGAAAAAAATTCCAGGTATTATCATTTAAATGTGACAATTCCCCCCCCCCCCCTGGATACCACTTTGATAGGATACCGTCTCTGATTTAAATTTAAAAACTAATTAACTTTTTGTCATGCCTGCTTCAATAAAAAGAAATTCGAAGTATTATCATTTAAAAATTATAAAGGTCGAATAACAAAAATGTCAAAATTATTCAGAAATACCTCAAATTACTGGAAAACTGGGTCATAGATTCGCCATGGCATTCAATAAGATCCAAGGAATCTAATTAAAAGGGTCCACAACAAAAGCCAAATTAGGCCAATAGCCTATGAGAAATCCAAAAATACCCAAGACAATGAACAATTCCCAATGGGGGGGCCCTGGGTCTATCAAAATATTTCTATGGTTTCCCATGGAATTTGATATCATTTTCTTCCGTCTCCTCTTTAAATGAAAAAAATAATTATTATTTTGACATCCCTGCTTTCAATTAAAAAAAAATTGACGCATTATCGTTTAAAAATGATAGCCCCCTATTCCCCCCCCTATAGGCAATAATATACAATTTTTTTATGAATCATATTTTTGGGGTCACTGCCGTTTCAATCTTCAATTCCCCAACCTTGTACATAGTTGGCGGCGTTTGGTTGATGCACCGACATGGCGCCGGGGTCTATATATAGAAGTTGAAAAAAATAAAGTTCTATTGAATGCTCATCTTTATAATTACTCAATTTAAGATGATGTATTTATGATATTTTTCTTAATTTTCCAGGCGTTTTACATAAATCTGGTCAGCAAAAGAAGCGACCTGTGGGCAGTGCTACCGTTCGACCGCGGATTGAGGGTGGACTTTCGCAATATGACACGATTGATGGATATCGAAAAGGTGCGATTAATTCTGTCCCTTGGCTTTTGTTTTTCAGGATGAATTAATAAGAGAAAGGTGGAGAATTAATTCTATTTTCTGGTTTCTATAAAATAAAGGGAAAATTCTGTGATTTCAAATGTAAATTTCAAGTTAGGTTCTCAGAATTTATTATACACCATCACACAATTCCAATATAAAGTAAATTCAGATGAAATAGAATCCGCCCTTTTTGGAAGCTCGTTAATTCAGTGGTAACAATCCTTCAGGGTCAATTCTTACCTTATTGATTCGAGCTGAACCAGATACACAATACGCTTATTATGGTAATAATTATTTACTAACTAATATGTATTAACTAATAATCTTATTTTATATAATTGGGAGGTCCAATCACTAAAAATGCCGATCAGTCATTAATCTGAAAACAACCATGTGATCCTAAACAACGGGTAACGGTTTCTCCGGTGTACTTTTATAATCAGAGTCAATAGGTTTATAGGAGCTCACAAGAGAGTTTGCGTTTTCACTCTCTTTATACCTGAAGCCTAAAGGCGAGGGAATATTTCTCTTTGTATAGATTGCATGTAGTAAGTGCATATATGACGGGTTGTGCGTAGTAGTAGTAGCCTATACAGGCTACTGCTTTGTCTCACAGCTCGCGTGATTGATTAAAAACTTCCTTTTTTTGGGGGGGGGGGGAAGTGCAAGGGGACTTTTGTGTGTTTGTATTTGGGGCAAGAGGGCAAGCCATTTTGTCAGGTTCTTACAAAAGGGTATACGCTGTGATTTCTTTTCCTTTTTTATGTCTGACTCTTGGGTCAGCTAACTAATAATGATAATTAGCTAGATTAAGCAATTGACTAATCATTATTAAATAAGAGAATTTCCTTGGGCGCTCCAGTCATGCAGCTTTAAAAGCCTTTTTTGACTTTGGTTTAAACAGGGTATGATATATCCACCATTCGTAAAATACATACTTAACATCTTTTGATTCTGGGAGAGATTAGGGTACCAAGCTAAAACTAGGCTTCTTTATTTTATCCTGAAAAAAGCTAAAATAAAATTTCTACGTCACATAGATAACTCTGTAACTGTGTCATGAACTTGTGAAATTTTTATTTTGAGATTTTAGATTTAACTGACATCCAGCTTTTAACTGACAACGCTTTGAGCAAGCTCCCAGCGAAGTAGTTCCATTATATCCTCTTAAAACCTGGGATGCCAAATGGACACTTTTAGTGCCTTTTGGACACTTTTCCACTCTGAAGGACACCGGGACACCATTGGATCAAAAAAGGCAGCTTTTTGAAATAAAGGACACTTTTTGGACATTTTTCCAAATCAAATGTCTTTATTTTCTTCTTTTTTTTTTAATTTGTACTTTACTTTTAAGCTTTGGTAACAGCTTTGGGATTTTTCTTAGATGTTTTTGTGCCCTGCGCAAGCACCATTTATCAACCGAATAGGACCTAATTTCTTAACCAATGTGGTATGCGAGAACTATCAAATCCATCTTTTTCTTCTATCCTACGGTTGACGTTTGTCATCAAGTCGGTCAACTTTAAGGACCTACCTACTGCTGGTGGCAAAGTCACCAAGGCCACTGAGAAGGCTGGAAAGAAGAAGTGAATGGCCATTCCCTGCTGGCACGTTCCGGGTAAATCCCTTTGGCGTGTAGCCGTGTGCATATGGCTGATATTATAAGCCTTCTGAAGCCTATTACTGATTCTAAGTGAGAGCAAAGGGGTAGTTAAGCCTGGAAATTTTCACGGCGGTGGTGGGCATCCAGGCAATGAGGCTTGACTCTCCGTCCCAAGGCTGCATAGGAAGTCCGCTGGTGCACCTCAAAGTGGTGAAGGGGTGTAAACATCACCGAGCTCCACGCCGAGCAAGGTGATGGCCAACGCGCCTTGGGTGACCGCAGGACTGGAGACCTTGTCCCAAGAAACGCTCCTAATCCCCAAGAAACGCTCAATAATGATGACAAATATGATGCTTAAAAGTTTGGCTACGGCATCCCCGGTATTATGCAATGCGACGAGAATGGCGTTCTCGTCGAAAAGTATGCTAGCTACCGTCCTATCAAGAAGAAAAGGCCTGAATATCGGCTGCTGTAACCTGTGCTCGATTAAATGTTTATTGACACAATCTTTTGTAGCTGATGAATATTATCGTTATAACTTTGATAATCTGTGTGTTTCTGACACGAGACTAAATGGACATAACATCTTGACCCTTGAATTCTCGGCTGGGAAGGCGGTCTCTTTTTTAACTCGGGACCATTAGATGGATCTGGCCGGGCAGGAGTAGGTATCCTGTTGTCCCCCAAAGCAATCACTGGGCTCATCGAATATGAGCCTGTGTCTGAGAGAATCGTACGGGCAAGAATTAAAGGTCGCACGAACAATCTGACTATCCTTAGCGTTTACGCCCCAATAACAGATGCCACTGAACAGCAAAAAGATCAGTTTTTCAGTGACCTGCAGACAGTCATTGATAAGATTCCCCGGAAAGATATCCTTCTAACTGGAGGTGACTTCAATGCCAGAATTGGCAGAAAGCTGAATAACTTGGAACAGGTGATTGGCAAGCACGGCCTCGGAGACCGGTGCACAAATGGAAACAGGCTTCTGCTGTTCACAACGCAGAACAATCTTGCTGTGGCTAACACCTGGTTTAGGCACAAGTCGTGTCATACGTATACACGGAAATTTCGTGATGGAAGAGTAAAGGCCCAAATAGATTATCTCCTTGTATCCCGATGATGGAAATCCATGGTGTTGGACTCGAGAGTGCACAGAGGTGCTGACACGGAATTACAAAATGGATCTGACCACTTCTTGCTGAAGACAAGGCTAAAGTACAGACTTAGCTCAAGGAAGACTACTATGCCGAACCAGAAAATAAACGTGTTGAAGCTGAAAGTAGATGAGTACCGAGGAGCGTTTGTCCTTGAACGCTCAAACCGATTCGTTGTCCTTCAAGATGACACCGAGGAGGCAACCCCGACTGATCAGTGCCCCAACTGCCCCAAGATAAAGATTGAGAAGAAATGGAGCAAACTCAAGGACCACATCAATGAAGCTGCCTCAAACATACTTGGGTTTGTCAAGCGTAAAACCAAGAAATGGATCTCAGAAAAGACACTCAAACTCTGCCAAGAAAAAAGAAATGACCAACAATAAATTCCCCACATACAAAGTGCTACGACAAGAATGTCACAAATCGGGAAGAGCTGACAAAAAAGCCTACTGGTCTAATGTTCCCAGTGATATGGAAAGAGCAGCATAACGGAACGATACACGAAAACTCTATCAGATACTTGGAGAATGCACTGGGAAGAAGAAACAAACTACCATCCTCTTGCTTAAGGTGTAGGATGGGAAAATACTCACAAGCAGCGAGGAGCATGTCGAAAGATGGCGTGCTCACTTCCAAGAGCTATCGAGACCAGAAGACAATAGTAATCGAAAGCAACCACTTTCTGCACCGCGGAACCCCCCACACAACCAGGCTTATGAAATGTATGTACGGACCCACCCTCCAGGGATGAAGTAATTAAGGCGATCCAAGTTTTGAAAAACCATAAAAGCCCAGGAACAGCTGGGATTCCTGCCGAGCTACTGAAAGCTCTCCCTGAAGTGGTGATTGATAAACTTCATAGCGTGATAACTGAAGGCTGGGACAATGAATACATCCCAGATGACTGGAAGACCTCAATAATTGTCCCTATCTTCAAAAAAGAAGACCTAATGGACTGCAAAAACTACCAAGGTATATCCCCCATCCCCATTGCTGCCAAGCTGTTCGCAGTGATACCTTTAAATAGATTCAGAGACACCCGAAACAGACGAACGGAACTCAACCAAGCAGGATTCAGGCCAGGCATGCGTTGCTGTGACCAGATTTTTAGCCTGTGACAACTCCTTGAACACTGGTTTAAACACCAGCAGGAAACAATCCAAATCTTCATAAACTTCATTACCGCGCTTGATTCGCTCCATCGTGATGCAATATGGGAAGCAATGAGAGAGGACGGTGTGCTTGAGAAGATCATCAATCTGCTCAAGGCATACTATGCTGGAACAAAGGCCCGGGTAAGAGTCGATGGCCATCTTTCAGATCTGGTCCTGATCGAGGAAGGTGTACGTCAAGGCTGTGTCCTTTCACCATCTTTGTTCAACTTCGTCATCGATTGGATCCTCAGGGTCCTGGACAATTATAAAGGCGTTGCAGTGAGCCCGTCCTTCTCCGTCACAGATCTTGACTATGCTGACGATGTGGACATGCTTGCTGAATCTGTTGCAGAAGCCCAGGCTATGATAAATGGCATGGCAGTCAAGGAACTTTCGACTGGTCTCCAAATAAGCCTACCAAAAACAAAATCCATGCGAACAGATGGGATGGATGAAACCCCTGTTGCCCTAACTGGTAATCAGATAGAGGACGTCCAGTCGTTCAAATATCTCGGATTGATGGTAAACCTTGCCAGCAAATCTTCAGAAGAAATCCAGAGGCGCATATCGTCAGACTGGAGTGTCTTCCTTCAACTACGGAAGCATGGAAGCAGATCGAAATATCACCACGCACAAAGCTCCGAGTGTATGAAGCTATGGTTCTCTGTCCTTCTCTATGGATGTGAAACAAGGTCACTTAAAGTAGCCGAAGCGTTGAGCTTGAATATATTCAACCACAAATGCCTGCGCCATGTCCTGGGTATCCGCCTCTCAGATAGAATCTCGAATGAAGAAGTAAGGAGAAGATGTGGGGATCGTCCACTTGTCTCTGACATTGTTAAGCACAGGAGACTGAGATGGTTTGGCCACACAATGCGCAGACCAGATGACCATATAAGCAAAATATATCTCAAATGTCTACCACTACCGGCATGGAAGAAGAGGGCAGGAGGCTTAAAAAAGACGTGGCTAGCAATAGTTAAGTCTGATCTGGAGCCAATCGGAAGATTCTGAAAATACGGCCGTCGCTGGGATCGCCAGTGGCTTGAAATGATGGAGCCTTCCGCTCTCAAGCTAAACCTATGGAAGGAGACATGTCGTCATCTGCTGGGCGCCACGATGAGTCTGGATACGGCTTGAATGTGCAACAAGTACAAGTAGTAAGCACAAGGTTGTTATTATACTGCTGTCATAGAAAGAAAGGAGTTTCACAGAAAAGCTGTGTTGCGGCTCAATTTTATTTATAGCCGATAGCGAATGTTTCTGTTTTATATTCTATACTTTCAGCTATGATTTTTTGTCTAACGCTTGTCGCCAGTTTCTACCGAGTATAACTCAAGCGAATTTATTTCAATGGCCTTGTCTTCTCACTTTTTTAGTTCTCGAAAACGTCATTTTTTCTCCGGGCTACTTCTAAATGTTCAGAAAACGACAAGATAGAGAAGTTGTTAAATGATTTTAACCCCTTTACCAACCAGTTGACTGAGTGGTTAAGGAGATTGACGTATTTTGTTGAACTTTAAAACCATGTAGGTCAAAATAGACATTTCGTTGCTACCGCCGTTTGGACCTTGTCGCACCCAAAGATCCTTAATAGCTACCGAATATCAACGACTCGCATCTTTTTCGCATAACTTATGAAAATGCCGAAGTGAAAATGAATCTCTATGATTGGTTCTTTACTTTTCGAATAAGATAGGTTGCGGTATTGATAATCGATATAAAATTTCGCTCTGTTGACACTCTAATGACGATTTTTTTATGCCATATCTTCAAATTGAACTAGTACTAAACTTAATTTATTGGTAGCGTTAATGACAAAGATGGAAATACTCGCAGAACTCATGCAGGTAAAAGACCGCGAGGTAGCGGAAGAAAGAAGGACGAATTTCACAGATTTCTTGGCACTTTTTTCACAGGCTTTGAAAATTCATAGTGGCAACCCTGTATATTGGCTAGTTTTCTAGAGGGACACTAAAAGTGTCCATTTTTGGCTGATTTGGACACTTTTGTCCTTAAAAGTTTTGGTAACCCTGCTTAAAACCCCTTTAATAGGGATCGCGATCGGTTTAAAAATAATAATTGCCAGCATTAGCGACAATGTGCCTCGTCCAGGGACAAATTACAAGGGAGTGGTACGCTATCCTTGATGAAAGTAAGTATTTCAGTAAACCTATCTTTGGGGTTATCAGTTGGGGCTACTGGTACTGAAGGTATATCTTATTTGGCTGGCAGTTTTAGATACTTTCTAAGGAAAGTATGATTGTTCTATTAAGAAATGAGGTTTCATTTCATTAATATGAGGTTCATTTCATTAATGAGGTTTCATTCAAATGAATTGGCTCATTTCATTTGTTGATGCCCTTTCAGATGTTGGCAAAACGTGAAAAGAATTGACATGAGAATCGAATGGAAATTTACAGGGAGTTTTTTTTTCGGTTTGGGGGGGGGGGCTAAGGGAACTTTTCGTATTTTAGAGAAGAGGGATCATGATTTTTTTCTGGTCATTGGAAAAGTGTATACACGATGATTTCTCTTTTCTTGATGCCTGTTTGTTTGACGGAATTAACTTTTGGGTGAAAAATTGGAAATATCAAGCTTAGAAATTCGTTTTTACAGTTTTATGTTGATTAAGCTATTAGCAATAGTTTACATTTATTACACTATAATGCTATAGTTGCACTTTTCGTCTCTGACGATCAGTCCAGGGTTGCCGCTGTGGGATTAACCAGTTCTCAAGACTCACTAACGAAAAATTGATTTAAAACAAAAACGAGAAATCAATCAATAATTATAAACATACGTAGTGTAAATTTTTGGTTAATATTTAATATATATTTAATCATATATTTTTAATTATACTTATTTTCTACTTATTATTTATATAATTTAATTACATTACTTATTTATTGTCAAGTCATAGCTTGAAATAATCTCTTCAATGTTACCGGTTTTCGTAAATGTGTTCTTATTCACATTTTCTTTGGCTAACGTTTTTGGCCTTAATTAGTATCATAATTATGGTAAAATTATAGGAAGTTTTCCCATAAAATTATAGGAACAGCAAGCATCAGAAGTGCATAAACTGCTAAATTTTCGAAGTAATTGAACATTCGGAGGGGGTCGAAAATGATAACTAGAGTCTGTACTTCTTCTTTTTATTTTAAGTTATTTACAACTTTAACTTTTTTTCAGTATTTTGTTTATCGTTTCTCGGTTACCAACAGACCCTTATTTTTCTTTTTCTACTCAATTGTCGACTGAGCCATGCCAAAAAATTGGAATAAATCTTGGTCACAATTTTTATCATAAGAAATGGGCTTAAATCTAACCTGTGTTATAATTGACTCAAGCCTTTCCCCCTGAAAAGGCGGGCCTTTGGGTAGTAGTCCATCGGTAACGCTAGCCCTCTTTGTCCAGACCAATATAAAGTATGTCCAAACTGTTTCAATTTTTCTTGAAGTTAAAAAAAAACTTTGACAGTAACATGGGCAGTAACAGTGAAGAGATTATTTCAAGCTAACACTTGACAATAAACAAGTAAATGTAATTAAGTAATATAAATAATAAGTAGAAAATAAGTATAATTAGAAATATATGATTAAACATATATTAAATATTAACCAAATTAATCAGAATTAACCAGAAGAACTGGTTAATCCCTCAGCAGCAACCCTGGACTGATCCTCAGAGACGAAAAGTGCAACTATTGCATTATAGTGTAATAAATATAAACTATAGCTAATAGCTTAATCAACATAAAACTGCGAGAACGAATTTCTAAGCTTGATATTTCCTTGCAATAAACTTGACATAAACTTGCTATGTATAGTCTCTTCTTATCTCTTACGTGTTTTTGTAAACGTTTTTTTTTTTACATTCACTTTTTAATTAACTTTCTTTGCCTTAATTCATGTCTTGTCTATGGCAAAATTATAGGAAGCAGCCAAGTCCAGCTGTGGCAGTTTTTATTAGATTTGTTGACCAGCTGGGAGCATCGCTGGGCGATCACATGGGTACCTGATAAAGGATGTGAAGGTGAATTTATTCTCTTGGATCCAGAAAGAGTAGCAGAACTGTGGGGGTCAAAGAAGAACAAACCCAATATGAACTATGAGAAATTATCTCGTGCACTGAGATACTATTATGAAGGGGATATGATTACAAAGGTATTTAGCAGCTTTACTTTCTTGTTAAATTGCATACAGGTAAGAAAGAAATTACTAAAAAAAACTTTTGATGCAGGGTCGTCATGTTCTGAACTAGAAAATAGTTACATAATAGGTTTTAAACTACCAAGGACATAAAAATAAAAATATTTTTACTTTCTGGGCCTATCTTTGGTCTATTAATACCTGAAAACCAGGATTTATTAAGATTTCTCTTTTGGTTGTTTCAATATTATAAATTTTCATGGGCAGTATCACATTTTTGCCAGTGTTGCCACGTTGAACCGTGAAAATAACTAAGGAAAGCTAATTAGTTAAATTTGACGCTTTTTGCCCATAAAAATTCGAACATTAGAAATTCTTTGGTTCCCAAAAAACAATTACATCGTGAAATGAAAGCTACACCTTCTTAAGCTGGTTGCTGTCATATTTTTTTAGCTTTTTTTGCTGATTTTCACCCTTTGTTTTTATTTTATTATGTGCCCACTACTACCAAAAAAACTTTTGCTAATTTTTGTATGTATATATAGGTATATATATGGTTGCGTAAATTTTCATTTGACCAATTCAAACAGTCAGATACACTTTTCACTGCCATTGGTGCTTCAAGAGAAAAAAACACGGGGACGCAAAATATTGTCATTGACTTCAAAATGGTATGGAGCTAGGGAAATAGTTGACATTGATTTTAAAATTATTAACTTTAAAATAGATACGGGTCAGCAGGGTCGTATCCAGGATTTTTTTTTTGGGGGGGAGGGGTAAAAATATTTTTTTGGGGGGAGCGGAGGGGCTTACAGGAAAACCTTTTAAAAACACATCAAAAATTTGTTTACATTCATTTTTGTACGCTTTTACGAGTGGAGCAAACGTTTCGAGGGGGGGTAGATTGAGAATCGATGAACCCTTCTTGGTAAGTATCGTGATGACAAGAATCAACTTAGGCACTCTAAACTAAAGAAATTAAAATTATCCCATTTTATTTCATAGGTACCCAACAAGCGATTTGTCTACAAATTTGTCTGTGACTTGAAACAGCTTCTCGGATTCAGTGCGCAAGACTTGGACAAAATGTTGGCGCAGTGCGAAAGAAAAGCGTTTGTCCGGTACGGTATACAGAGACCCCTTGATGAGAATATTGGCTAATATCGGTCTATCCTTCAGACACTAAAATTTTGTGGATATTTAACCGGTGACTGAAATGAGAGGTAAAGAGTTGGACGTACGGATGAAGCCTGGATCAATCTTCCATTACTCAATCTTCCAGCTGCTTTGACATATGTACTTGTGTATTATGGACACATGTACTTGTATTCGGAATAATGCCCGTTAATTGTGTTTCTATTCGTTATAAGATTTTACGATGAATATCGCTTTTTGATTGTGAAAACCACATTTTTTTGATTGTGAAAGAAAAGCGTTTGTCCGGTACGGTATACAGAGACCCCTTGATGAGAATATTGGCTAATATCGGTCTATCCTTCAGACACTAAAATTTTGTGGATATTTAACCGGTGACTGAAATGAGAGGTAAAGAGTTGGACGTACGGATGAAGCCTGGATCAATCTTCCATTACTCAATCTTCCAGCTGCTTTGACATATGTACTTGTGTATTATGGACACGTGTACTTGTATTCGGAATAATGCCCGTTAATTGTGTTTCTATTCGTTATAAGATTTTACGATGAATATCGCTTTTTGATTGTGAAAACCACATCTCAACTTAAGAGAAATTAAATTAAGTAAATTAAACTTAATTTACAAAAAAAATTCAATAATTAGCCGTATTCCAAATCAGTTTGCGTGTTGACATGATGGGGGCATTATGTGCTAAAATTCCTACAAAAGCTTTCAAGCTACTATTTAATGCCTATAACAAAGACTATTGCTATAGTAAAGTTGTGCATTGTATATTTTATAATTTGACGTAGTTTATTTATTGCTGCAACCTTATTTTTTTCCTGTTTTTCACAAAAAGTTCTGTTTACTCAGACTTTGCATCGATAATTTGAACATGCCCCCGCTTTAACTATGAATAACTTTCGACCGTCTATACCAGAAACCTCGAATGTCCTCAGGGGTTGAGAGTCAAACCCTTGTTAATTTAGTTTGCCTCTGGCCATTTTTTCTACTTGAGAGAGTTTGCCAGGATAAGGAGCTCATTTGCGTAGAATATCTCTAGAGGCGTTATGTATTGAAAGGGGTCTTGAAAGAAATAGTGTGTGGGTAGGTAGGGGCGTTTGAAATATGTATTACCGGAATATGAAAAAGGTGGTAATAATTTGAAAAAAATAGTTTTTTTTTATGGAAATCAGAGGTGTTTTGAATATCCTTAATAACTGAGACGCATTGAAAGACTTGCTCATAGTGGAAGGATAGAGAATTGGAAATACACTTTAATTAGACGGAATTCTTAAAAGTTATGAGTTACAATTAAGCATGTTTGACCAGTTCATATATGGCTAATTTATATATATATATTTCTATGGGCCACCGAAAATTTCCCGATCATCTCTAAAAGGTTCCAATCAACAAGTAGCAAAGTAGGTAATTGTTGAGACTCGCATATACATAACTCGATTTTCAATCGGCAGCATTTTGGCATACTTCAAACCAAAATTATTGCTTTACCGCACTGTCTAAACAGAAGGGTCTACCCGGTAATGGTAGCCTTACTCGTTTAGTTTCGTTTTTATTCTTTTTGAAGAACCTTTTTTTTTGTTTCTCCGCTTTCGATTTTTTTAGCGGGTCAAAACCAAACATACATAAAATAGTAGAAACCGCCACTTTGTTGCCCTACAAACGGTTTTCTCTCAAAAAAAGGGGTAGAAATCTCGCTTTAATTTCTAATGATCCCTCTTCCGATATTCTGTGACAGATGGTTCAGTACGCATGTAAAGAACTAGCATTTCTTGGAATGAAATGACCACAAAAATTAACTAATCTGCAGTATGAGTAGGAGATGCGACTAAAAATGTGTAGAAGGTAGAAAGTTTTTAAGTGTCAAGGCTTAAAAACATGCATCACTTTAGTCACTGGAAAAAAAAAACTGCTAGAACATGTTTTGAGTAATTGCCGTTTAAAGTTTTGTAGACATAACCAGCCAGTACAGCAGAGTTTATAGTACTATAGTACTATATGACTATATATTACTATATTAAAAAACTAGAATATATTAAGAGTATATATTACTATATAAAATGAATGTAGCACAAAAGCTGTTTTTTTAGGAGGGCTATTTGGTACTTGTATGGAATCGGGTAAACACGCGAAGAGAAACGCATATAAAATGTCAGATACTGTTCAAAACGGGGTTTCCGCTAGCTAGTCAGTTGTTGTTCACTTCGTGGGAAACTATTTAATCTTTAGTTTTTTTGGGATCCAAGGGGCAAAAAAAGGTACCCAGTTTTTAATATATGCTAAGATTTGCAAACCCCCCCCCACCCCTAATGTGCAAATACATAGCCAAATTTGTTTCTAAACTATTATATTTTCATCCTTTTTTGTTTCATTTCATTAGCATTAACCGAACTTCACATTTCGCCTGTTTACCCGATTCCATACAAGTACCGGTCATTTTTATTTGGGATGCTGAATTGTGTAAAGTAGGCAATCTTAGTCTGAACTTGCCAATGATTGAAGCTAGTGTTTACTTTTGAAGTTAATGAAGCCATGGTATTTAAAAAAACACCACGGAGGGCTTGTAACACCCTAGGCATTTACGTTAGGAAGTTTTAATATCATAGATTCTGTGTCGTGTTTTATTACTTGTTATTTATTGTTACCTGCTATCATTTGGATTTATGTAATTACCATTAAATAAGCGTAAAAAATAATAGTAGAACATTGTCCCTTATTTGATAAGCCCGCAAAATGCTCCACTTACAAATGCATCTTTAAGGCGAAATCAGTTTTTTTTGTAATGGGTATTATATATCCATTATAGGAATAATACATTTATTTCACTTAAAAGACTGCCTTTCTACAGTGACGCATCTTCAGGCTATAATGTATGTTGTCAATTTACCTGAGTTCACACCATTATGTCCTGCTTATGCGCCTTTTTTTTTTTTTTTTTTTTTTTTTTTTTTTTTTTTTTTTTTTTTTTTTTTTTTGCATGAATAACGATTTGATGGTTCAGCGTTGTTTAGAAATTCACAGACTTTGCTGAAGACTCATATATTGGTTTCCTTTTTGAGAAACAGTCTGATTCTCTAGGACAAAAAAAAGACAAAGGATTTTTTTTTTTAATTTCTTAGTTCTTTCTTCATACCTAATCCGACGTTCACGTTTACGTCGCTTGTGTTTTAATAGTTTTGATGGATCGACTCGGTAGAGTTGTAATTTTTCGCTGCATGCTTTCTTATCACCCATTTTCTACAAAAAACAGGCGCAGTAGTATGAGCTCAGGTTTGGTAAAACTTGAATTCTTATATTCATACCCGCAATTATTGTAAATAATCATTGTGCA
Source organism: Artemia sinica (assembly GCA_027921565.1). Classification (NCBI taxonomy): domain Eukaryota; kingdom Metazoa; phylum Arthropoda; class Branchiopoda; order Anostraca; family Artemiidae; genus Artemia; species Artemia sinica. The sequence continues at coordinate 76,036,941 of CM051260.1, read as the reverse complement.
ACGCATTATAACATGTTTTCTTTTCCTTTTTTTTCAAATGTATTGTTTTGATAATTTAGGCACGGTGCAAATTTTGTTTTGGTTTTAATCGTCGATAAACGCAGTTGATTTTTTTTTTTATTATTACGTTATGTTTATTTGAAATAAAACTTGACATTACAAAAAGAAATTGCAGGGATGTTTAAATAAGCAATTTTGCCAAAGAAAATAACTTCGCTGAGAGGTTCGTGCAAATTCTGGCTATTCCGAATATTTGATCTATTCTATAAAATAGGTGCTCCAAATCCAAAAGTTTGCCGAATTGACTCCCAATAATATCTATGCCAGCCTTGTTTCGTCTCCTCTAAGTTGCTACAAAAAAGAATGTAAAAATTAGCCTAAAAAAAAAGTTTTTCACGCAAATACACAACAGTTTTTAAAAGATTAAAGATGAACGCAAAGGTGCATATCTAGGTACAGGTTCGATGTAGGGGAGGCACAGGTCATTTCCAGGAGAGGGGTCATGACCTGTTGGAGACTTGAATAAAGATAACAGTTTACTAGAAGTATTGCCAAAAGTTTACAAATTTCATAAAAGTTTGTTTAGTTTTTATTTTAAAAAGGGAAATAAACGAACAAAGCGTTGCTTGATTTTGAATTATTTTTTTTCAAGTTAAGACCATTACTTAATGACATATCTGACTGATATTACAAATAGGATAACATTAATAAAGCCAAACTTATTGGCATGACTGCAGACAAAGGGGGACAGGGAAAAGGAAAAAGGATCTTTAAGCCTAAATATGTATCTTTTGGTTCTTTAGACTTCCCTCCTCATGGAAAAAAATCATGTCGCTTCTTTGGATAACTTTAGGTAAAATATTAACTTCCAACGAGTCTATCACAAGCTATAGAGCAGGAATTGTTTCTTATGTCAAGTAGACAGAAAAAAATAATAATAATAAAATAATAATGTTTAATGGAGATATTGAATTGTGTATATCAAATTTACCGCGAAGAGTTTTAAGACCATGAATGTTAGTGGATTTTATAGGTTATGGTACTGAGGGCATGTAAATCTTTTTTTAGATGGCTATATAAGTTTGATTAGATATTAAGAAACGTGTTTCTCGAGAAGCAATTCTAGGTGGAGCACAGCAAACATTGAATGGGATGAGCGGGAGGGCATAAGAGAATCTGTTTGATGATCGAGGGTCTTCAGACTAAGAAAGGATGATGGGGGCTTGGACTAAGTTGGAAGGAGGAATTTTACCCACCCCTGTGTGCAGGCATTGCGACCATGATTTTCATCCTTTCAACGTTTCAACTACAAAATCAAAATATCTCCTGTAAACTTCCCAAAGCGGTGGAACTAGAGTTTGTTACATTTTTTTAATGAACAGTAAGTCTTAGCCCCTAGAGCTTACTCCCCCACACACTGGAGGATGTTCTGTTAAAAATTTTAGAGAACTATTGCAAGTGCCAGCTGACAATAAATACGAGACCGGCCGCAATTCCATCACTGAGTCTCCGTACTTTTTACCTTAAAAAAAGCTTCCCTAAATATACTGCTGTGTAATAGCCTGTCTAACTATATATACTATATATATATATACTATAAACTATATATATAGTTTTAACCAAGAGCACTTAGTCTACATGTTTTGATGAGAATAATATAGTATAATGCAGAAAGAATCGACTCAGCACCAACCTTGCAATTCAAATATTCAACTTGAAGAAATCAACATATAAAATCAAGCAAGTACATTAGTTGAGGTCAGATACTTATGTAAGGAGAGGGGGGGGGGTCGAGACCTCTTTTTTCAAGAATTCTAACGCCAGCAATAACGAAGTCAATTTAAGACGCAGAAATGTTCAAGATTATAGAGACCAGCTTACGACAACTTATTAAGTTTTAGTATTCTTAATCTATCGAAAAAGTTTGCAAAAACGCTTGTAACATCAACTGGAGTATTTTCTAAGGGAGTCTTTTCTTCTCCTTTTTTCATAATTCATATTTCACATTAAGTTTTTAATTCATATTAAATATTTCATACTAAATAAGATAGGAATAAGTACACCTTCTTCCTAAAACAATTTAGGTAATATATTTTAGTGTTTTGTCGAAATTCTTGCATTAAAAAAAAAAAAATTACACACCCCAAGTGACACCACGCATGGTAATGAACGGCAAGTTAAGAGTTGTCCTTATCAACAGCAACGAGATCTATAAAAACCGACATTTCGAAAAAAAACACGCATAGACAAATTTTCTTATACGCTAATTACTAAGCTGTAAAATAAACCAAGTTTAAAGTTGGCGATACAAAGTTACTGGCATAAGAATATTCGCATGATTTTAAATATCATAGGCAGCGCTAGCGCTGCCTAAGTAAAGAACAATGTTGGCACAATGTATTGTTTTTTTTTTTTTTTTTTTTCTAGACCAGGGCGCTTCGTATCGAAGGAGTCGTTGTAGAAACTTCGTAAAGGACTTATTCGATTGGAAATTGGAATGGCTTGTGTCCTTTTTAATAGTCGAAAGTGATTGGAAGGCAACTAACACCCCTTCCACGCCCACCAGTTCCCCAAACACATTCAATCAAAGTTTAGATAGCCATTTTGTTCTACGTAGTTGAAAGTTCTGGATATTATGTATTTGAGGATGACAAACCCTCCCAGGGCAAAGGTTGTAAGTTATGTCCTGGGGCATATAAGGCTTTTATGGATAGCGTTTTCGTAGAAACTTCAAAAATGGCTAATTCAATTGGAAACTGAAAGGGCTAGTGCCCTTTTTAATAGTCGAAAGTGATTGGAGGGCAACTAACCCCCCTCTCACGCCCACCATTTCCCCAAACACATCCAATCAAAATTTTCAGATAGCCATTTTGTTCAACGTAGTTCAAAGTTCTGGAACTTACGTATTTAGGGAGACAAACCCCCCAGGGCGAAGGTTGTAGTTATGTCCTGGGGGCATATAAGGTTTTTATAGAAAGTGTTGTCATAGAAACTTCAAAAATGGCTAATTCAATTGGAAATTGAAAGAGCTAGTGCCCTTTATAATAGTCGAAAGTGATTGGAGGGCAACTAATCCCCCTCTAACACCCACCTTTTCCCCAAATACATCCAATCAAAATTTTGAGATAGCCATTTTGTTCAACGAAGTTGTAAGTTCTGGAAATAAGGTCTTTGAAGATGACCACCCCACACAGCCCTCAGGGCAAGGGTTGTAAGTTATGCCCTGGGGGCATATAAGGTTTTTATAGAAATCGTTGTCGTAGAAACTTCAAAAAGGGTTCATTCGATTGGGAACTGACATGGCTAGTGCCCTTTTTAATAGTCAAAAGAAATTGGAGGGCAACTAACCCCCCTCTCACGCCCACCATTTCCCAAAACGCACACAATCAAAATTTTGAGATGGCCATTTTTTTCAACATAATTGAAAGTTCTGGAAATTAGGTCTTTGAGGATGACAACCTCCTCCCCCCCCCGCCCTCAGGGCAAGGGTTGTAAGTTATGCCTTAGGGGCATGTAAGGTTTTTATTGAAAGAGTTGTCGTAGAAACTTCAAAAAGGGCTCATTCGATTGGAAATTAAAAGGGCTAGTGCCCTTTTTCATAGGCAGCGCAATCGCACTGCCTAAGTAAAGAACGATGTTGGCACGATGTATTATTATTATTTTTTTTCCTTTAGACCAGGGCACTTCGTATCGAAGGAGTTGTCATAGAAACTTCGAAAAAGGACTCATTCGATTGGAAATTGGAATGGCTAGCGCCCTTTTTAATAGTGGAAAGTGAATGGAGAGCAACTAACCCCCCTCTCACGCCCACCATTTCCCAAAACACATTCAATCAAAATTTAGAGATAGCCATTTTGTTCATCATAGTTGATTTCCAGATGGAAATTATGTTTTTGAGGAGGATACTCCCCCCACAACCCTCAGGCCAAGGATTGTAAGTTATGCCCTGGGGACATATAAGGTTTTTATAGAAAGCTGTCGTAGAAACCTTAAAAAGGGCTCACTCGATTGGAAATTGAAATGGCTAGTGCCCTTTTTAATAGTCGAAAGGGATTGAAAGGCAACTAATACCCCTTCCACGCCCACAATTTTCCGACAGATCCAATCAAAATTTTGAGATAGCAATTTTGTTCAACACAGTTGAAAGTTCACTTTCAACTGTGTTGAAAGGACACTCACAGTTGAAAGGACACTCCCCCCACAATCTTCAGGGCAAGGGTTATAAGTTATGTCCTGGGGGGCATACAAGGTTTTTATTGTAAGCTTTGTCGTAGAAACTTGAAATAGGGCTCATTCAATTGGAAATTCAAAGGGATAGTGCCCTATTTAATAGTCGAAAGTGATTTGAGGGCAACAAACCCCCTCTCACGCCCACCTTTTCTCCAAACACACCCAATCAAAGTTTTTAGATAGACTTTTGCTCAACGCAGTTGAAAGTTTTAGAAATTAGGTTTAAGGATGACAAACCCCCCCCCCACAGCCCTCAGGGCAAGGGTTGTAAATTATATCCTGGGGGCATATAAGGTTTTTATAGAAAGCTGTCGTAGAAACTTCAAAAAGGGCTCATTTGATTGGAAATTGAAAGGGCTAGTGCCCTTTTTAATAGTTGAAAGTGAATGGAGAGCAACTAACCCCCCTCTCACGACCACCATTTCCCCAAACACATTCAATCAAAATTTAGAGACAGCCATTTTGGTCAACGTAGTTGAAAGTCAAGGGAATTATGTATTTGAGAATGACGGACCCCCCAGAGCCAAAGGTTGTAAGTTATGCCCTGGGGGCATATAAAGTTTTTCTAGATAGCGTTGTTGTGGAAATTTCAAAAGGGGCTTATGTAATTGGAAATTGAGAGGGCTAGTGCCCTTTTTAATAGTCGAAAGTGATTGAAGGGTAACTAACCCCCCTCTCACGCCCACCATTTCCCAAAACACATCTAATCAAAATTTTCAGATAGCCATTTTGATCAACGTAGTTGAAAGTTCTGGAAATTATGTATTCGAGGATGACAAAATCCCCAGAGCCCTCAGTGCAAAGGTTGTAAGTTATGTCCTGGGGGCATATAAGGTCTTTATAGATAGCGTTGTCGTAGAAACTTCAAAAGGTAAAAATTCAATTGGAAATTGAAAGGCCTAGTGCATTTTTAATAGACGAAAGTGATTAGATGGTGACTAACCCCCCTTTCACGCCCACCATTTCCCCAAACACATCCAATCAAGATTTTCAGACAGCCCTTTTGTTGAACGTAGTTGAAAGTCCTAAAAATTGGGTCTTTGAGGATGACACTCCCCCCAGAGCCATCAGGGCTAAGATTGTAAGTTATGCCATGGGGGCATATAAGGTTTTTATTGAAAGCTTTGTCGTAGAAACTTGAAAAAGGGCTCATTCGATTGTAAATTCAAAGGGATAGTGCCCTTTTTAATACTCGAAAGTGATTGGAGGGTAACTTATCCCCCTCTTACGCCCACCTTTTCCCCAAACACATCCAATCAAAATTTTCAGACAGCCATTTTGTTCAACGAAGTTGAAAGTTCTGGAAATTTAGAACTTTGAGGATGATAACTCCCTCAGAGCCTTCAGGGCAAGGGTTGTAAGTTATGCCCTGGGGGCAAGGGTTGTAAAATATGCCCTGGGAGCATATAAGGTTTTTAAAGAAAGCGGTGTTGTAGAAACTTAAAAAGAGCTCATTCGATTGGAAATTGAGAGAGCTAGTGCTCTTTCTAATAGTCGAAAGTGATTGAAGGGCAACAAACCCCCCTCTCACGCCCACCATTTCCCCAAACACAAGCAATCAAAATTTTGAGACATCCATTTGGTTCAATGCAGTTGAAAGTTTTGGAAATTAGATCTTTAAGGATGATAACCCCCCACACTCCTCAGGGCAAGGGTTGTAAGTTATGGCCTTGGGGCATATAAGATTTTTATATAAAGCGTTGTCGTGGAAACTTAAAAGAAGGCTCATTCGATTGGAAACTGAAAGGGCTAGGCCCTTTTTAATAGTAGAAAGTGATTGGAGTGCAACTAACCCGTCTCTTATGCTCACCATTTCCCCAAACACATCCAATCAAAATTTTGAGATAGCCATTTTTTTCAACGTAGTTGAGAGTTAAAGAAAATATGTCTTTAAAGATGACAGCCCTCAGGATAAGGGTTGTAAATTATACCCCGGGAGCATATAAGGTTTTTTTTTAGAAAGTGTTGTCGTAGAAACTTCAAAAAAGGCTCATTCGATTGGAAATTGAAAGGGCGAGTGCCCTATGCCCTGGGGACATGTATGGTTTTTTTTATAGAAAGCGTTGTCGTAGAAACTTCAAAAAGGGTTCATTCAATTGGGAACTGAGAGGGCGAGTGCCCTTATTAATAATCCAAAGCGAATGGAGGGCGAATACCCCCCCCCCCTCCGCCCATCATTTCCCAAAATACTTCCGATCAACATTTTGATATAGCCATTTTGTTGAACGTAGTTGAAGGGTCCGGAAATTATGTTTTTGAGTATGAAAACCCCCCACAGCCCTCAGGGCTAAGATTTTAAGTTATGCCCTGGGGGCATATAATGCTTTTATAAAAAGCCTTGTCGTAAAAACTTCAAAAAAGGGTCATTGGAATGGAAATTGAAAGGGCTATTTTCCTTTTTAGTAGTCGAAAGTGATTGGAGGGCAACTAACCCCCCTCTCACGCCCAACTTTTCCCCAAACACATCCAATCAAAATTTTGAGACAGCCATTTTGTTCAATGAAGTAGAAAGTTCTGGAAATTAGGTCTTTGAGGATGACAACCCCCCACAACCCATAGAGCAAGGGTTTTAAGTTATGCCCTGGGGGCCTATAAGGTTTTATAGAAAGCGTTGTTGTAGAAACTTCAAAAAGAGCTCATTCGATTGGAAATTGAAATGGCCAGTGCCCTTTTTAAGAGTTTAAATGACTGAAGGGCAACTAACCCCCTCTCATGCTCACCATTTCCCCAAACACTTAGAATCAAAATTTTGAGATAGGGGCTGAAAAAAAAACCCAAAGATTAGGGGCAAGGGTTATAAGTTATGCCCAGGGGGTATTTAAGGTTTTTATGGAATGGATGGTCGTTTAACTTTAGGATAGGCTCAGTCTTTCTCCCTGAAAAAGACTATGTCAATATAAAACGAACAGAAATTAAATAAAAAAAAAAACTTTTTAAGTTTTTCAAAAAAGGTAAAGATGTCCATTAAACCAAAAATGAACAAAAATAGAATCAGATAATCTACCCAGCATACAACTACCACAAATCAGTATCAATAAATAAATAAATGAAACCCAGAACGAACATAGTCAAACTCAAAACGGGCAGAAATTAATATGAGTAGGGTTAAAAAACCCTTATACTTTCTAAAAGGCAAAATATAATTTGCATTTTACTGGAAAAAATTATTTTAAATGTTTTCACTTTTCAAACTTTAGAAACCAAATAAGATATTAGGGAATAAATATCAGCATATGTATATTAAACTGACAATGTAAATTTTTTTCAGTAAATTCATTTGAATTTTTTTCAGTAAAGTACAAATTATATTCTGGCTTTTAGAAAGCTCGGGGTTTACAACCCTACTCAAATTAATTTCTGCTCGTTTTGAGTTTGACTCTTATTTATTTTAATTTCTGTTTGTTTTGGGTTTCATTTATATATTGATACGGATTTGTGGTAGTTGTATTCTTGGTAGATTATTTGATTCTATTTTTATTCATTTTTGGTTAATGGAGTTCTTTACTTTTTTTTAAAAACTTATTTTGTTGAAAAAGGTTTTTTTAATTAATAATAGTATTATAATAATAATTAATTGCAGAAAAGGGCCGCACAAAGTGGTGCAATTTTTAATGAAGCCATCTTCAAAATTCAACATTTCTAATAATCCTAGAACAGAGGCTTCAGCCCTCTATCTTAAAGAGAATGGGGAAACTTATAAGAGACGGATGATTGAAAATAGGCGAAAATAGGTGAAATCGGAGATTGAAAATAGGACGACAGTGGCTAAAACAACTAGCGCCACTTACAGTGCACCGTATGGCTATTTCATGAAAAAAGTAGACAATTTCAAAGAAATTTGGACTAGCGTTAATTTACATTACAATAGGATGAAAGCTGACATTTCTCGGTAAGTAAATCGTTAATCAGCATTTTTTTTTTTTCAAGAATTATATAGTCAAAATACAGTGGATAAAAAGTAGGGATAGGCTAGCTTGGGAAAATTACGGCAGAAGTAGGCTAGTTGACTTGCCAGTATGTATGCCTACTGGGAACATATTTTTTTTCGCATCTTTTTCTGCATTTTAATGTACCTTTAAAAGCAAGTATACAGAAATTTTGGGTCAAATAACATAACAAAGCCTAGATAGCGTTGGTGACTTTTATTTTCGAAATTATCGCCAGTTTCCACCCTATAAGCTTCTTATACTCTTTGCCCTATCTATAAAACTATTTCAAAAATTTATGGACAACTAGAAAAAAATTGTGAAAAAAACTAACCTTGTGGGCACTCCAGTTTGATGAACAATGAGATCAGTGGAGTCACCTTTATCTTTAAACGTAAGTGTTACAGTTGAATAGTGCTCATCAGGCCAAGATTTTAGTCTCCATTTTTGGACAAGCTTTTCATTAGGGACCTAAAATATTCGTGTCGATAATACAATGTCACCATATTCATTAGCCTTAAAAGCCCATTCAATTAGCCCTAAAATCCAGGCACATACGCAGGACTTTTTCGATAGGGGGAGGGGCAATAATAAATTGCCTGAAATTCTGAAATTTGCGAAAATTGAAAACCTGAAATTCGGTATTCCTGAAATTTTGGAATTCAGACACTGAGAAAAGCCCTTGGAGCCATGTTGATACAACAAATTGACCTCAAGAAAACTATGTTTAACAAATGTGCCCTTAATTCCAAAAAAATAGATAATGTAAAGAAAATGCCGTTGTAACGTGTCCAAACCAACCAATATTCTCTATCTCCCCACATAATAGAGAACCTCACGTCCGATTGAGGTTAGAGCGTCACATTCTGGGTATCACAGAATAAGTCAAGAAAGGTAAGAAGAAACGCTGTCAACCAGGAATGTTACATTGTTACAATGTTATATTGTAACAATGTTACAAATTGCTAGAATAGAAAACTGAGAAATGTTGTTAAGATTATTAAAAATTAAATTAATGACCAAGCCAAATAAAGTATTAGTTCCTCAACATAGATTCACAAGTTTCAGGTTTTCATAATCTGTCAATTGCATAATTGGTAATTATTGCGATACACCTAACGCTTGATAAGAGTGCATTTTTAGATTATCTCGTGAGGTGCGCTGCAGTTAAATATGGACGAGGATGGTGCTAGCAACCCATTACATCCCTACATCTGGAGAACAATATTTAGAGTAAACGAGAGATGGATATTTTGAAGAAGAGGATTGGTAGATACTTTGATATATGGGGTAGTTTATGTTTTTGAGGGTTTTTAAATGCCAATCGATGGTTTTAATTGAATTTTGTTCTTCTTTATTTAGCAATAATTTGGTTAGTGCTCCAGACTTGAAATCCTGAGGTCAGGGGTTCGAGTCCTGGTGTCGCTGGTTATTTGTTTGGAACGGGGGTCAATGGTGTGAATCTCCTCAGCGGTGCAAGAGTTGACCCAGCTATAAGTGCGTACCTGGAGAAATTTGGGGGGGAAAACACGGGAAGCGTCGGATGATTTACCACCAACCACGCAGTACTCCCAGCCGAAGGCTTTGAATCAGGATACCGTTACCTGCGCAACGGAGACCACTGGTTTGCATGCAAATCTTTTTTAAGTTTTAGTTTAATAATAAAATCAGAACAAAAAGTAGTTCGAAAACCACAATATATAAAAATAATTACCGACGTGAGGTAAATGCAGAAAAACAGATAAAGAAAGAAGAGATTAATTGTGAAAATAATACTGGTCGTTCTTTGCAATTCGTAAATTTTTCCATAGAGAAAACTTTGACACTGCATTTCTGAAATTCAGAACACATGACACCAACTTCGGCTATCTAGATGCGACTCAAGTTTCATCAAAAAAAGAAAAACGTACCAATATTGATCACGAGTCTAAACATAAATTCACATATAATCCTAGTTATAGGACTGGTATAAAATAAAGTAAGTAACCAACAAATAAACATAGGACGCTTTTGGTTAAAAAAGGAAGTTACATCTAATTCTACTACAGCGGTTGCTATATGTGGGTGCGAGCATGTTTTTGGCTTATAAGTTTTGCGATTTTTCTCATTTCTTGTACAAAGTGTTTTAACGATTAATATACTTATGGCCCACCATATGACAAAACAAGTAGAATAAAACACAACAACACCAAAAAAAAAACGCATAAAACAAACTTTATCCTGTAACAAAATCAAAGATAAAAAAAAAACAGCAAATGCAAGTAAAGGCACAATCATGACATGATTAAAAAGACCTCACTACAAGTAAATCCCTTTCAATTTCTAATATGACAGTTTATCTGTTGTGATAAACTTTAAAATAATTTTACAGCTCCCATACCAACGAGGCAGATAAAATTGCGGAGTTGCAAGACTTGAGAATAAATCTTTTCTGCCAATTTGCCAGCTTGGCTGTTCTGGGGATTTGGATCACTCCCATCCCCACACCAAAATAAGTTGTCGTTTATATCCTAATCGAGTATTTCATTACTTCAGTACTAAAACTACTAACAGCTCCCTGCAGTACCAAGCCGCCTGAGGCTTGGTACTTGGTACTGAGCCGCAGTGGCGAATCCAGGGGGGAGGGGCGCCCCCCTAACGTAGTCTAAAGTAGTGTAATTTACTTAATTGACGCATGATTACGTTAATTAAACTTGCTCCTAATGCAAGTTTATCGGATAAACCTATTTTGCGCCCCCCTAAAAAATCATGGATCCGCCCCTGCTGAGCCGCCTGTGCACACTCTTCCTCAATCCCAATTTATTCAGAACTACCCTCTTTAAACCCTACCAAGCAGTCACAATTTCCTGTAAACCCTTTTTACGACCTCTACTCATCCCAGTCGGGGACGACCTGCTTTTCTTTTGACCCTAGATGGATGGTCGAAAAGGACGACCTTTTGCAATCTGCCATCCTTAATCTATAGAACGTGTCCTAGCCATCTGGAACTTTCTCTCGTTATAGCCACTTTTGACGTGCTTAATAATAGTAGCAACAATTGTATATATAGATATTTGTTTTTTTTTTTCTTGTTTTTAGATTGTATTTAATTTTAGGTTAAATTATATTTTATGTTTGTTTCTTAGCGTTAAAGACGCCTTATTTTATAGAGGGGAAATACCCGCGTCGTTTTAGTTTGTCTTTTCCTTCTACTGGCCGTAGTTCCGTTTGTTTTATTCATCGGGAGATTTCTTTTTCTCTTTGTTTTTGTCATGGCTGGCCAGTTCGGCTTTGGCCAGTTGGCCTGTCCACACAGAGTGGATAAGTTGATTTTCATTCACGATAACTATAGCCACATCCCGCAGTTCTAATATACTTCTGAAGTTTGCCTGTAGGAGTTTTTTTTTTACTTGCACTAATATTCGAAGATAAATGATGAATTTTGTGATACGGCATTCGAAGTTTTGTACACAGTAATTTTCGACGAATACAAATACTACTAGTTTTGATAATTAATTCTGTTAGGAACACACAGCTCTTAGATATTTCAATTATTATGCAAGGGTTCTGAAATCCCACAGCCATTATGTTTCTACCATATTTCTACCTCTCTTGATGAATTAAATTAATTATTCTTATTATTACACTGAAAAAATGGCGGGTCTCTAAAAGCAGATGGCGTTGAGTGTTTGTCTTTGTCGAAACTAACGCCAGAAAGTTACCCATACTCTTTTAATTAGCCTAAAACAGAAGTGTTGCCATATACAGCATTAATTTTTTTTTGTGATTTACGCCAAAAAACATTGACGTTGACAACACATACAAAAAGATAAGCACTTTTATATATTTTTTTTTTGGGGGGGGGGGGGGGGGAATGTTAATAATAGCTTCAAATTCAGCACAAATAGTCCTGTTTATTTAATCGATTATAGTTGCAGTATTGATTCAAACTGTTTAATGAATTGAAAGGAAGTAGTCCTTCCGCAATTGTCCCAGTTAAAGATCAGAACGGTCCTTAACAACCGGTAAGGAAGATATCCATGAAAATTAGGCAGAACCTTTTGAGGCGGAACCAAGCTGAAGGTAGTGTTATAAATGCTAAAACTGATCAAGGTAAAATTCGGTATTTTACATATTTAAGCGCAATTTCACCGACCACCGTAAAATTGATATTTTACCTATTTCACTATTTTATGTATTTTACCGATATTTTACACATTTTACCAATATTTTACATATTTTACCGTCATATTTTACGGCACCTTGTAGTTAACATGGGTAAAACTACCCAAAGACTGGGAGAAACAGGTTTAGATATGATATTGTTACTGTGATATTTACTGGATACACAGCAGGGCGAAAGAAAGCAATATAACTGTTAATTGCATTCATTAATTTCGTTGTGAAGTGTTTATAATTGAGTGAAAAATTAGCATTAGACAAGCCCTTATTTGCATATGCGTATTATGCGTACCTTATTTGCATATGCGCATTCTTTTTTTTAATGAACAGTTTATGTAATCTTTCCACTAAAAAATTTTCAGAAAGTAATATCATTTGGCCTGTGGGTCTGTAGCAATGTTACCCAGTCTAAAGCCTAGAACAAATGTAGCTTTTTACGGTACCGATTTCTTTCTCTTCAGCATGAGATGTCCAAATGTGGGAATATTACTCAAAACAAAATTATGTATGCAGTTAAAGACTGTAGATTATCTTTGACGGCATACATAATTTTTTTCAGGCGATATTCCACTGAAATTTTAACTACTCGCTTACGTCCCTAACGGTTTTGTAAATCCGTTTGAATGATGAACATTCATTGAGACGCTTTGCAAGATACGTCACGGAAACAGGCCTTTTGGCAACATGCAGATGAGAAGACCACATTTAGGCGTGTGTTTTACACTTAAATTTGGTCACTAGTTGTAACACTCGAGGCGATGTTCTTAGAAGGAAAAGGGACATGTTTGATATAAAATCGTAAGACATCGCAACCGTCTTCCAGGTTATAGAGTTCAATGTGCGTGTGACCTTGACCTCCTTGTCTAGGAACAATGGGATTCATCCAAGTCGAGAGGGGGATAGGGCAATAAGCTGGTCTCAAAGACAGACAGGTTTGTATCGAGTGCACGTGGGGATGAGTGTACACTTAGTGTGAACAAGTAGGCGACACTACACCACTACACAGCGAAAGCGGGTGGCCTCTCAAGGGCGCGGAGGAGGAGAAAAGAAGGAGAAGAGGATGAGAGAGTAGACAGCGAAGAGGGAGACAGGAGAGGAGGAAAAGACGAAGAGAGGAGGAGCACAAAACAAGAAGAGAGTTGGAGAAGTGAACACAAGCAAAGAAGAAGAAACGAGAAATACAGAAGAAGGGGGGGGGGGGGTAGGGGGGGGAGGGTGGCGGCGGGCCGGAGGGTTGGATAGGGTTGGGTGTTTGGGGGCGGCGGGTCATGGGGAGAACAGGCGAAAAAGAAAAGGGCGAGGGGTGTGGGACCGCATGGGAATAGAGGGGGGAGGGGGAGGGGAGGAGGATGTGAAGAAGAAGGGGGGGGGAGGGGGGGGAAGAGGGCAAGGATGGAAGAGCAGAAATAGCGAGAGAAGACAAAAGTGGAGAAGCCAAGGCGGGAGCCAGCTGGAGTAGGGGAAGCAAAAGGAGTCGTTAGGGAAAAGGGGGGACCGGGGGGTTGCAAAATAGAGAGGGGGTTCTGGGGAGGAGAGGAGGAGGGGGGGGAAGGCCGAGTGAAAAGCAGCAAAAAAGGGGCGGGGGGATCGGGGCGGAGCCGGACCGGAGGATAGAGGCGAGTAAGGGCAGAGCAGACCCGAGCCACGGGAAGAGGGGCCGCACGGCCCGAACTAGAGGAAAAGGGAGGGGGAGCGGGGGAAAGAAGGAGCGAGGGGGTTTAGGGGAGGGCGGATTTAAGTTATGATGCTTTGAGTTTCTAACGATGGGTTCAGCCTGTGTGGGGATGTCACGAGTAATGATCGAACTGCACGTGCGCGCGGGGGAGGGAGGCGCATAAGTACCAATTTTCAGTTCAAATTTCAAGCTGAAGAAATTATAGACAAAAAAAAAAAAAAAAATGCTCAACTAGTCTTCTATTTACTGTGCAACTCTAAAACAGCAATTGTACCCTATATTTCCTAGGGATGATCTTATTTCACCAATTCTACAGACCGGTTTTTTATTTTACGGTAATTTTCCAACAGTAGCGTTAACTAATGAAAAAAAAAAATCGACGATTTGAAAAAAAAGACACATTCTGCAAGGAATTAGAGACAGTATTAAGAGAATTGAAAAGTAATGAGGCCTCGCGTGGGTGCAGATAGTATGGTGTGGTAGTGTGGTGCGGTAGCGTAGTATGGTAACGTCCATGTTAAACGCAGCAGATTTCCATTTTTTATTATTTCTTTTCTATTGCTTTGAATTTTTTTTTTTTTTGGTTTTGAAACCTTTATTCCTTCATAGAAGAAATCGCCAGTAATTCGTTTAGGAATACGTTTTTTTTTCGCAATTTATTAGTAATTATTTATCTTTACGATTATTTGATTATAAACACAACTAGTGTAAAATGAGTGACCTGAAAAAAAGGTGAAAAGACATGATTTTAATAATCTAGTAAGTTGTTTTAGTAATAGACTGCAAGTAAAATGATTAGATATTAACGATAGCTAGACAAAATTATTTAAGGATAACAAAGCCTAGCATGGATAGATTAAAGCACCCTTAACATTTCACTGGGTCGAGGGGGGGGGGGGATGTTGCTGAATTTCAGAAATATCTGGATAGGAGGGCCTTCAACTTCCCGGCTGCTTCCCAAGACAAATATTTCTATCCAAAACGAGTAATTATCTCAGGCAAGGCCAGGGAAGCTAAAGCCACTGCACCACTACAGAAGATCCCAAATTTTGGTACCAAATTGAAACCCGACACAATTGCAACAGCAGCAATTATTATTGCAACAGCAGCACATTGCAATTACTATTATTGCGTAATTATTATTGCAACAGCAGCAAATATAGCAATTATTAGGAAAGAGAAATAAATACAGAATATATTTGCTTATTTATCTTTTGCAGTCTCATAGGTAAATTCTTTAAAAATATAATAGTCAGGGCCCTCACAAAAGCCGATCCTAGCAAAAGAAAAGAAACGGCAAAGGAGACTCCTTTGCTAGTATAGACATACATAGCAAACCAAATATGCGTGTATTTTTGTATGTAAACTGTTTCCTTTGCATGACAGAATCAGCTAAACTTATCAAGGGAGAAACGTAAAATATAAATGCAGAACATGGCCATATTGTCACAAAATTTCATATTTAAGGATTTCTGAGCTTGCTGGTAACTTATATGAGGCTATTTTAAATAAAATTAGAACGAGTCCTCAAAAAGCAGTTTTTTGCAAAAAAACAAACAAAATTACCCCTTAAATTTTGAAAATGCAATTTTGCCCCCCCCCCCGTAATTTCCATGGATTTATGCCACTGCCCAAAATTAAGTAATAATAACAAAATTGACAACCCCTACATTTTGCAAATACGGTTTTTTTTAGGGAGGAGGGGGCATTACCTCCAAAGGTTTGCGCCTCCCCTCTCTGAGTTTCAAGAATACTTTTTTCGGTATTTTCATGAAAAAATGGCTTTTTTGGTACTTTCATTCAGAAAACTGAAAAAAATACCCCTCTACACTTTAAAAATACGATTTTGGCCCCCTCCCCCAGTCGTAAATTCTGTGAATTAACGTAACTGCCGAAAATTAGGCAGTAATAACAATAAAATGTAGTTCCAAATCATTAAAAATAGAGCAAAAAAAGAAGGAACTAAGGAGAAAAATAAATGAAGTACTGTACTTACTATGTCTACAAAACTACCACAAACAAATCCATTGAAGAATGAGAATTTTCCTCCCTTTTCCATATCCATTTTTATAGGCCCTCGCGTAAATCCTTGAACCATCTGAAACAATAATGTTGAAAATACAAAATCAGTTAATCGCTGTCGATTTTCACGAAATCATATAAAATTAGATACCTAATATAAAACTGCTACAAATTTTGACAGCGAATTTTTTTTTCAAACAGAGGTTTCTTTTCATGTAAGGTAATGTACTTTTTACTGGCATTCATGGTACATGCATAAGGTACATAATAATGTACCTCTTACCTTTTCATCAGGATTATATTTTCGACGTGCTACCTACCACTAGACCGTTGTTTTCTTACTGAAACACCTAATTTTCAGCAGAGTAGGGTGAGAGTTGGCAAGTAGGTTGTTCATTCGTGACATCTAATTTGGGGCAATTAAAATAAGGTGGCAATATTCTTTATGTGGACGGAGGTCAGTGGCGTGACCCTGTAAGCTCAGCCACAATCAACCCCGCTCTCAAATGGACATCTACACAAATCTGAGGAAGGTAAACAGAAAGGTATGCGAGAGCACACGATGGCTGGTCCACAGTTCCATGACTGAAGGGCCATGAAACAGATCAGCACCGTCGGAGTAGACAGTCAAGTCTGATATAGAGTTAACATTATTTATAAAGAATTTGTGAATTTCCGAAATAACTGGTGCAAGGACTTCAGTGGTATATACTACTTGAATTTTAGTAGATTGTAAGCCAAACTATCTTATATGTTAAGTCATAATCATATTTTTAGGTTCTGGCATCTGATTCTGGGTACCCCATTAGATGGCGAGAGAAAACCGGATATCCGACCTTAGGTTGAGAGGGCCAAACCCATTATTTTTTGGTGCATGGTGTTCAGAAAAAATTTATTTCACTTGAATTTTTCGAGTAATTTTCTTAGGAAATTCACCAAAAGTTCAGACAATACAAACTACTATATACAAAATAAAGTAATATTACATCTAAAAAAAAAAACCTTTAATATTCCCCCTCTCCCCGTTACATGCATGTGACGTTCACCCTTTTTTTATGAAGACTGCAACTTTATGCTACAAACAACAATCAAATAATGAAAATCAACGTCAGATTCCAACAAAATAGATCAGGAATTTTTTTTTTTTTAAGATCTAGTTATTCTGTAAAACGTGAAGCAAAACAAATTCTATTCTGATCCTTTTGTTTGTTTGCTGTAAAAAATATTAAAATAGATAATAAAATAAATGTTAACATTCATAGTCAACAACTAAAAGCAGTCTTTGCCTATATGAAATCATGTTGCTGCCATTTCAGTCTATTTTCATTTAAGTCTGAGTGCATTTTTTGGGTATTTATGTCAGTGCTAATGTTTTACATTGTCCAGCAATTTGTGTTGTCTTTGACATGCATTAAGCCTAAATATGCAAGCTTTACCCAGAATATTTTATTAACCAGAATTTTTCCATGCTAAAATTCCACCCTCCCCTCCCAAGTATGTTACCGCTGACATCACTATATTTTACGGCGCTGATATGATTGACTTCCAATAATACACAAAGCTAAGCTAGATACATTTCCCACATCCGAGAAAAGTAAATTGTTCAACTATTCAGCACTGACTTAATTGACTTAAATTCCATCCGTACTCGACGGTCAGTTCCATGTGGGAATATTCATATACTAGGCGATATATGAATATTCATATACTCTTCATATACTAGGCGATATCTTTAGCCAGGCGAAGAAGTTGCTGCAGATGGAGCATTGAAAAATTATCTTTCAATGACTTCGGGCGCCACCTCTGAGGCCAGAACCATGCACGTGACCACTGAAGACTATTTCGGGAAGACGGGAATTTTCCATACTCTGGGTGTGGTCTAGCCACTTAAGTTGCTGTATTTTGTTTTATCAAGTATGCTGTGTTTGATCTTGAGGCTTTCAAACAGCTTAATTTTGGGAACTCTCTTCAGGTAGGTAATGCCAGTAATGCGGCGAAGTGACTTTGTTTCAAATGCGGATACACGATGTTGATCGTTTGTTTTGAATGACTCACAGGCGTATATGGCAATTGGGATAGTCAAGTGTATTAAGGATCTTGCTTTCAGTAGCGTTGCCAAATCCGTCCTCCAGAAAGGCATAAGACTTTAGTTTTAGTTTTAGAGTTAGCAAGCCACAGGGGTTGTCTAAATATCTTTAGAGTAAATGTTATTGGGCATTAAAAAGCTGCCAAGATAGGTGAAATATTCGACCCATTCTACGTTGACACCATGGAGCTGGAGGCTTTAACTTCCCTGGTTTTTCGGCTTCCGCAAACAGAGCATGGCTTTTGTCTCTGAGAAACAGATGGTCATTCCAGAGCAGACGGTGGTTGATTGGATGTAGTCAGCATGGGATTGAAGATCCTCAAGGGTTTTGTCTATTTGGTCTACGTCATCAGCATAGGCTAATTTATCAATCATCATTCCTTCGATGAGGACACCTGATGATTGTTGAGGAGTGGCAGGACAGCGATAAAGGACAGACTGAGCAGTTCCGCTGAAATTAAGCAGCCCTTCAGCATATCAGTCTATGTTTTATAACTATCAGTCAGACCCTCTCCCGTCATGACGCGGCTTCTGGACCTTGAGTACAAATCTCTGATCAATGGTTCTAATTTCTGTGAGATACAAAAGTGAGATAGAATGGGCCACAGACCTTCTCTGTATTTTCAGCATTTACTCTACAATTGATTTAAAATAAAACCCCATATAAAAACAGTTACTGAGGGGAGAGAGAGAGAGAAGAGAGAGAGAGAGACGAGAGAGAGAGAGAGAGAGAGAGAGAGAGAGAGAGAGAGAGAGAGAGAGAGAGAGAGAGAGAGAGAGAGAAAGAGAGAGAGAGGAGAGAGAGAGAGAGAGAGAGAGGGGCAGAGATAGAGAGAGAGAGAGGCAGAGATAGAGAGAGAGAGGCAAAGAGAGAGGGAGAGATATAGAGAAGGGGAGACAGACAAGAGACGAAGGAAAACAAAGAGACACGAAGATAGAGAGAGGAAAGGAGCAGGAGCAAGACACAACGACTTACTTCTGGGATAGTCAAGGCATTATAAAGTTCATTTACAGTACACTTGAAATTCAGCTCATCCTTTAAGGCTGTAGTTTCTATTTTGACGCCTAATCCTTTGGTTTCTCTTGACTGCACAGGAGTAAAAATTCTGTTAGTTACATTTGTCTTATTCACAGCAGCCTTAGTTGTTTCTTCCTTCTTTGGGAGAATCATTCCTTGAGAAAATTCTAAAAAGGAAATAATTCAATTATCAACAAGACAAAAGATTATCCAGAGTGATTGGATTTTATGGATTCCACGGATCTATGGTAATCGCCGAGACACGTATGATAAGAACTCTTGCAGTTACTTCTTTGATAACTTTTCCAAAAGCACCATCTGCAAATTACCTCCTGGAAAGTGTCAGCAACCAAAGAAATCCTTTTGTTCTCTCTACAAGCACTCTACAGCCATTCAATCCTCCATGGGTATGACTCACTAATCGCTCCTACTGGTCAGTCAGTAGTAAATTTCGAGTCACCTGAACTATTAAATCCTTATGATTACACTCCGATGGATGAAATAAACCTAACAGAAATCTAACAGACATTCCAGTCAACCTAAAAAATCTGGACGATGGATTTCCGGCAGTCCTAAGTCTTCAAATGACTTCCAAGAAATGTATTCCCGAAAGTGCTGAAAAAAATCGTAAAAAAAAAATCTACAGATTCAAATTGATGACCCGATTTCCACCTTTCGCCAAACATCCGTCTGCCAAATTGAACCATTAATCCAGTTAAACCAATTAAATTTAAACCATTAAACCCGTTAAACCATTAAAGTTAATAGCCAAAAAACCGTTAAACCAGTTTAATGACAGACACCTGAGAAAGTGCTAAACTCAAACAGCACTGTGGATGTCAAAACAAATACAATGATTGGTCTCCCTAAAAAATGTCTAAAATAGCGGTATACACATCCCAAAGGATATACCCACTCCAGTTCAATTTGATTGGCTAGCAAAAAATAAAGAAAATTGCACCATCGAAACTTTATTCCCTCATTTCCTGGTTCTAGGCGAACACCCCTCCGGAAAATACCCCCCCCCCCCGCAAAAAATACACCCGCGGAAATACCCCCCCCCCAAAAAAAAAATACCCCCCGTGGAAAATAAGGCTTTCCAAATTTGAGAATTTTATTTGAGTTTAATTTTTTTAAATTTCCGTAGAGGGATGGAATTTTGATACTTGTGTATTATGCACCACTCACTCAAGTTTAAGCTGTGTAAAATTCGAGAACACACCGGTTTTTTTTTGTATTTTTTTCCGTGGGGTATTTTCCGTGGGGTCCGGGGGGTATTCGCCGGGGGGGGGGGGGGTAAACGCCGGCCACCCTTTTCCTATTTAGTAAAAAAAAATCAATCTAATGCCAGAATTGTTTCAAATTTGGACATATTGCTAAATTCTGCCCCTCAAATTTCCCAGCGTGCTCGATGTTCAAAAGAATAACTAAAATATATTAACTGCAATTGTCACCTACATCAGAGCTATACGACCTAAAACAGAAAGGTCACTACGTTACAAAGTGAGCCCAAAAGTAATTCTGCTTAATTTGCAGCTAAGAAACTGCGAATTTTCCAGACACCTGTATCATGACCAGCTAGATATTAAACGAGTACTCAAAAACGTCGAGTTTCTTACACAAAATCCTTCCCCTCAAGAAACAGATGCCCCTAGCCATAAGCACGCCCAGCAATATAGACGTCAAAATATCATATAAACACACCAGAACTTACGACTTTCTTACAGAATATTATATTGAGGCTCTTATTTCCTCATTTATTATTCTCCTTTTTCCCTCCCATTTACAATGACTTCTTCCCATCCCATTTCCCTTCAACTCTGTATCCGTCTTTGAATTCTGAACTGAGCTGCTGCCTTTGGCGAAAGTCAAACATCAACTGTGGAGCTGAGCCGTTGCACGCATCAGCCGCAACTCTGTATTGTAGTCAAGGAGGCTGAGGAGGATAGAAGGTCTGCGATGGTACAACCGCGTTAGCAATGTGAAGTCACTCCAGTACACTAATTAGTCTTGGTTTTCGACCCAAACAGCCGAAAAAACCTTAGGACGATTCGGATAGCTCAAGTCTAACGTGCGGGAGATACCCCCACAACGACTATCTATCTCACCTTAATACAGCCGGTTGCTGCATTGGATTTGGCTAAGCACAAATGCACGCCATGGCCTGTCACCCTTCATCCATAGAACGTGACCGTGATCTTAAGTTTCCTTCAAATGTCCCTAGAAAGTAAGCTCGAGCCAAATTTTTATGTGCAGCTTATTGTTCGATTACGGTCATACAAACGAAAAATTAATACTATTCTTAAACTATTTCTCTAGAAAACATCTATCATCCTCTAATCCTCTAGCCTCTCCAATCCTAATCCTCTAGAAGCACCCACGTTGGACCCTGCTTAATCACCGTCATTACTGGCTTCCAGTTTAAAAGACTAAAATTTTTGAAAAAAGACTATACTTATCAAGTAAGGCATGTACAATTCGATCCCTGCCGTTGAATCAGATATTAGTGTAAATCAGGCAAAAATTAGTGTACATAACGATTCACTGAAGGAAGAATTAAGATGATGAAAACAAGAAAAAAGCAAATATGAAGAACCAGTCATCGAAGCTTATACCTTGAATAAACCTATATTAATTTTTTCCCTTCCCCTCTGCTCTCTAGAAACACAAAAGCAAAAATAAACAAAAACAACAAAAGCAAAAACAGATAGATTACACACGAAAAATCATTGAGGTAATCAAGATTCCAAAGGAAGGGGAGACACAGGGCCCAATCTATTTCCTACAGATCCAACTTGATTGTAAAAACCTCTTTATTATTTTAAGAAATCCTAGATGTTGCAAGACGGCTTGCTATTTTTAGCAGTTTTAAAGGGAATTTTCATTTCAGAAAGCGAAAAATTTCAAAAAATGGACATAATATACAGGATACCAATTTTTGCTTAAAAACAATACAACATAAAGAAAGAAAAACGAGCAAAAATGGGGTTTTTATAGGCCAAATGGAAATACTGAAAAAACTAAGCAAATATTTCGAGAGGACAAACGCCTCTCTTCTTTCACTTACAGCCCTTTGTAACACACAGCCCTTTGTAACAGAACTTCTTTTTACTTCCATTATAGAGGCATTTTTTATAGACAGAAATATGGGCTCTCCATGGGTGCCCCCCTTTCTCCAATACAGGCTGATATCTTCATGGAAGACCTTGAAGAAAGGGCTTTTTTGCAAAGTTTTTGTAAACCTGAATTTTGGGTTCGTTTTAAAGATGATATTTTTTATTTGTGGGAGCATGGTGACGAGTCTCTGGGTTCTTTTCTTCACTTGCTCAACTCCTTGGATCCAAAACTCAAATTTACTCAGGAATCAGAGATAGAGAGGCGTCTTTCTTTCTTAGATGTTTTGGTGCACCGAAATGATTCATGTTTCGAGTTTGGTGTCTATAGAAAACCCACACATAATGACCGTTACTTAAGTTATTCCTCTAATCATTCTCCTGCTGTGAAAAGAGGAGTTGTCACGTTTCTAGTTGATAGAGCATTGAAAGTTTGTTCAACACGTTTCTTGGATTTAGAGCTCAACCACCTTAGAGATATTTTATTTGGGAATGGTTATCCAATTAGTTTAATAAATTCTTTAATTGCAAAACGCATTAGAATACTATCAGATAGTTCCACAGAAAACACAAATCAAAGGGAAAATTCAGTTTATCTTGGTCTCCCATACGTTAAAGGGGTTTCAGACCACATTTCAAAAAATCTAAGGAAAAATAACATTTACACTTATTATAGACCCAGAAAAACTATCAGGTCCCAAATTTATCAAGGTAAAGACCCTATCCCGATAGGTGAAAACTCCGGTGTCTACAGAATTCCTTGTTCGTGTGGTCTTTGGTATATCGGAAGAACTGATCAGCGACTAACGGATAGATTAACTCAGCACTCTAGTTCAATTAATAATACACTTAAAAAGCGGAAAAAAAAAACAGAAAATTTTGACTCTGCCCTTGCAGAGCACATTTTCGAAAAACCAGACCATACTATTTTGTTTAATCAACCTAGCCTTATTTCGCAAGACAAAGGTATTGTCCAGCACTACAGAGAAGCTGTTGAAATTTATAAATACCAACATTTAGGTCTAGCTTTAAACAGAGATTCCGGTGATTTAAGAATAAACTAGTCATATTTCGGTTTTCTCAAAAGAGAGGCCGATACTATAGTAATCCCTGAAATAAACCTTGAACCACTTTCCCAGTCATCTAATCAAACACGTGAACAACCCCTTAGGTCTCAAAGGGTGTCTGCAAGAAATGCATTAATTAAAATCCAAAATCAAATGACATAGTTCTCCAATTTATTTAATTGCTGGTTTGTTTTGTTTTTTGAGTGAATGAATTGTTTCCTTTTCTTTGTCAGTTGTTCGGTAGTATCCGTCGATGGCAGTTCATATTTTTTTGGATTTTGTGCAAATCGAGGATATTGGCGAATAACTGGCTTTTATGGTTGTTAGGTATTTGGTTTTAATTCTTTTAATTTTTGGCTTTTATTGAATTTTATTCATCTTTTAAGTTTTTGGTTTTTTCTTTGGTTTTTTGGTTCTTTTCACATTGACTTTCCGCGTTTGTTTTTTGTTGTTTTTGTCTTCGGCACTTTCCTTGGATACATTATTTCGTTTCGCGCTGGAGAAGAGAGGCGTTTGTCCTCTCGAAATATTCGCTTTGTTTTTTTCAGTATTTTCATTTGGCCTATAAAAACCCCATTTTTGCTCGTTTTTCTTTCTTTATGTGATGTCAGGCCAATGTGGTTTAAGAAATTATCTTTAAACAATACAACATTACTGAAATGGATGAACAAAGGTCCGACCCTTAGAGGGAGGGGTGAGGGGGGGGGGTCTAGCTAATATAATAATTTTTCTGCTCAGCAAAAAAGCAGCAATACCAACAACATCAACCTATCTTAAAACAGAAAAAACTATTCTAATCATGGGTTCAAAAGACTGACTCGCTTTCCATTAATACTTGTGTTGATTACTTTTTTACAACCTAATTGGATGGCATTGACGTTTTCAGACAGGATGTCTTCAGACGGGTCTCAAAGCAATCTAAATATTCACATTAATCAAAATAAGGTAGAATATGATGCAATGTTTTTTTTAATATATAAATTCAATTAAATGGAAATTATCCTAAAAAGGTAGCAAGTCACCCCTGGTACCTTCTGTTAGTACGCGGCGTACAGTTCAGAGCCAAGAGTTTGTACATATTGTAGAAGAGACGAGACAGCTATTATTTGCTGTTTATTCAAGGACAGTTTCGTTTATTTGATATGATGTCTAATATTTTCTTTTATTCTTCTTTTTCTTCTGCATACATAACTTGTCATTTGTCTTCAACACAGTTTGTTTCCTTTTCTCTAATTTTATCAGTTCTCTGTTCAATTGTATGCAGTATACTCTAACAATGCAATAAGATTCTGACAGCATGTGATTAGTCCAAATACATGTTAAGAAGGCCTTAAGGAAGGTATTTAGTGAGAATGACATGATTTAATACCGACATTAATAAATGTTATGCACCAGTTGAAGCTTCATTATAATTCGTCTTTTCTCCAAATCTCTTCCAGCCAACCTCCCCCCCTGGCATAAATTTTGAAATAAATATTCTAAATCTCTTTTCGCTATGTCAGCCCACTTATATTTTGGTAATGAACGTCTGGTAATTATGTCTATCATCTGGCAATAATGTGATTTTAGCTTATATTTTGGTAATGTATTTATTTTGATAAAACTATTTATTAGATAAAAGTGTTTAACGTTTGATAGTAACGTCTATCATTTGGTAATAACATGATTTCAGAATGTATTTCGTCATCTGGTCTTTTGACATGATTTCACTATATATTTTGGTAATCATCGTCTGGTAATTGCATCTGTCATCTGGTAATAACGTGATTTCAGCTTATATTTAGGTAAAAGGAAAATTGCATCGTTAATTTTGTTTGGTACTCATTCAAATTATTCTCTTTTCCTAGTTCTCCCAACCCCAAAACGTCATTCATCTAAAAATTTTATGTCGTATATAACTCTCACTAAAACTTCTTACTTAAAACTCTCACTTTCATTAAATATCAGATGAATCTATTGGATAATCCCAACACATTTAAGGATTTGAGCTTTGCTTTTTTTTTTTAGGGATTTCAAGGTGCTAAAAATTGATGGTGTAAGTGGTTGAAATTTGGTAATCAACACGTAAA
Source organism: Artemia sinica (assembly GCA_027921565.1). Classification (NCBI taxonomy): domain Eukaryota; kingdom Metazoa; phylum Arthropoda; class Branchiopoda; order Anostraca; family Artemiidae; genus Artemia; species Artemia sinica. The sequence continues at coordinate 76,011,574 of CM051260.1, read as the reverse complement.
TAATGAGTTTGAAACTTTTTATGGCACGCGGCTAATCCAAATAAAAGTAATAATTATAAGATACCTTCTTTGAGGGTTGCAATATATGCAGTCAATTGTTCTCGTATTTTTTTAGCACCTGTTTTCCTCATAAACTCCTTGAGTTTATCTGCTTCGTTGCCAGAAGTACTTACAGTTACTTCTACCTAAAATTAAAAAAGACACAGTTTCAAACTTAAACATAAGAGAAATGCAAAGGGTAAATCAAGAGTGAAAATACCCATCCCTAAAAGAGAAAATATAAATAGGTGACAATTGTTTCAGGGTAGGTTCGAAATCACAAAGTACTGGGCGGTTCAAAGCATGAATAAATTGAGCTAGACTTTGCTGTACTCCTATAGCCTTATTTGTCATATAGCATAAAAATTATTATTTTAATTATCAATTTGATTAGCTGAGCAGTCTCAAAGCAGTTCAGTTTTGATAGCATTATCATTATCAAATGATAATGTCAAATCATTATTGTCATGTCAAATGACAGAATGATAATGTCAAAGCATTATTATTATGAAATGACCAGCATTATCAAATACCCATCTTGTCATTATTTGTCACACTCCAGCGCCCAGACGAAGATCTTTAACACAGTCGCGAAGAGGAATTGAGAAAAACTTATTGATAATTTTACGATTTTACACACACAGTTTGTTTTACTTATCTTGACAGCGTAAATGTTAAATAAGAGCCAGAACAAAACTAAGCATACTGAATTCAAGTTGAAAATGAAAACAGGATCCATCTTAAATTCTTTCTAAGACATATATTCCTATAAAAAATTAGCCATTTTTTAGAATAAATTTAACATCTTATGTACCCAGAATATTATATACCTTATTCAAAACAAAATGATAAATTTAGGAACCATTGAATATATTTATATATATATATTGAATATATATGAATATATATTTTTTGTTCTAGTAGTTCAGAGGAAATTGCTGATAACGTTTACTAGTAGAATTACTATTAGTCAACAAGCAATGTCTAATATTAATCTTATGGGCTCTATAACAATTGTGTCAGCATTGTTTCAACTTATCTCATCTATTCCATTCAAGCTCATATTGGGCCGTATTGTATCGGAATGATAATGCTTCTTGACTACTTAGGTCCTTGCGTCGGCCTTGCAGTGTGTTGCTACAGCTGGGTTCCATCTCTGTGTGCCGTATCACAAATCTGAGGTCAAACCCACTAAGCCACCCCAGGACTCTTGAGCACTCTTAAAGGGCTCTTAAAGTGATTGAGGAAGGGTACCAGTTTCGCAAGGGCCTGAGATTTCCACTATTCATAGACTGTTAAATCTACGACGGTTGAAGCATGAAGGACTTTTCGATGTTAGTCTAAATTGGTTCAAACTCTGCTACAGCTGGTTCATGATACAGTCTTGGTTCAAGCTACAGCTGGGTTCAAACCCTGGTTCCCGTATTACCAAGCCAAAATCAAACCCACTCTGCCACCACAGGGCAGAATATTGGGCTGATAATGGCTTTAGCTTATATTTAGACTTGTTAACCTTGAATTGGCACCCAATTGGATCCAAGTTGTGAGAGTCCAGCATTTATTACCATCTTTTTCCTTCAAACATGAACATAAAGTTGAAAAAACATAGACTACAAAGATGATTTCCTGTCTTTCTATCCTTCCATACTCTCAAAGGCTCTCCATGCTCCAAATCCCTACCCTCCAATTTTGCAGGAAATGTTATATCCAGCAACACGGCCACGTAAATACGAATTTATTCTGTTGAACCAAACAATAAAAACATTTTGAGCTATTATAAAAATTGAGCAGTTAGAAATGTGGTTTATGGTTTGCAGTTTTTTTTTGGGTGGGACACCCAAAAAACTGAAAACTGATTTTGAGCAGCTGAAAATAAGGTTTTTCTTTAAAGTATTTCTGACGAGCACCATTTTGAGCAGCTAAAAATATGGTTTATGCTTTAAACTGTCTTATAAGGAGCACCATTTTTGTATAAAAAATACTTAGCAGAACAACTGGACCAGTCACACTTCTTTTAGCTACCAAAATTAGAGTTAAAATTAAAATTCAAGTCTCAAAATTAAGAAAGTCTCTTTCTGCTTGAAGGGGGGGGGGGGGAGTGCTTAAAAGTTTCACATTTCTTGAAACTACAGATAATACCCAAAGCTCCTTCTCCAATTTGTTGCTCACCAGACTTCCTCGGACCAGGCTCACAACTATATATCTTGTCAGTGGAAAAACTGCCAAACTGTAAATCATAATGCTATAACTTCGATGGTCCTTATTTAACACTACTGAAATGTCGTTTTAAAGAAATGCTACTTGTAAGCAATTTAAGATGATTAAAAAGCCTTAAAAATGGCTATTTATCTAATTTTTCAGAAGATTCCTTTAGATTATTTTATGCCCCCTTCCTCCCCCAAGGTTTAAAAGACAGATTATTCTGATGTAAGCCTTCCATAATAGAACCATTAAACAATAAAAAATATGACTAAATAAGTAAAATATGATTATGCTTTATCCAATGAAGATCTGATTATGTCTTATTAAAAATGTCTAAAATACAATTCAAAAATTAAAAGCTTACATCTACTTCACTTGGGTCGTTTTCTTCACTAAGATTGGGAATGTGAACTTTACCCTTGATTTCTTCACCACTCTCTCCAACAGTGCCATTCCAGTTGAGGTCAATGGTCCATTCATAGAAAAAGATCAGCTTTGCCTTCCTATTATTTGCTACAGCTTCTCCCTCTAATTTATCAATATCGGTAATTGTACACTTGGCTAAAATTAAAATAATAAGTTGTAACAAAGTGCTGAAATATACAGAGGACATCTGCATCATACAAAGACATCATCAGCAACACAATCATACTTTTGATAAAATTGGTTCAAAAGCCCTCTCTCAGCCCCCCCCCCCAGAAAATCATTGGATGGAACAAAAACTTTATATATATACGTGTTCGTCTCTTGTAGCAGTCTTGCAAATTTTTTGCTGAAATGTTTTTCCCTAAGTCGAATTTTTCTAACTGACACCACAAAAACTTGCAATAATAAATAATGAATTTTGCTGAGGATGAGTGTCTGTGTTAAATATTTTAAAACGCACATTACGATTTAAATTGATTGTGGATAATATAGAGTAATTTGTCAGTATAAACATGCAAAACGGTTTGCTGAATAAAATGAAATTAAAGTTCTTTAAAAAAAAAACATCTTTTATTTTTCACCAAGCAAAGCTTGGTCCCCTGGTACTGTTAGATAGAAGGTAATTTCTAAACTGCATAGATGATTTGTGGTGATCTAAATTAAGCTTAAAAAAAACAAATTTAAGTCATTTAATATATTTCAGTAATAAAGCCTTACAACAGTAATTGGATAAGTGAATTTAAGCCTTATATCAAAAAAGAAAGATGGAAATCAATTCAGAGAGCTAAGCCTTCAAAACAGCATAGTCTGAAAGAGGTTATTTTGACAAAAAAGGAATGGTTTCATCCATAACATGGATATATCTTTGGGATAGGTAGGATTATTTTTCTGGGGAGAGATAAAGGTGCGGGATTCCCACACATTTCCCATATTATGGATAGGAGGGCTTCTTTCAACCAATCTTTTAAGAAATTCATTCCTGTCTGTAATTTGTAAAGGTATACTTTCTGCTTTCCAAATATTGCAAAAATATCAATCCTACTTAGATGCAAAATGGGATACTTAGGATACTTAGTTCCTTGGGCAAAAGAGTATAGGGTTGAAAAGAAAGTGCATAGATTGGAAGCAAAAAAACTAAAAAGGCACCTAAGTGCACCTGACATGAACAAACCCTTTAAAGAGAAAATCTAACTTTAATACAAAAAACCAGTGCAATATTCTGCCTCACCAGTTCTAATAGAAATTTTCTTCTATATTTAGAAAATATCCTTGTCTTAAAATACACCTTATAAAATCATAGTTATATACTAGCTATTAGAGAGAAATATCTGCCTCAGTTATGCCCTCTATGTGTAATGCTGGCTGAGGCAGCAGGAACCATATCACTGACTCCCACCTCAGCCAAAGGCGTTGCTACACCAGGACTCAAACCCTTGTCCTAGAGGACACAGGATTAATCCAGCTAATTTCTCCATTTTGAATTCAACTATAATTGAATCATGGTTGATTTTCTCAGATGAAAAATAATTACAGTGGATTTGTATTTGTCTATTTTTTGCAACTAATTTGTTAGTTATACTAGATCAAAACGATTACATTAAGATGTGGCTTCTGATTTAAACTGTGCTTTGACATTGGTGTCATTGTGACTGCAATTAACCTTAAGAGTATACAAGTACTCTACAATTCTAGAAGTCCCCAGGGTATTGTGGAGTTCAAATTATTAGAATAAAAAAATTGATTATAATTACAATGTGGATCAGCAAAACAACATCAGACAAAAATCAGTCCCTAATCAACCGGATTCACTATATAGCAAAGGAAAAAAATCAAGCCAAAATATAATATAGACATTTTGCTCTTCCGGTCAATATTACTTAGCTTCTAGAATGGATTTAACTTTTACAAACATCACTATCTTTTTAAACTACAGTTACATTTCTATGCGCAGGGTTACTCCTAAACCGACAAACTGATCCCTATAAATTTTTTGAGTGTATATTCTAGGCAACACACATCAAATGTACATTAAGATGTACATTAAGATGTACATTACCATTGCATTCTTTTTGAACACTTTCCACTAGATTATGTTTGTAATTGAATTGAATACCAATGTTTTAACTGTTTAATGTTTTAGCTAATGTTAGTGGCTGAATACTAATGTTAACCCTTTTAGCCCTGGAAAGAATCACCCTGCCGTCCCAGCTGAAGTCGGATATTGCCATTGAGATATCCACAACCACAACATTGCATTATTAGAAGGAGTTCAAAGGACATCTACTAAATTATCAGCTCAACATAAAGATATAGCATACCCTGACTGCTTGAAGAAACTTAAACCTGGCCTCATTAGTTTACTGACGCCAAAGGGGGGATGTAATTGCTTTGAAGAATTTACTTTACAATAATATGAGAGACCTGTTATTAAGCTCTACATTATATCCTTCATTAAGAGGCCATTCATTAAAGCTGCAAAGGAAGCATATAAAAAGACAAGAGAGACAGAACTTTTTTTTTCTATCTGAGCGGTGCCAGCCCAGAACAGTCTTTCTGATTCTACTTCCTCTATAAATTCTTTTAGAAAGGCTGTTGATTGTGAATGGGCAAGTGTTCAAGTGGAAATATCACTGGGATGCTCCTGTGATATTCAGATAAGACCATTTCCAACCCAGCAAGAACTACATGAGGTTATAGCCACCTTAACTTGCTGGCAAGTGCAATTTAAGGTAATAGCAATTGCTTGAAAAAACCTCAACAATCAATAACTGAATTGCATTGGCTTTAAAATGGCAAAGTTTAATTACTGTATAGATGTGTACAGTTGTGCATTAATGGTGTACACACATTATATTATTATTATTATTATGAATATTATTATACGAACATTATGTGAATCAGAATTATATGAATAATTCATCATTCTGAAGAAAAGACTTAACATGTTTTATCTAAATATCTACCTATATAACTATCTAAATATCATCATGTTCTATCTAAATTTATTAAAATATCTGAGACTCTGAAGGGGTTTTAAATGTTATTGCCAAGTTGCAAACTTAAAAAAAAAACTGTTAAGCTGTTTTAGTCATAATTTCCCTCTCAAACAGAACAAACTATCTACAAAGCAATTATTCATATTCAGAAATTAGTTTGTATCAATCACAATAGCTGTATTAAAAACCCATCCAAAGTGATGGAATGGCTTGTATACCTCCAACCATAGGAAGAAACAGTATTGTCTTCGAATTTCTAATAGCCCCAAAGTAGATGCCATCAGTGAATGGTATACAAGTGCGCTAAAAAACAAACTGCAAAAACTTAAACAATTTCCTGAAAAAAAAAAAACATAATAAAAACGAAATTTGCACTAGTTGCAAGTCAATAAGAGTGCCGCTAAAATCATAGCATGTCAGTAAAAGGTGGTTTACTTATTTTGAAATAGCTATATAAAACAAAACAATAAATTATAGCAATTCCTTAGCATAATGCTCATCATAGAAAATCAAAACTTACCTGATGTAGCTTCATCTTTAATAATTAAATTACTCAGAAGGTTTTTCAATTTATCCTTAGACCACGGGGTAGCATCTTTCTCAGTCCTACAAAGATATAATCACTGTTAGAGAAGAAAACAGTGCAAATATGAATATCTTAAATATGAGAAGCCATCTTTGGATTTTTTAATGTTTTTTTTTTTTAATCTAATTATTTCAAAATTTTACAACTTGAAGTCCTATTTTAATTCAAATCTTATCATACTAGTGGTTATGACTGGTCAAAGTCATGGTTTAAAATCAGATTTGAAACAAAAATTAAGATACACTTCTAACTTATTTTGATTCTTCCAAACTTTAAAAGCTATATCTTTACAAATATTATAAATAATGATTTAGTACAATTAGTCACAACTCCCATATTGTTCCTAACCACAACTTTCACAGAATTTCAGGCCTCAAGAAATGTAAAGGTAGGTATAACATTTTTGTACAGAAATACAGACACGGTGAATAAAAGAAATACATAATTTGATTTGCAATCTAATCCTCTCAGTAACTTTTATATAAAAAAAGAACTCCTTTTCTGAACTAACTACTATAACAACAACGAGTAGCAGCTACTATTTTATTCTCTATGCAATGCTTGTTTTGAATATAGTTGGTACTACAGCAACAGTTTTCATGTTCCAGTTGTTCTATAAAGAATAACAAAATCAGTAACTTTTTTATACTGCCTATTACAATATTCAGGCATTTAAAAGAAGGGGGTGTAGTTACACCAGAAGTAGTCTGGAAAATCAGTTTAGCCTATATTTTTCTGAATTCGATGAAGTAAGAACTTTGTCACAGCAGGTGTGTTTAGTTCAAAAGAGGCCATGCATAAAGACTGCCTTTAATTGTCCTTTTTTTTGCACTGAACCACCTTAGAGCCACAATTAAAATCCCCTAAAAAGTGCCAGCAACTGATAGTTATTCATTAATGTCTGTACCCTATATTCTATAAATACCCTCTGATAGCACAACGGGTTGATGCTCTCCTTGGCAATACAGGGCCCAGGGATCAATCACAGATACCACAAGGTTGGACAACAGGCCTGCTAGGCTACTTGTCCTTGTAATAATAATAATATTAATAAAAAAAACTGAAACATGAATTTGACACTGTATGCATCAGCAATGACTTTGTCCCTACTTTTTAATGAAATTACCTCTACAGGTAAATTCCCAAATTGTTGGAAATTTGGTTTTATTACCCCTGTAAAAAAGAAAGGTAACAAGCAGGATTTTGATGGTGTCCGTCCCATTACTCGTACTCCAGTTTCTTCCAAGTTATATGAAAGGTTATTAGCTAAGTGGTTGAAAGTAAAGATAATCCCAAATATTGACCAATGACCATTTGGAATCCTACGCTCTACTTCTACACCCACCATCTTGTTCACCTTATGGACACAATATGTAAACACACTCAAAAACCCAATACCTGGCTCAATGTTATTACTGTTGACTTGCAAAAAGCTTTTGATTTAATTAACCACAATACACTGGTAGAAAAACTATCTAATGACTTTCAACTTGACCCTTATATAATTAGAATCGTGGTGTCTTTCCTCTCTAATAGATCACAAGTCATGAAATACCTGAATGTATATTCTGATCCCCTCCCAATTTATAATGGTGTGTCCCATGGAACCCTCTTAGGTCCAATTTTATTTCTTACAATGATAAACAACCTGGGTGTTGATTTCCTGGATAGATGGAAATTTGTTGATGATCTAACTGTCTTAGAGATGTGTTTCAAAAATTTTAGAAGTAACCCAATTGACATCTTGGAATTGATATCAGCCAAAGCTGTTACTAATAATATGAAAGTCAACCCTTCAAAGTCAACTGTTCTTACTATTAATTTCCTTAAAACTCCCCCTTCTTTCTCCTTTCCAATCCCCCCTGAAATGTCTGTTACCACTATGAAATTACTGAGTGTTACCATCTCAAGCAACTTAAAATGGGATCGCCATTTTAATGACATCTTAAAATGTGCAAATGCTGCATTTTCTCTCCTTAAACTCCTTAGAAAATGTAAATGCCCTAAATTGCATTGTTTGAGGATTTTCCTCTCTTTTGTATCCCCAACCCTTGAGCACACCTGTCCTGTTTGGCATCCTGTCATCTCCATTGAATTTTCAGAAAGAATAGAGGGAATCCAAAAAAGGTGCCTAAGAATCATCTTCAATGAGGGTAAAGTACCTTATATTTCTCTTCTTTGGAACCAAATATTGTCACCCATAAGGAAAAGAGAGCAAAAATGTCCTTGCATTTCACTAACAATGCCCTTAATAACCCTCAAACAACTCCCCTTTTCCCTGGTCAACATACACCTCTTTGACCCTTCCTCCCATGTTCTGTTTCAACAAAAATCCCCATTTTTGCCCCAATAAGAGTTTACACTGAAAGATATAGAAGAATTTTCATCCCTTACATAGTTGACATTTTCAATTAGTGAATCTTTGCAGCCCCCCCCCAGGGGCGCCATTTGGGGGGGGGGGGCAGGGGGGCCATTGCCCACCCTAATTTTTCTGGGGGGCCCAAGCTTCCTTCCAAAAAGTTTTTTTTTTCTTTTACAAAATATACAGGAACAAAATTATAATTAGCAATTAGTCAAAATTTTGAAACTGCTACATTTATATGTAGATTAACTTAGATAATAGTGAGATTAATAGTGCAACTGGGTCGTGCACAGGGTTGCCAACTGGACATATTTTATGTCCAAAGGACATATTTCTATGTGCCTGGACATAATGACATAATAGGGCAAAAATGGACACATTTTAGACATTTGGGACATAAAGTGGACACATTTTCCAAAATTATTCCGTAAAACAAATTACTTTCATTAAAAAAATGTCATTCATCACCAAATGAGTGCTAAGACTTATATCTACTTATTTTTTAAGCTCTGTATTTATTTTCCGGGGTTGCTTGCTCTTCCCTGAAGCAAACTTTCTGAAAATGCCTTCAAAATTCTTTCACCTATAAATGGTATTATTGCCTGATTTTTACTCGGCACGGTCAAGATAAAGGACAAGCTGTCGCCTTTTTCATACAAACTTACTTCCGGCTTCCGAACGTCACACAAAAATCTCAATGAAAAGTTAACAAAATGAAACCTTTCGATTGTTGATGGTCTGAAATCAAAACTAAAGCCAAGTTGTCAAACACCCGGGGTACATTCCTTCAGTTTGAAAGTTTTCATCACGGGAAAGGAGCTGAGAGAAACTTAAGTAAGTAAAAATTTAATGTTAGGTGATATATACATAAATACTATATATATTTACTTAGTTTATAATACTATAAAGTAATATATATAGTATAAGCCTAAAATTGAGGCTATTGAAGAGGAGATATGTTAATAAGACAGTTCCTATTTTTATAATGTGCAAAAATTGTAGTTATCAAACTTTGAAATCGATTTCGCTATACTTACCTCCCAGCCCCTCTAATATGCAGACGTATAGATAGACGAATTGTATTATTCCCATATGTTTCCCCGTTTCTTGCTTTCGTCAGCATTTATTTGATTTACGGTTATACTAGTTGAAAAAAGAGTGATGCATGGCAAAATGCATAGAAAATAATTAATTTTTACTATATTTTTCCACATTAAGGAGGGAAAGCATAGTGGAATCACTTTAATATATATATATATATATATATATATATATATATATATATATATATATATATATATATATATATATATATATATATATATATATATATATATATATATACATATATATATATATATATATATATATATATATATATATATATATATATATATATATATATATATATATATATATTTGAGGAGGGGACAGCCCTTTTCATATACGGAATAATTTCTCTTCGTTTTAAGTTTTAATATCGCTCCTTACTTTCAGTTAAAAAAACTTAGTTTTTTTTTATTTAATTTCTGAACGTTTTTGAATTAATGCAGCTTTGATGTTGGCTCACCGTACATGAATAATTAAAAGCAAATTTGCATATTAATTTTACTTTTTTGGCTAAATGGCTTTCGCGTACTTTTGATCTGACGTAACTTACGAATTAACTTACGTAACCCTTAGTCAATACCTCGCTCTTTACGCCAAAGTTCAAATTTTCTTCCAGTTTTCTAAGAATGGCCCCTTAACCACAAATGCCGTTAATTAGAATAAATAGCTCTGATGAAACTAAAAAAAAAGAAAAAAAATAGCGCAAAGAGCGAGGTAATGACTAGGGGGCGAACCCAATCATGTACGTATTAATTTCTGTTTGTTTTAAGTTTTGGTGTTGCTCCTTACTTTCAGTTGAAAAATTGCATTTTTATTTAATGTCTTATTGTTTTTTAAATAATGCTGGGAATCGGACGCCCCCTTCATAGCAATGTCCCTTCCTCCGCGGAAAGCTCCTCCCACGTAAAACCCGACCCCCTCCCCAACTACCAGAAAAATTTGCCCTGAAAACTTTTGTATACTTCCCAATAACCAATATTATATGTAAACATTGGACATAGTTCATAACTTGCAGACCGACCCCCGGAGACTGTGGGGGTCATCCTCAAAGACATAGTTATTGTATTTTTCGAACATGCTGAACAAAATGGTTATCTAAAATTATGATCCGGTGACTTTGGGAAAAAAGTGAGCGTAGGAGGGGGCTTAGTTGCCCTCCATTCTTTTTGGTCACTGAAAAAGGGCACTAGAACTTTTAATTTCCGTTCTGAATAAGCAAATCCATCAGTTTTCTGGTCTGCCCTAAGAAAATGTAAGGATGTCAAGGATAAAGAAAAATACAAGGATCTTTGTGATTTTATGCTAACGTTATGTGGCCTGCCACACTCTTCAGCAGCTGCTGGAAGACAGTTTACGCTACTTGGTAACATCAAAACCAAATCACGGAATGGTCTTCTAATGCAAACGACTAGTTGTTTAATGCATGTCAAGCAATTAATTTGGCGTTCTGGAACGTTGCTGGAATCCTGGATTATACATTTTGAAATGCGCAAGAAATACTCCGATTGGTAAATAGCTAGCAAAGGAAGAAATAAGACTGACTCTAATGCTGAACATAATTTTCAAGATGAATTCTCGCTAGAAGACTAATCTTAAGCTCCCACAAATTATTTTTAGTGTTTACTTGTTTTTATGAGTTTTGTGCTTGTATTAAATTTTTTTTTTCGTTTTCAATATATTTGATGTTGACTGGCCGCTTTGAAAGATTTTCCAAAGCGTCTTTTGGTCAATATCCCAATTGATAAGAAAAATAACCTCTAGGTTCTGAGATTTCAAGATGGACATATGCATTTAAGACGAAATATGGACATATTTTGGCTAAAAATAACATAATTTTCGATACTCAGGGGACATATTTATGGACCAAAAAGTTGGCAACCCTGGTCGTGCAAGGGTTGAAGTGACAGATCAGTTTCTGATTTTATTGATTCAACATCTTTCTTATGTGCTATCAGGAGCAGTGTTTCCACTTCTACTTATTTTGGTAGTAGAATACTTATTTTTGGACTATTCTACTTCCAAATATTAAATCTACTTATCTATTTATTTTATACTTATTTTTGGAGGCTAAGTTTTCGTGCCGGCCAAGTATTTTGGTTTTGATTCCCTTGAATTGTAATCCTATAATGTCTTATAGAATGGAAGGGTGCAACTGTTTTTAGAAGCGGCATCTTTGTCGGGGCGGAATCTTTGTCGGGAGCGGATCTTTGTCGGAGCGGCAAAAAGGAAATTCGGGAAATTATAAAGATCAGTTTAAATAAATAAATTTGTTTAAAACCGTAAGACCATCCATATATAACCCATGTATTATTCGCCCAGTTCGCCAGTTTACTATCTAATATCAGCAGCTGAAGAGCCATTGAGAATTCATGAGTTTGTCAGGAGCTCAAAAGCGTAAATTGGCAGCATTGAAGAAGGAGAAAGAAGAAGAAAAGCAAGTTTCTCTGAACAGATGGATTAAGAAGCAAAAGCCAAGTGAACCGGCTCGGCAAGTAAGTAACCTACAGTATTTGTGTTTTATTAAGTCGTTTCTTTTTTTCTCGATCTGGTGGACCAAAGTTACTATTCTGAACCGCGCTGGTTAGTTTATATGGTGTTAAGGGGATGCGGTACCTTAAATGTTCACCCTATCTCGCCCATTATAGACTTTTTTAGTTTGTCTGGCCAAACTATTTAGAATTGATTGGGCAGTCTTGCCCTGGCTTGTAGAGCTTGGATAAGAGATTCGAATAATCGACACAAAACTAAAAGCCGACACCTACTTTCCCGGAAATCTTAGAAAAACCATATAACTTCTCGCGGTTTGTCCTGGAGACAGAGATGTTCAGTTTTAATGAAACATATATCATCGGAAAGCCTATTTTTTATTTTTTCTATTAATCGGAGTAAATTTTCTTCTTAAAGTTCAGGAAAGGACAGTCCCTCAAAATGCTCCAGCATACCTGCTAGGAAAACGCCGAAAATCACCTCAAAGGAATTATCAGTTGACCAGCTTTGTCCCTTTGGGAACTCCCTATGGCGCTAAAAAAAGCTAATTTTTTTTACTGTTGTAAAAAAGCTAGTTCAGAAGTTAGGTAGCCTCTTTTACTTTCTAGTTTTCTTCTTAGATCTTTCCTTTTTTTCTGTCATTTAATTCTTCTTTAATAAAAGAAACATTATAGCCCCTCAACCAATGCAGTATAGTTATCTTTAAAATTAACTAGCCTTTTACTGAAAAATAATAAATACAAAATAATACTGGATATGCAGTAGACCTGGTTTCCAATAAATTAAATAAAAAAAAACAAGTTTTTTAAACTGAAAGTAAGGAGCGACATTAAATCTTAAAACGAACAGAAATTATTCAGTATATGAAAGGGGGGCAGTCCCCTCCTCAACGCTTCGCTCGTTACGCTAAAGTTTTTTATTGTTTTAAAAAATAAAGTTGTGAGACAGAGTCAAACTTTAGCGTAAAGAGCGAGGCGTTGAGGAGGAGACAGCCCTTTCATATACGGAATAATTTCTGTTCGATTTAAGTTTTAATGTCGCTCCTTACTTTCAGTTTAAAAAGCTTGTTTTTTTTTTTATTTAATTTCTGATCGTTTTTTAGTTAATGCAGCTTTTATTTTGGCTCACCGTCATTGAATAGGTAAACAAAATTTGCATAAAAATTTTACTTTTCTTTTGCTAAATGGATGTCTCTAAATTTGGTTATGACGTAATTTACAAATTAACTTAATTAACTAACTTCTATATTCGTATATTTTTCCTCTGGCAAAAAATACAAAGTTGCAGATTTTTGCAGATATGAGCTTGAAACCTATGTAATAGGGTTTTCTGATACGCTGAATCTGACGGTGTGATTTTCATTAAAATTCTTTCACTTGTAGGGGATGTTTCCCCCCTCTTTAAAAAATCGGGTAAATTTTCTCAGGCTCGTAGCCTTGGATGAGTAATACTAAACTTAATAAAATTTATATATTTAGAATCAGCATTATAAACCCATTCTTTTGATACATTTATTGACATCAAAATTCCGTTTTTAAAAGTTTCGATTACTATTGAGCCGTATTGCTTGTTTTTTTTTATTGTTTTTTTATTACGTATATGTTATTACATATATGAGGGGGTTCTCCCCTTAGTCAATACCACGCTCTTTACGTTAAAAGTTAAAAAAAAATTTAATTCACAAACCCCTGAATCACAAAGGCCGTTTAATTAGAATAGATAGCTCTTTTGAAAGCACTAAAAAAAACTGTAGCGTAAAGAGCGAGGTATTGACTTGGGAGAGAACCCCCTCATATACGTTATAACTCCTGTTCGATTTAAGTTCTAATGTTGCTACTTACTTTCAGTTGAAAAAACTTGTTTTTTTAAATTTAATTTCTGATCTTTTTTTAAATAATGCTTGGAAATCCGGCGTCCCCTTCATAGAAATGTCCCTTACCCCAAAGAAACATCCTCCACGGAAAGATTCTCCCGAGTAACCACCTCCTCCAGCCCCCCCCCCTCCAGAAAAAAATCCTTCCTGAATATGTCTGTATACTTCCCAATAACCAATAAATAATGCTGGCAAGTCCAGCGCCCCCTTCATGGCAATTTCCCTTCCCCCATGAAAACTTCCTTCATGGACAGATCCTCCAACATAACCCCATTTTGACCGGGTGACTTTGGGAAAAAAATGAGCGTGGGAGGGGGCCTAGTTGCCCTCCATTTTTTTGGTCACTTAAAAAGGGCACTAGAACTTTTAATTTCAGTTCCAATGAGCCCTCCCACGATATTCTAGGACCACTGGGTCGATACGATCACCCCTGGAAAAAAAAAAAAAAAAAAAAAAATAAACATGATCTTTCTTCTGGCAAAAAATGCAAAATTTCACATTTTTGTAGATAGGAGCTTGAAACCTCTACAGTAGGGTTCTCTGATACGCTGAATATGATGGTGTGAATTTCATTAAGGTTCTATAGCTTTTAGGGGGTCTTTCCCCCTTTTTTTGAAAATCAGCCGAATTTTCTCAGGCGCGTAACTTTTGATGGGTAGCACTAAACTTGATGAAAGTTATATATTTGAAATCAGCATTGAAATCTGATTCTTTTGATGTATCTATTGATATCAAAAACCCGTTTTCTAGAGTTTCGGTTACCATTGAGCAGGGTTGCTCCTTACTTACGAACTGTTTGATTAAGATTATTCTTCTTCTATTTAACAGCAGGCGGGCTTTTCAGTAAAGCTATTTAGCCCTTTTCCTTTTGCTTCACTCTGTGGGCTACAGAGCTACTGGCTTGATTGCCTCATATTTATTAGATATATTCAGATATCTTTCAGCAGATCTTTCGACTCTAGGAGTTCAAATATAAGATGATAGATGTCGATTTCTATGCTCTGTGTGCAGGTATAGTTGGCTAGGCTCTTGGCTGATAGTGGGATTTTGTGGTGTTTGAAGTATTTTAACAGTTTACAAAGCAAGGTATGTTGTGCAGACGTCAGCATATTACATTCAAATAGGCAATGGTCAATTGTTTCATTATTCATATTACAATGCCTGCAAAGAGGGGACAGGGGAATTGAGCCACTTGAATTAGAAAGCTTATATGAGAATGCAAGGAAATTTAGTCCATTTGTTCCAGAACGAATTCTATGATAAATTTTAGAAAGATACTTATTGGGAAAGGGGGAAAGGATAGGATTAATCTTATTAAAATTAATATCTGATAGCCTCCATCGGTAAATATCTCTAATTGGGATTGGTCTCCCACTTGGCTGGTCAATATTTATAGCATTTTTTGCTATTTCATCAACCTGATGATTACCACTTATGCCAGAGTGGCTAGGAATGTACTGAAAGTAAGTTTTTATGCCACTTGAAGCAAGATTATCAATAATACTGAGACAATGATAAGTGTCAATGTCCAACTTATATTGAGGAGCTGAGGCCAGCAACTCAAGGCTTGATAAAGAGTCGGAATAGATGATAATATTATTCGAATTTTCAATCAAAGGTTGGTTTTGCTTAAGGTGTTCTAATGCCATGATTATGGCATTTAACTCAGCAGACATTATAGATAAATTATTAAATAATCTCTCGCCCATTGCAATTTTCAGGTGAGGAAGGAAAACACCACTTGCAACCTTCTCATCCATTTTTGACCCATCAACAAATATTTGGAAGTGATTTTTATAGGTAATTGTATTAAGTTCTGCAAATTTTTTCTGGACGAAAGCAATGGGGGTTAAATCTTTATTCCATTTTGAAAATTCAGTATTTATTATGGGAAATGACCAATTCCATGGAGGGGATTGGGGGAAAGTAGGTGCAATAGACTTTGCTGGTACAGGGAACTTCTTTTGAATATTGACATACTCATCTGCAATACCTCTATACATGGCTGGATTTCTTAACCAATTATGTAATGTGTGTGAGCTATTTGATTCAATTTTTGTAAGATGTTTTATCAAGAGAAAGCTACGTCTCTCCCTTATTGTTGTTAATCCACTCTCCATAAGCAGAAACTTGGTGCTTGTGGGTTTCCTAAGACCAAATATGAGACGTATTATATCATTTTGTGTTGTTTCAATTTTTTGCATCTGGGTCTTTGCACATGCACCATAGACAATGAGCCCATAGTCAATATGGGGTCTTATATGTGATTTATAAAACTGGAGTAAGGTTTTCTCCTTACAACCCCAGGGTGTGGAAAGAAGTCTTTTTAGTATATTTGCTTTTCTATAACATTTTTTTATTGTGTTTGAAATGTGGAGGTGGAAATTAAGTTTTTGGTCAAGCATGAGACCTAGGTAATTAATATTATTATCTTCTGGAATAGTTGTTTTATTTAGAGTTAGTTTTGCATTAAGATGGTTTCGCTTCCGGTGAAATTGGATTATTTTTGACTTGGTGGGTGCAATGGGTAAATCTGAATGTTGAGAGAATTTTTCAAACTGGAAAAGTGACTTTTGCAGATTTGACTGTGCTATCTGAAAGGTGTTGCCAGATGACCATAGCACCAGATCATCAGCATATTGTAGATTCGTGTGGGGTAGGTTCATGTCCCAGAGATATAGGGCAAAAAGGAGGCAACTGAGGACTGCTCCCTGAGGAAGGCCTTTGGATATTGTCTTTTGGGGTGAAGAGGCTGAACCAACACAAACAATGAAACTTCGCACTTCTATGAAGGATTTAATAAAGGATACTAGCTTAGGAGGTACTCCAAGGTTTGCAAGTTTATTTCAAAGGATTTGGTGGTTCACACTTGTCATAAGCTCCTTCAAAATCTAGGAAAGCTGCCACTAGGATATTATTTTTTGAGAAAGATTCATTTATTGCATTTGTTAGCAAAATGAAAGCATCTGTTGAGGAGTGGTATTTCCTGAATCCAGTTTGAGCCTGTGGGATCATGTTATTTTTCTCAACAAACCAGAGGAGTCTGTGATAAATCATTTTCTCCATTATTTTCCCCATCACAGGTGTAATCATTATGGGCCTATAAGACTCAGGGTTATCTTTTGGTTTATTTTTCTTTAGGATTGGTAGGAGGGACGAACATTTCCATATATTGGGGAACCTAGAAGATGCCCAAGCGTGATTATAACAATTTAGCAGTTCTTGTTTGTATGAAGGTGTGAGATTCTTTATCCATGTAGGGTGTATATTGTCATAGCTACTGCTACTTTTGGACCTAATATGATGTATTGCATTATTCAATTCCTGGATTGAAAATGGATTAGTTATGTACTCGGATCCTGGGCGTGGTTGGTAACTAGGGTTCATAGGAATTGTGGACAGTTTGCTTTGATTATTTGATGTTAGCTTATTAACAAAAAGAGTTGCAAATAGGTTAGCCTTTTCATTATCATTGTCATAATGGGTATTATTATGTATAAGCTCATACAGGAGTGGGTTGGGAGAAGTCTTTTTCCCACATATGTGGCTTATGACTTTATGTATAATTGGTTCATTTGTTTCTCTGGAGAGATTATTTGCAAAATTATTCCAGTATTTATATTTAGCATCTATTATAGTCCTTTTTAGATTAGATTCTGCTTGTAATTTTTTTAAATATGTAGTAGGTGTTGGTTTTTTTTATGAATTCTGTCCTAGCTGCCTTTTTTATCCTCCATTTATTTGAGGCACTCATTTGTCCACCATGCTTTAGGAATTTGTTTAGGGAATGTTTTCTTAGGTGTTGTCCTGGGGATAGCATGATTAGCTGTATTTATTAGTAAAGATGTCAATGCTTCAGCATGTGTGTCAACTGTTGTGTTAGAAATGCATGAACTTTGGGTGAAACTTGTAATTTCATCATTTAGCTTATTTTGGAAAATAGACCAATTTGCTTTAGTGTTGATATAATTGGATGTATGAGATAAAGTTTCAGCAGGTTCATTTAGGGAGCAAACTATAGCAAAGTGGTCTGTACATAGACTATCAATTTTATTTATGTAAATTTTGTTCAAAAAATTTAGAGACACAATTTGTAGGTCAATTGTGGAGAAATTGCCACTTTTGGGGTTGAAATAAGTATTCAGGTTTGGAGGGGTAGCAACAACTAATTTATTATTATTTGAAGTCATATGCTCAATAAATTTACCAGCTTTATTTGCTGGTTTATTCCCCCACAAAAGGCTGTGGGCATTGAAATCTCCACAAATAATGATATTTTTTAACACATTAGAATTATTTATATAATTAAAGAAACCCTTGGCATCTGTAGTTTGGCCATTAGGGTTATAAAAGCTTATTATGTAGGTTTTTAAATTATTCAGCCAAACACTTATACCAATTACATCAACATCATTTTCAAAATCTGGAAAATTGATGCCACAAAATTTTATATTATTATTAACTAATAAAGCTACACCACCTCCTTTTCTCTCTGAAGATCTATCCTTTCTCAGGATAGTATATCCCAGAGACTTAATTTGTTGATTTTGGGTTAAATGAGTTTCCTGGAGGCAAGCAATATTAGTTGAATTATTATTCATAAATGATATTAGTTCATTTAGCTTATTTTCTGTGAGTGATCTTACATTCCATTGGAGTATTGATAAATGTTGTGTTGTTGATTTATTCTTCATATGACTGGTATCAACGTTCAGCTTTGTTAAGAGTAAAGCAAGATCTTTTTTTGCTTGAATGAGCATATCATCTGGGATGTAGATTTTTGCCAATTCTGCAATAATTTTTGTTTTCTGTAGTTGATGTATGTTCATGGCCTGAACTGCATTACAGTTTAGAATGAATAAGCATATATTTGGGGATTGCATTTTTGGTAGTGCATCCTGTTTGTTGGTTCAGGGATTGATTTCTGGTAGTGTTTCTGGTGTGTTTCTTCTTGGGAGGGAGGGCCAGGCTGGCCTCATCTCACCGGACAAGGAGGCTTGTTGGCTTGGTGATTCCTTCTGATAGGCATATGAGCTAGGGGGCTTAGAAGATGGTGTTTTATATGGGGTGCTTGATGCATTGGGGGCATTTGACTTGGGGGTTTTGGTTGGTTTCATTACAGGCTTTATTTGGTATTGTTGGGCAGCATTTGCTTCCATTGCTGCAAAGGGGTATGGGATGGCCTTCTCTGTTGATATTTGGAGTGTTAGAGCTCTTTTCTTGTATGCAGGGCATAATGATTTATTTGTAGATTCATGTGGGCCTTTGCAATTGATGCATGTAGGCTGAGTGTTGTTGCAAGTTGTCAGCTCTTTAGGATGGAAAGATTTACAATTACTACACTCTTGGAGAATTTCATTGCATTTGTTTGTTGTGTGTCCCAGTTTGAAACACTTCTGACACTGAATAGGCTTAGGTTTGTATTCCTTGTGTGGTTTGATTTGCCCAAATAGGAATAATTTTTCTGGGATATCAATTTTATCCTTCAGTGTGAATAAGAAGGATCTACTAGTTTTTAGGCCATTAGAGTTGGGTTTTCCAAGTTGGGTAACATCCTCAACTGGGATTGTGTTTCCAGCCCTATCTGAAAGGCCTTCTTTTAACTCCTGAGTAGATATCTCTGGGGGAACATTATAAACTACTATTTTTGTTGGTGATTGTTTTGGGTTCCAATTAGATGCAATAATTGGGGTATTCAGAAGGGATTTAAGGTTAATTATTGTATCTGCTGATTTCTGATCTTCTACAGCTATTAGCAGAGATCCATCACGGTTAATGTTAAGAGAGAACATTGATTTTAGCAATTTAAAAATTGCAACTCTTATTGCAGTGATCATTTTTATTTCAAAGGGGGTAGTGGGAGTAATTTTAAGGTAAATTCCTAAGTTTTTGGAGGGAGGATCTTGGGCAGGGAGAGGGGAAATGCTTTTAATTGGGGAGATTTTTTTCCTTTTTTAGAACTTCTAGAGAGGACCTCTTGAAACCCATTATCATCATTTATGGTTACATTAGCCCCTACACTTATCATTGTCCTATTCTCCGAATTGGAGCTATCATTAGAACTTTGAGATAGGGTGCTTGACCAGCCAGGATGGGTATCTTTCACTATGACACTTTCAGTGGAATTTGATTTGGGATCTGGGGGGAACTTTTTTTTTGGAGGACTTCTAATCATTGCCTATTGGAAAAAGCTTTAAACACAAAAATAAAACTAAAACAAGAAGGGAAAATAGATGATATCAAACCGTCTGCACTATACTATGGGGAGGATAAACACCACAGTATAGCCCTGAGGATGACTTGAGCAGAATTGGTTTAGTACAACTGCTGATTAGAAGAGATAATAATCACAAGAAAATATATTTCGATTTTCTTGATAGCCCAACTATCGTTGGTAGTTGTTGGTAGATTACCTCTACGTTGTTTTGTTTTGTTCTTTTTTCTTCTGCAAAGCACTGTTAATTTTATGGATAACAATGCTACATGGGTTGAGGGGCATAAGCCAAAGATTGTCGTTTTTTTTCTTTTCTTTCTTTTTCTTTTTTTATTGATGGAACCACACAGTTTGGCAGTGCAGTTAATTTTATGGATAACAATGCTACATGGGTTGAGGGGCATAAGCCAAAGATTGTCGTTTTTTTTCTTTTTTTTCTTTTTTTTTATTGATGGAACCACACAGTTTGGCAGTGCTTATAGCATTCGATTTGCTACAATGCCGACTGGTGACGTGAAGCCCCATTCGACTTGCTGTAACCACGCTTCACGTTTCGTCATTTGGTCCAAAATTATGAACCTGTTTGGCGGTCACATTATCAGTAGTTCTTCAGGCTAAATGGGAGAACGTCGCAGAAAAACTGCAAATAAGCCCACAACGGAGAAGGACGTAACTGAAACTACAGCAAATCGAACGCGCCTTTAGCTTATTTGCAATCTGTCATGACACCCGAATCATTCATTCAAGGACTACTGCAAAGGCTTTTTGCGATTTGGGTTGCTATTGCATTAAGCCCAAAGTTTCTATTATTGTCTTTACGGGTAGATAAGGAGCAACGCATGTATAATCATCCAAAAAACGCCCTCTTTGGCTTTGCTGAAATTTCCTGTTTTTTTCCGAAGTTCGATATACTTTAGTAAACTGTCACACCATGGAGGAATTCTAGCACTATTTTTCCCGAACTGCTGTGCCGAAAGCGGAAACTGCTACGCAGTTTGGACATCACATACTAAAAACAAGCAACTGTTTAAATGTTGAAAATGAGTTCAATAGTGCTTCAAAGTATAAGAGTGGCTTTTAACCTTTGGGTATATCTTTCAGGTGCCTGACTCAGCACCCGAACAATCCATTGCCGTCACTTTGGGTCCTTCGAAGGACGTGATGGTCGGTCAGACCGAGCTAGTAGAAAACGAGACGACTCAAAGAGACACTGCACCTGTCACTGCTCAAGAGACACAACCTGCATGAGATACGACTCGAGATGAAGAGCACCATCGTTCAAGTGGTCCTACTGATATTTCTTCATCCTCCCACGACCATCCATGTCAACCACAGCTGCTACGGTACCCTGCACAGGTTTCAGCAAACGGCAAGCTAAGACGGTCATTTAATATTTCGTATTATGGAAAGCATCCTTGGCTTGAGCACTCAGTTAAGGAAAATTCGGTTTTCTGTTTCTGCTGCAGACACTTTGGCGGCACGTCAACCCTTTGCGGACAGAGATACGGGGCGAGGCCTTTCATCGAGACCGGCGTTAGAAGATGGAAGGACATCTCAAGCGTTCTAGAAGAGCATGCGAAAAGTGACCGCCACAGGGACAGTGCATTTTCGTGGACGAAGTTCAAAGCTATACAAGCCAAGGAGATGCAACCCATCGCATCTGTTTTGTCAACGGACAGGAATAAGGAGATGAATGAAAACAGGGAACACGTAAAGGCTTTACTGAAAGTAACGGCCCTACTGGGGCGACTGGGTATAGCCTTTCGCGGCCACGATGAGACTGAATCTTTGGCAAACAAAGGACATTTCGTTGAAACTTGCAATCTTCTCGCCGAGTATTCTCCCACGCTTTTCAACAAGCTACAAAGAGGATACGGCCACTATACGTCCCACAGATACCAGAACGATCTAATTTCAGTTATCAGATCTAGGCTTCAGTCTACAATAGTGCAAGAAGTTAAGCGTGCCAAATACTTTGCTGTTCTTGTCGACGAGACAAAAGATAATTCGAAGAAAGAACAGCTCGCCATTCTTCTGAGGTACTTCGACGAGGGAAAAGTACGAGAAAGACCAATAGGATGCTACCATATGAAAAGCCTGGATGCTGAGAGTTTAGCCAGCTTCATTCACGACACAGTAGCGAAACTTGGTCTCGACTGGAACTATTGTGTTGCTCAGTGCTATGACGGAGCAAGCGTGATGAGTGGGCCCTTCTCTGGTGTTCAAGCGCGACTGAGAGCGAAAGCGCCACAAGCAATATACATTCATTGCCATGCGCATAGACTAAATTTGGTCATTGCAAACTGCGTTGAAGGTGTTGGGACTGTTGGCTCATTTTTTTCGTTAGTCCAAAATCTGCACACGTTCATTTCCAACAGCAACACCAGACATCAGCTTTTTGTCGAATCCCAAAAGGCTACTCAACTGCCAGTCCTGGAATTAGAAAGGAGTGCTGCGACAAGATGGTCATACTGGTATTGATCAATATCGAAGATAAGACTCTGATATGAATGTGTTCTGGCTGTACTGTCTGCAGTCAGCGAGGGAGCTGATAGTGAAGCTCGAGCAGAAGCAGCTGGGCTCCAGAGAAAAATGGAATCTTTCACAGTTATATTCCAGTTGCTCTATATGGAAGCAATTCTGAGGACGACAAACTCCCTTTCTGAGTAGCTTCATGCAGTTGATCTGGTAATATCTAGGTCCCGCACCTTGATTCAAGCAACAAGGAAGGAAATAGCTGAACTGCGCTCTGACACTTCATTTGCATCGCTTTTGGAGAAGGCAAAAGAGTTTGCTGAAGGTCTTGAAATTGAAGTTCCTGACGTGAATGGACCTGCGACCGGATCCTCCTCTGCTGGTCAGAAGGGACGACCTAGAAGAACCCAAAAAATTATCAAACACCTGAAAGAATTCATGACCACTTCGACGTTAGGAAAAAACTTTGTTGAATCCGACAATAGAGCTCCAACTCTAGCGGAAGAAATGAAAAGAGAATACCTGGAGACTGTAGATCGTCTGATTGCGGAATTCGACAGACGGCTTACAGATAACCTTCCAGTGCTCAGTACACTCGAAGCTCTGGACCCCAGCTCTACCAAGTTCATGGATGCAAGGCTCCTCAAGCTATTCTCTGAACTTTATTCTTAAATGGACATTGACCAGATTCTTCTTGAGGCCCAAGCTGGTATTGCCAAGCGGTTTTTGCTCGAGGAGGAGGCAAAGCTGAAGAACAACATGGACGTCATCGATAATATCGAGACACTTCCAGGGGCCTATTCAGAAATTATCAAAGTTCTTCATATTGCTGCCACACTTCCTGTCACGACAGCCAGCAATGAACGCTTGTTTTCTGGGCTGGAAATAGTGAAGAACTATCTGCGCTCGACCACAGGAGATGATCGTCTTAGTCACCTGCTTTTGATCTTTGCAGAGAAGGATTTAGTTAAAAACTTGGATTTCGACTGGCTTGTTGACGACTTTGCGAAGATGAAACCACAATGGTTCCCCTTGTTGCCTTGAGTGTTCACTGATCTGTTTCAAAATTTTGTTGTATTTTCTGATTTTGTAAATATATTTGGTTGAGCAAAGTTTTGCATCATCATAGCCAGAGCGTGACTCTGACTTGGACTAAAGTATTTACTGTAAGCAGCGAGCTGAAGAATTCGACTACAAAATATACTTTGGTCAAAGCGTGAGTTTCTACAGAGATTTGGCTTTTGTCAAGTTATAGGTTTGGAAAAGTGGAAGATTCCCAAACGGCTGTTTTTTAACATCGCACATACCGTTTCCACTTTCTTCAGATATCTGGCCTTTTCTGAACCTATGGCATAAGAGCAAAAGAAGGAAATGCAAAGCAATTGAGACAATTTCCTTAATTTTTACGGTAACTCCCATGGAAGGCAGTTTTTTTTTTGGATAAAGCTAGAGGCAATTTTTTTTATACAAGCCTGCTTTGGGGCCCATGTTGATTGCTTGCCCACCCTAAGGTTTGGCTGAAATGATGCCTCTGCCCCCCCCCCACTCTCTTTTTACCTTATAACTTATAATTTTAATGTTCCTTTTGCAAATTTGGAGGTTTTTATTTATTTCTTTGTCACATAACTAACTCACGTTTTTATTTCAATTTTTTATCCCCTTTTTAATTTTATGAGTTTTCATTTTTTTGACATTTTTGCTGATTTGGCACTGACCTTCTAATTTTATGAGTTTAATTTGTTTTTGTTTTAACATTTTTATGTATTTGACATTGACCCTTTTATAATTTTCTGTTGTTTGTTTGTTTTTTGGTTCTTTTTTTTTGTTCTATTGACACTAAAATGCAAATTTAGCCCATTTGGGCTTGTGATAGTTCAGCAATAAATCTTATCTTACTTTGGGAGATTTGTTTTTTTTTTTTTGGTAAATTTCTCAATTTACAGATTATTGAGAAATAGGTCTAATAATAGACATACCTTTAGGATCCAAACATCCTGAACTTGAAAATAATATTCCTTTCCATTATAAATTTACTTTACCCTCTCACCTCTAATGGTTAAATATAGGGTAAGACCCCCAGTACTTGATCAGTGCCTAATTTTGGCCAGATGTTTGGATTATAAATTATATTTTATCTCCTGATCTTGGACACTATGTTTATAGAGTTAGATAGTTGTTATTGGCTGATGGTTAGGACTAGACCAGTTGGAATTGGCTGACAAAAATATTGTAAAACATCTGGTCTTTCCAAAATTCGAATTATGACAAAAGTTACCTCTAAACTCTAGTACTACTACTACTAGGAACAACTCCCCGCAGCACCAAGAAGCCTGAGGCAAACACAGCTACACACACTCCTCCTCCATCCCAATCTATTCAAAGCCTCCCTTTTTACACCCGCCCACCAAGTTCCCATTTCCTTTAAATCTTCCTTCATGACGTCCTCCCACCCCAGACAGGGACGACCTGCTTTCCGTTTAGCCCTAGACGGTTGGCCGAAAAGAACAATCTTCGGCAATCTGTCATCCTTCATCCACACAATGTGCCCTAGCCACCTCAACCTTTCTTTCATTATAGCCCTAAAGAGTGGTTTTGAACCACATTTTTTGTATAGCCTATTGTTTAAAATATGGTCAGTCAGCCAGGTAACCAGAACAATCCTTAAGCAATTTCTCTGGAAAACACCTAGCAAATCTTCATCCACTTTTTGGAGGGTCCATGCTTCAGAGCCATACTTAACCATTGTCAGCACTGTAGCTTCTAATATTCTTATCTTGGTTTGCAGACTTATCTTCCTATTCTTCCAAACTTTTTTCAACTGTGAAAAAACACCCTGAGCCTTGGCTATTCTACTTTTAACATCTTCACTGCTTCCACCATCTTTACTAATAATACTACCAAGGTGAGTGAAGCTGTACACCTGCTCAATCTTTTTGTTACCCAGTGTCACCTTTTCGTCTTCACTTATTCCTAGCTTTAGTGACTTAGTCTTCTAACATTAATTTTCAAACCAATTCTAGCACCCTGAACTAACAAAACCTCTAAAACTTCATTCATTTCGCTCACACTTTAATTTACAATGCTTAAATCATCAGCATAAACCAAGTCCAGGAGACTTTTTCCTCCCCATTTGATTCCATGGTCTCCCATTGCCTTTCCTGTGCTCCTTAAAACAAAGTCCATCAAAATAATCCATATAAGGGGGATAGAACACAACCCTGCTTAACTCCTGATTTAATACAAAACCAGCTGCTAACCTCATTTCCTACCTTAACCGCAGCAGTGTTATTATCATACATAGCACTAATCACTTTAATGTATTTGACTGGTATACCATACAAGGATAAAACCTTTACTAAAGCTCTTCTATCAACAGAATCGAATGCTTGCTCATAATCTATAAAACTGAGGACCAAAGGTGTTTGTAAAACTCAGGCACCTCTCAATTATTAGCCTAAGAGTGAAAATTTGGTTGACACATCCTCTACCTTTTCTAAAACCACACTGTTCTTCTCTTAAAACATTATCTACAGCATCTCTCAGGCTAAAAAGTATCATATTACTAAGTAATTTACTACCTACAGAGACCAGACTAATGCCTTTATAATTACCACACTCACTTTTATCACCTTTCTTATAGTGGCTTAATTAAGGTTTTCCTAAAATCGTTAGGTACTTCCCCTTTTTCAAAAATCATATTTGTAATCTTCAGTAACTTATTTCTAACCTCAGAGCCACCATTTTTAAGAAACTCATTTACCACCCTATCAGCACCTGGAGCCTTATTATTCTTTAATCCTTTTAGTACTAATTCCTCCTCACAAAACAAATCTTCCTTCACATCCAAGGTATCACAAACTTTTTCATTTTCCTCTATATCTTTTCCTGCAACTCTATCTCGGTTAAGCAAGTTCTCGAAATGTTCGGCCCATCTCCCTTTAGTTTTTTCCTTATCAGTACAATACTTTACTATTATGCTGTCTAGCTGCATCTTCTAGATCCTTGGTAATTTTATCCATGGCCTGCAGTTAACACCTCCTTAGTTCATTTAATTCTTGTACAAGTCCTTTCTCCTTTCTATTAAACATAAAGCTTTTTCACTAATATTCTTAGCTGCAGTTCTAGCTTTCTTCCCTAATACACCTTCAGCAACTTCACAAATTATTTTTCTAAAATTATTCCAACCATCTACCACATTATCAAATTTTAAACTCTCAAGTTTAGTATTCAACTGTTCCTGGAAAGTTTCTCTCAAATTCTCATCCTGGAGTCTACCAACATCATAACTTCCCGGGAGGTAGTTACCCTTCCGATATTTCAGCTTTAAATTAACCTTTGACACTACTAGACAGTGATCTTTACTTTTAACATCAATAACAGCAAACCTATATACCCTGCCAGTCTGTTGATCCTGCCAGTCTTTGGTTTACTAGAACATAATCAATAAGGTTTGCTGTCTTACCATTACGTGAATATTATGTTAGCTTATGAGCCATTTTATGACCAAACACTGTATTGGTTATAACTAGATTGTTATACCTACAAAATTGCAAAAGTCTGTATCCATTACTGTTTTCTTTTCCTACATCAAATTTACCTAGGCTAGGATACCATCTATCCCTATTTCTACCAACCTGGGCATTAAATCTCCCAGTAATAGCATCATATTTCTACCTGGGACCCTGTCTATTTGCTCCTGTAACTGTAAGTAAAATTCATCTGAGTCACTAGTATCTCCGTCAGTCGGTTCTACAGGGACGTATACTACTATAACTGATACCCTGAACTTTCTAGTCATAAAATGAGCAATTAGTATCCTATTATTAAATAAATCCAGTTCAAATCATCTGAATTCATCAGTCAAAATGTTGATACAATAGTCATTTTTTAATGTTGTAACATTCCAAGTTCCAATTTTCATGTTCTTTAAATCATTGAAATTATTTTTGCCTCAGGAAAAGCAATGATCCTGGATACCAGTGCAGGACAGGGATCACATATCTTCTCAAGTCTACACTGAAGTGCTTAAGCCAGCTATGAACCAGACAACAAGAAGTCCCTGGGACCTCCATGAATGGAGGCTTTGTGCAATCCTGGGCCCATCTCTAGTTTCTTTAAATACAATTATTCTGTTTCACAGCATTTGTCTTAGATTAAGTCTATCCAAGGTTGACTGTGTCTGTCATAGGGTAGATTTTAAAATCCTGTGTCAAAGATTAGATAGCATTTTCTAACATTAGGCTCAAGCTATAAATGCATGGCCACAATTAGGCTCCACTGTTGTCTATCAGTATATTCGAAATTGCAACTATTATGTATGGTTAAAATATTCAAGCTAATCACATACTTGTTGAAAAGATTTTGACACATCCAATGGTGAAAAGCATATCATATATTAAATATATAACCTAACCTAGGTACCTTCCCCCTCCCCCCTAAACCCCAAAAAACAACAGTTTAAATATTGTAAATGCAGTGAAAACAACTCTTTACATTCCAGTTCTGAATAGCAGTCTCTTGAAAAAACCAGTCTGGTGGGTTTCATCTCTCATTAGTATATAGAAAGTGTCCATTTAATGCACCAGTACCTTTGGGGCAGTTTGTATTACTGACCTACAAATAAGATGAACATATGACTTGATGCCCTTTTTATGCTTTTCACCAATATAATAACTGATTTACTTGGAAATTCAATCTTAAGCCAATTACAGACCCTCAAAGATGACACCTTTTTCTCTTATTTTTTATAAAAACATTAAAAATAACAATGCTTCCTTCATTATAAGCAGAATAGTTATAGTTTACACATTTCAAATGCAGCTTGACTATACTTTAAACCCCCCCCCCCTCCTTCATGCACAAATAGGGGAACACGGGGTGGAACAGGGTAGACGATTTTTAGATAACAAGGAAGGTGCTGTGCCAAGCAGCAATAGCTACAACTACTCCAGCTCAGTACAGCTGAACTGCAGCATCCATGTTGGTTTAGGTTCCTTTTGTTTGATGAGAGAACCAGTTGTCGTCTAGTTATTTGCTGTTGGATTGCAACTTTTATTGATTTTGTAATCAATGTAAGGTTAACGCACTTCTTTGCATTGTATCTGTATCTAGTCATACTTGTAACATGTTCTGGGCTTTGTTTTGGTCACCTTATTGCTTCTTTACTTGAAGTTTTTGCATGGCCATAACTTCCAAATAATAAGGTGTGTTCCTGGGGCAGAATGGGTGGGGCGAAATCGGGAAGTACCCCATTCCACCCTGCACTATTTTAATCTGACCAGTCATTAAAATTGGGTCAGTAACTTTCCTTAATTGATTTTCAGATGGTCCGTGTGTATAAGAGAAAGACAAACAGACAATCCTGGTCTACTGAGGCAATGAACAATGCTGTTGAAGCGGTTATTTCTGGTTGATGTGGCTGCCTGAATGCTTTTAATGAGTTTGACATTCCCCAAACTACTCTTAAAAGATATGTTAAGAAAAAAAAGGAAAATCCTGAGTGATAAAACTGCTTGGAAATTTCAAACTGTTTTTACCCAAGAACAGGAACTTGAGCTTGTGATGTACTTAAAAACTATGGAGGCGCAGTTATTTGGTTTGACAATGAAGGACTTGTGTACCTTAGCTTACTAATTAGCTCATAGAAATGGCATAGCTCATAGATTTCAAAATGAAATAGCTGGTCAAGACTGGGTCAACAGATTTTTCAAGAGGAACCCTACTCTGTCTATTCATAAGCCAGAATCAACATCTGGTGCAAGAGCTATGGGACTTCTGTGGATAGTTTTTTTCACTACTCACTCAATTGGTAGATAAGCACAAACTTACAGCATTGCAGATATTTAATTGTGATGAAACTGGTGTTTCAGTAAACCCTAAGAACCATTCAAAAATCATTGCTTGTAAGGGTAAACAACAAGTTGGTGCAATAACTTCTGCAGAAAGGGGGGAGACTGTAGTTTGCCTTATTTGCATGTCTCCAAGTGGATCATGCATGCCCCCAATGTTAGTTTTTCCAAGGAAGAAAGTGCAGAAGGAGTTTGAGCTTGGACTACCTCCAGGGAGTTGGGCTGAGGTTCACAGCACTGGATGGATGACTGCTGAGCTATTCTTAGTATGGTTTAAAAAATTTGTAGTATTTTCTAAGGCATCAAAGGACTTTCCAGTTCTTCTCATATTAGACAGATATTCCACCCACACCAAGAACCTAGAGGTCATAGACTACACAAGAGATAATGGTGCTTTGATGCTTTGTTTACCCTGCATTGTTCTCACAAGTTACAACTGCTTTATGTGTCTTTCATGAAGCCTTTGAGCCTTCACTATGCTGACAATCTTTGAAAAAGGCTCTGTTGCAACCTAGAGAAATTTGTGATGCTGTTTCAAATTTCAATGCTCTTTGGATCAGCATTTATCCAAAGCACCTCTATGAATACTGCAATTAAGGGGTTTAAAGCAACAGGAATTTGGCCACCTAACCCAGCCACATTCTCTGATTCAGATTTCTACCAGCTGACATCAAACAAGCTGAACCTTCAACCCAAAAAGTGATTGAGGAGCCTCCAATGACAGAGACAGAACAAGTGGGATTGGCTCATCAGTTGATAAAGAAAATCCCCTTGCTTGTAGTGAAAGGAGTGAAGATGTTACAGTTTCTAGCCCTACCATTAGTGTTAATGGCACCCCAGCTAAAAAGGTTCAATTTTATATGGTTTACAAAGCTACTCCTGGATGCTCTTGGATGACAACTGACATGAATGACTCTCCAAGTGCATTTATTTTTCCACCTTACAATTTAATTCCTATTCCAAAAGTCAGAGGAAGTGCAAAAAGGACAAATCAAAGGAGGGGGAAGACTGTAGTTATAACTGATTCACCATAGAAAAATGAGTTAGAGGATGCTATAAAAGCAAAAAAAGAAAAGGAGATAGCCAAGACAGAAAGAGCACTGAAGATACTTTTTAAGAAAGAAAACAAAACTGAAACTTTAAAAACAAAGGGAAAGTGCCTGAATAAAAGTGAAAAAGTGCCAAGAAAAAAAAACAAGCAAATAAAGAAACAACCTGAAACTTACAGCAGTAAATATGACAAGTTTCCTGACTGTGAAGGTTTATACTGTTGTGAGTTTTACTCAAGGTCAACTGAGGGTTGGGTTGCCTGTTCCATATGTAAAAAAAGGGCTCACTTTTCCTGTGCAGGAATTGATTGCAAGGAGGATGAAGCTATCCTTGTATCTGAATTTTGTAATTCAAAATGAGATTAATTTCAAGAAAGAATATATTTAAACTAGTTTTGTTGGCTTAAGCAAAATGGAAAAAAAAGCCAAATTCATTTTTTTATATTTTAATTAAATAAATGATAATTGTGTTCACTTCTTACAATATGAGTGTGAAACTTTGTTTACAACAATACAAGGTATTTTCTGAAATTTTGTAGCCTTTTATATTGACTCCTTCCAATTAATAAAAATCATTTTAAACTTAGTACCCTGTTCCACCCTGTGTTCCCCTATATAGCCTAAATTATATATTCCCCATGTGTTTTCTGGCTCTCAATTTTGTAACAGTCAATTCAATTTATGGGTAAACCAGTTTAAACAAGAGTGATGCTATCAGCAGTATATAAAATAAGAGAAAAAGGTATCAATTTTGAGGATCTGTAAAGAGTTTAAAATTGAATTTCCAAGTAAAGTGATTATTATATTAAAAAAAGGCAGCAAGTGGTATATTCACCTTATTTGTTAGTCAGTAATATAAACTGCCCCAAACTTACCTTTTCAACATATCACTCTTTTCTTCAAATTGATTTAACAGCAAACAAGCAATATAACAGAAGCTTCCCCCTCCCTCCAACTAATGATCAAATATACTGACTATTGTGGTTAATCCTAGAAAAAGTAAGGTTGGTGTGAGCAAAGTCAAGGGATCTTGTTGTTAAATTTGGTGATAATGATGTGGTACTGTCAGATTCTATTGTTTATTTAAGGATGCCTATTGGGTCAAGTACCCTATTTTTAGCTATGTCTCCATTTTGGAATATTTTTTCCAAAAGTTATAAAAGATAGCTATGTTCAGTTTTATAGCTGCAAAATTTCTGTTTAATTTATGACTCTGGGCAAAGAATATGTTTGTGTCATGTTGGTTCAGCATTATTGACCCTATTGAAGCTCTCATTAAGCATCAGCCAGAATTCTTAGTCAATTGAGACCAGTAGGCTTATCATTTTGATTTGTCCTTAAGTATATGTGTGTATGTATAGGCTATAGGCTAGTAGGATAAAAAAACCAGTATCCAATTGAGCCAAATTATGTAAAACTAAAACCCTCACATCTTGTTACCAAAGAGGAATTGAGAAGAATTGTATATAAATAATGTAAGCTATGCAGCTATATGGTTACCCTATTATTAATATTATATAAAATAAAACACTTGAAATTATTAGTTCATTGACTTACCTACAGGGACCTCTTTTTGGAAATACCAATTGTCCTATTTTGATGTACATGTCCTTTTAGTGTTTCAGTTTTATTCACACATTAACAGAAAGCTGATTGTCTTCTGATTCTAGAAATGTAACTTTTATTGCTTGATATTTATTCTATAAATCACAAATATTTAAATATAATTTTTCTTTTCAATTGCTTTTCAAAATAGAGACCACATTTTTAATTTATGGTGACAAATTAGGCTATTGGTAAAAATTTGACCAAGAAGGCAGGGTTCTTGTTACTGCCCTCACATTGCATCATGCTGTAGTAAAAAGGGGCAGTCCAAAAACCCATTGATATTTTTCCAGAATGCTAAAGAAAAGTGGTCTTTCCCAAAAAGAGGTCTTTTACCTGCTTAAGTTTTTCTTCATTCCTGTTTATTTAAGCTAGCCTAGGGCTTATTACATTTGTAGTCTTGTTCTGTTTTTCAAATGGGTAACAAAATCATCTATCTATAGGCAATAAAATTCAGGGTAACCTACATATTTGACCATCACAGGGGTGGAGGAAGTAAATTTGTAATAGAAAAGGATGCTAAATTTTGATTCAGTACAGAATTCTGGTTCTAAGGGCATGTCTATTTCCTAGCCATTTCAATGACCTGTGAGCTGAGAAATTTACCTTTTCTTAACCTAAAATATTATACACTAGGCTGTAAAAACACTAGCCTATGGCTAATATGGCAGTGCTTTTCTAATGATATGGTAGCTGGCCAGTAACAACAACATTAGCTGGTAAATATTTACCAAATCATATTATTGAGTTACAACTAAAGTGAATATACCACTTGATGCCTTTTCTTTATGTTCTTTTCAAATAGCCTATAATAATCACATTTTTGTCAGAAATGAATTTTAGCCCCACCCCTATATAGCCTATACCAATTCAGGGTATACAGGCTATTTGCACATTAGGGGGGTGGGGGTGATTTTATTTCTGATGTAAATGAGAGGTAAGTTTGAACTTTCCCCACCCCCCTAATGTGCAAATATATACCCTGAATTGGTATATATAGGGGTGGGGGCTAAAATTCATTTCCAACAAAAATGTGATTTGGTAAATATTTAGCCTACCCATTAGCCAACTCCATGTCCTTCTTGTCTGATTTCTGGGTTACAGGATAAATTTACCAAAGATCCTTACCAATGCCAATTGTTCACATTTGTAGCATCAGGTCTCTCTTCTACAATCCACCTAGGGTCTCCTTCTCCCCACTTGGCCATTTCCCGTTACTTATCGATATAGTTCTAGTATTTCCCTTGGTTGGTGAAATAGAAGTATTTTAGTCAGAGGCGATCAGGGAATAAAGAAATTAAGAACTTTCTAGAATTAACTCGAAAAATGATTTAGGCTACAAGATAAATAAATACAAATATATACATATTCCTTATGGAAAAAACTATGAAAAAAATTATTTGAATAAAGACTTTGAAATCAACAATTGTGGCATTAAAATCATATATTTCTATATATGTATTTATTCGCGCTAACTATGGGTGTATTATTGTATATACTACAACAGCTTGCATTGTTGTTGATGCTCGTTATCTAAAGCTAGTTCTGATAAGCCAAAATACAAATAGTGGATCATATCGGAGATTTCAGTTTATATTTGAGGAAAATCGTATATGCTTTCCTTTTTATATATTCTATACCAACTACTCACTTTATCTGTTTTGTTGTTATTTCTGATCGGCAGATTAATTTTAGCATAATAGTCAATCCATTTATTGTACTAAACAAGGACCTTACCTTCGATCCTCTCATAGCCTCCAATGTCACTTAGAGCATCGACAAGGAGTCTCAAGTCTTCACTGTATCCTGGTTGCCGACAGAAAATCGTTTTACTCGTGTTGCAGAACGTGCTAAGAGAGCAAAATTTGCCTCCGGAGTGGTCTCAGAAGCCTTGCCGAGTTTTAATTTGGCGGAGGTGGGAAGAATTATGCCCTTACCACATTATAGTCACACTTGTCGATAAAAATCAAAATTACGTGCGACTACAGTGCCAATTACATTCGCCGTTCGTAATTTCTTGAGTTGAACATTGTTCAACTTTCAAGCACATTTTGCTTGACTGACCAATCAGAGTCAACGCTTAAGGCACACTTTTTAGAATTAGGAAAGATGGAAACTTAGAACAGCGGTTTTCTATCTGGGGGAGGAATCTGACAAAATTTAAAAAGAATCAGTATTAGTAGAGAACAGTTGGACACTAATTGCTGTTGGTGCAAACTCTGTAAACTAATTTCTTGCAATGTTGATTTTTTGCTTTTTAAACACGTGTGACGCTAAAATCAAGAAAATTGCCATGTCATTCATGATATTTGATTTTCTTTATCGATAGATGTGACTATGATTTGGGACGGGCAATACAGTCAATGTGCCCCGATTGCAAAAAAAAAGTTTTCAGTGGCGTGCCGCCGAAAACTGATAAATTATATGCCGTCGATTGGTCAGTGTTCGTTTTATTTCTTAGCATTTTTCGACTGTTTTTCAAATTTTTGAAAATACTTCTTATCGGAATTCCTTCTTACTGCTAAGCTAAAGCTCTTATGATTCACAATTTATTTTCATCTTCACTAGCATAAGCAAACGGGCAAGAAAAGGAGATGATGTCAAGTTTAACTCTTCTTAAACATTTTGTTAATTCGAAGCATCGACAATTGAATTATTACTACTACAACTGTCAATAATTACAACTCTCTGCAGCACTAAGCCACCTGAGGCCAGAACAGCTACGCTTGCTCCTCCTCC
Organism: Artemia sinica; assembly: GCA_027921565.1. Lineage (NCBI taxonomy): Eukaryota > Metazoa > Arthropoda > Branchiopoda > Anostraca > Artemiidae > Artemia > Artemia sinica. Next base: position 75,976,563 of record CM051260.1, on the reverse strand, counting down.
ACTTATATCTATTCAAAGCTTCCCCCTTTGTATCCTTCCAAGAAGTTCCAATTTCCCTTAAATCCTTCCTTGCGACCTCCTCCCACCATTTCGGGGACAAGCTGGTTTGTTTTTGGCCCTAAATGGTTTGGCAAATAAGACGATCTTTGGCAATCTGTCATTTTGATGTATTTATATATATTTGATATATTTTCTTTTTTTCTTGGCTACATAACTACTGATATTTTGACCCCTTGTTTCATTTTGCTTTTTTCTCTTTTTCTTAGCCCCATAAATGCTACTATTTCGACCAGCTGCTGGTTTTTACACCCCTCTTAGGTCATTTTTTTTGCACCATAGTTTTTGGTATTTTGACCCCTTGTGTCATTTTACTTTCCTTTCACTTTTTCTTGGCCAAGAGGCTGATGGTGATTTGTTTTAATATATTATTTCTCTTTAGCTGAATAGGTCTTTGAGTGATTAATCTCATTATAGTTGTTGTTGCAGTTGTTCTTGTTTTTTTTTTACTATTTTCCTCATTCAAGTTGGTCATAAGTTTCTATATTATCTTAATTTTTGATTATATAATGGCTGAAAAAAAAGAAAGGATCATTCTCATTTTTTACTCCCCCCCTCTTGAATAAAAAATTCTAGGATTAATTTTCGTATATTTGGTAATTGAATATTTGATATATTTATATTTAATATCGAATCAATCAATTTTGAATATTTGTTGGAGTTTTAATGAAAACCAATTTTATTAAAAAATTTTCTTTTGTGCTGAATATTAAAAATAAACATTAAAATTTTGAAGTGATGAGCTCATCATTATACATCAAATATTCAGTTCAATTTATTAGTTCTTTCTAAAGTTGTTCCAGACGAATATAGTTTCGCTACAAACAAGAGTTTGGATACTGCCCCCTTCCTTAACTGTAAATAAAAACCAAAAGCCTAATGCGACATTGGCGCTTAACTGAAAACAAATTATAATATAAATATTTTCTTTTCCAGTTGCTACAGCATTGCAAATAAAAATAAAATTACAGTGAAATAAATTTTTGAACTGATGGATAGTTCAACAATTAATATTATTATACATCACACATTGAATTTGATGTTGTTTATACTTTCCAAGATTGTTCAAGACGCATATAGTTTTCAGTAAAGCGCCAATGATGCAGTAGGTTTTAGACTTTTACAGTGAGAGAAGGAGGCAATACCCAAACTCTTGTTTGTAGTGATTTTTGTTTGTTTCAGGATTTATTTACATATTCAATTTAAGTTTCACTCGTTTTAAGATTTATTTATTAATTTACATTAATATCTATTGTATGTTTGTTTACATTGATTGTTTATTTAATTTTTGTTCGTTTTAAGTTTCATTTATACTTCAATAGGAAAATTTATTTTTTGTTTTAAGCTTTATTTTCATATTCAATCTAAGCATTACTCGCTTTAAGATCTATTTATTCATTTATATTATTACTTGTTGTATGTTTTTGATATGATTGTTTATTTAATTTCTGTCCGTTTTGGGTTTCATTTATTCTTTAATAGTAATTTCTGGTCGTTTTGAGTTTGAATTTTCTTAGGTATCTGTATCTGCTGAGCTTAAGTTTAAAATGGCCTTTACTCTTCTTTGAAAAACTTATTTTTCTGATTTTTTTTTTTGTTAATTAATTTTGTTCATTTTTGATTGCAAGAAGTTTCAAGTTTTTAAAAATTCCTTATTTCAAAATAAAACTTAAAAAAAAAAAATCAAATGTTCATCAAAGTATTAAAACTGGTATCAAAGTAACAATATCAAAGTGAAAAATGGGTTTGTGGCAACCTCGGAGATTTTATTATAATAATTAAAACAACTTTTTCCACAAAATAAGTTTTTCAAAGAAAAGTAAAGAACTCCATTAAACTAAAAATGAGCAAAAATAAAATCAAATAATCTACCAAGCATGAAACTACCACAAATCAGCATCGATAAATAAATGAAACCCAAAACGAACAGAAATTACAATAAATAACCGAGTCAAACTCAAAACGAGCAGAAATTAACATAAGTTGGGCTCAAAACCCCTCTGCCTTCCCAAGGCCAGAACAAAATTTGCACTTTACTGAAAAAAATATAAATGATTTTACTTTTATAACTTTAATAAATTAAATAATAAAAACATTTTGATTACTAAATAGCAGTATATGTATATTAAACTGACAATGCAAATTCATTTGTATTTTTTTCAGTAAAGTGCAAATTGTGTTCTGGCCTTGGGAAGGCATAGGGGTTTTGAGCCCAACTTTTGTTAATTTCTGCTCGTTTTGAGTTTGACTAAGTTATTTATTGTAATTTCTGTTCGTTTTGGGTTTCATTTATTTATCGATGCTGTTTTGTGGTAGTTTCACGCTTGGTAGATTATTTGATTTTATTTTTGCTCATTTTTTGTTTAACGGAGTTCTTTACTTTTTTTTGAAAACTTATTTTGTGGAAAAAGTTTTTTTAGTTAATTTCTGTTCGTTTTATATTGACATAGTCTTTTCAGAGACAAAGAAAATAATACTTTAAATCTTTTCGTTTTTTTTTAAGAATTTATAGATTGGCCTGCTATTTGTATGCTTGAGAAAAAATTTAAGCCGTATTTAACAACATACACCCTCTTAAAAACCTGGACACAAATAGTAGTGTTTAATTTAGTTTCATACCTCCTCTAGTTGACCTGAAATGGAAACTTGATACCATTCGCAAAAAAAATCTATTTACTTTCTTTGATAGCTTGAATACACTTACGCTATTTTGATTTGGTTAAATTTTAAGAGCAGAAGCAGTCCCAAAAGTTTGAACATAATACCCTCAGTCGTTCTTGGGATACTGCTGAGATGCCTTATTGGGAATTAGCATTAACACAGTGCATTTTCATTTAATCTTATGGCAACATATAGTTTTTAAACATAAAGTCAAATGGGAGGGTGGGCGTGGGAGAGGGATTAGTTTCCCTCCAATCACTTTTGACTATTAAAAATGGCATTAGCCCTTTCTATTTTCAATCGAATGAGCCCTTTTTGAAGTTCCTACGACAACTCCTTCGGTACAAAGTGCCCTGGTCTAAATAACAACAACAACAAGAAAAAATAATACATTATACCCACATCGATCTTTACTATAAAAATGTCCAGCCTTCCAATTATTTTCGACTGCTAAAAAGGGCACTAGGCCTTTCGATTTCCAATCAAATGAGCCATTTTTGAGTTTCTACGACAACACTTCCTATAAACACCTTATATGCCCCCAGGGCATAAATTGCAACTCTTACCCTAAGGGATGTGATGGTGGTTGTCATCCTCTAAGACCTAATTTCCAGAACTTTCAACTACGTTACACAAAATGGCTATCTCAAAATTTTGATTGGATGTGTCTGGGCAAAAGGTGGGAAAGAGAAGGGCGATAGTCTTTCTCCAATCACTTTCAACTATTAAAAAAGGCACTAGCCCTTTCAATCTCCAATCAAATGAGCCCTTTTGAGGTTTCTACAACAACGCTTTCAATAAAAGCCGTATATGCCCCCAGGGGATAACTTACAACCCTCGCCCTGAGGGCTGGGAGGGGGGGGGGGGGCTGTCATCCTCACAGACCTAATTTCCAGAACTTTCTACTACGTTGAAAAAAATGGCTGTCTGAAAATTTTGAATGGATGTGTTCGGGGGAATGATGGGCGTGAGAGAGGGGTTAGTTACCGTCCAATCACTTTTAACTCTTAAAAAGAGCACTAGCCCTCTCAATTTCCAATTGAATGAGCCGCTTTTGAAGTTTTTACGACAACTCTATCATTAAAAACCTTATATGCTCCCAGGGCATAACTTATAAACTTTGCCCTGGGGACTCTGGGGGGGTTTGTCATCCTTAAATACATAATTTCCAGAAATTTCAACTACGTTGAACAAAATGGCTATCTCTAAACTTTGATTGGATGTGGTTTGGGAAATGGAGGGTGTGAGAGGGGGGCTAATTACTCTCCACTCACTTTCGAATATTAAAAACGGCAATTTCATTTTCCAATCAAATGAGCCCCTTTTGAAATTTCTACAACAACTTTCTATATAAACCTTATATGCCCCCAGGGCATAACTTACAACACTTGCACTGAAAGCTTTGCTGGGGTTATCATCCTAAAAGACGTAATTTCCAGAACTTTCGACTACGTTGAACAAAATGGATATCTCAAAATTTTGATTGGATGTGTTTGGGGAAATGGTGGGCGTGAGAGGGAGGTAGCTGCCCTTTAATCACTTTCGACTATTAAAAGGGCACTAGCTCTTTCAATTTTCAATTGAATGACCCCTTTTGGATGTTTTTACAACATCGCTTTCAATAAAAACCTTACGTGCTCCTAGGGCATAACTTAAAACCCTTGCCCTGAGGGTTGTGGGGGGATGGGTTGTCATCCTTAAAGACCTAATTTCCAAAAATTTCAACTGCGTTGAATAAAATGGCTATCTAAAAATTTTGATTGGATGTGTTTGGGGAAAAGGTGGGCGTGAGAGGTGGGTTAGTTTCCCCAAATCACTTTCGACTATTAAAAAGGGCTCTAGCCCTTTGAATTTCCAATCGAAGGAGCCTTTTTTAAAGTTTCTACGACAAACATTTCAATACAAACCTTATATATCCCCAGGGTATAACTTATAACCCTTGCCCTGAAGACTGTGGGGGAGTGTCCTGCTCAAAGGTATGATTTCCTGAACTTTAAACTTCGTGGAACAAAATGGCTATCAAAAATTTTGATGGGATATGTTTGGGAAATGGGGGGGGGGTGGAAGGGAAGTTATTTGGTTTCCAATCACTTTCGACTATTAAAAAGGGCACTAGCCATTTCAATTTCCAATCGAATGAGCCCTTTTTGAATTTTCTACGACGACGCGTTCAGTAAAAACCTTACATGCCCCCAGGGCATAACTTACAACCCTTGCCCTGAGGTCTGTGGGGGAGTGTCCTCCTCAAAAACATAATTTCTATCTTGAAATTCACAACACTGAACAAAATGGCTATCTCAAAATTTTGATTGGATGTGTTTGGGGAAAAGATGGGCGTGAGAGGGGGGTTAGTTGCCGTCCAATCACTTTCAACTATTAAAAAGGGCCCTATCCCTTTTGAATTTCCAATCGAATGAGCCTTTTTCGAAGTTTCTACGACAACGCCTTCTATAAAAACCTTATATGCCCCCAGGGCATAACTTACAACCCTTGCCCCGAGGGTTGTGGGGAGTGTCCTCCTCAAAAACATATTTTCTATATGGAAATCAACTATGCTGAACAAAATGGTTATCTCAAAATTTTGATTGGATGTGTTTGGGGGAATGATGGGCGTGGGGGGAGGGTTAGTTGCCGTCCAATTACTTTCGACTATTAAAAAGGGCACTAGCCCTTTGAATTTCCAATCGAATGAGCCTTTCTTGAAGTTCCTACGACAATGCCTTCTATGAAAACCTTATATGCCCCCAGGGCATGACTTAAAACCCTTGCCCCGAGGGTTGTAGTGGAGTATTCTCCTCAAAAACATAATTTCTATCAACTACGCTGAACAAAATGGCTATCTCAAAATTTTGATTGAATGTGTTTGGAGAAACGATAGGCATGGGGGGGGGGCTAGTTGCCCTCCAATCACTTTCGACTATGAAAAGGGCGCTAGAACTTTGAATTTCCAATCGAATGAGCCTTTTTTGAAGTTTCTACGACAACGTCTTCTATAAAAACCTTATATACCCCAAGGGCATAACTTAAAACCCCTGCCCAAAGGGTTGTGGGGGAGTGTCCTCCTCAAAAACATATTTTCTATATGGAAATCAATTACGCTCAACAAAATGGGTATCTCAAAATTTTGATTGGATGTGTTTAGGGGGAATGACGGGCGTGGGGGGGGGGGGCTCGTTGCCCTCCAGTCACTTTCGACTAATAAAAAGAGCACTAGCCACTCCGATTTCCAATCGAATGAAGCCTTTTCGAAGTTTCTACGACAACTCCTTCGATACGATGTGCCTGGGTATGGAGAAAAAACCAAAAAACACATTGTGCCCACATCGTTCTTTACTTGGGCAGCGCTAGCGCGCTGCCTATGATGATCTTTGAACTATTTTTAATAAAATGGCTATCTCAAAATTTTTATCGGATGGGTTTGGAGAAAAAAGAGCGTGGGGATAAGTGTCCTTTGGTCTCTTTTGACTCTTTAAAAGGGAACCAGAACTTCCTATTTTCAATCGAATGAGCCCTCTCTGAAGTTTATACGAGCAACCCTTCTATAAAAACCATATATACCCCTAGAGTATAACTTACAACGCCTGTCCCTGGGCCCTAGGGGGTTGTTTTGACCCCGTAGTTTTAATATCTTATGTTTGAACTATTTTTAACAAAATAGTCACCTCAAATTTTAATCGGATAGGTTTATCCATCCAATAAACCCAAAGGCGTGGAGGGCAGGAGGGACTAGTTGCCCGCCAATCTTTTTTTACTCTGAAAAACTGAACTAGAACTTTTAATTTCTAATCAAATGAGCCCTCTCTGAAGTTTAAACGAGCATCCCTTTCATAAGAACCATATATTTGCCCAGTGTATAACTTGCAACGCCTGCCCCCGGACCCTTGGTGGTTGTGTCGACACCGGTTTTTTTTATCTAACCTTTGAACTATTTTTAACAAAATGGCTATCTCAAAATTTTTATCGGATGTAATTCGGGGAAAAGGAGCGTGGGGGGGATAGTTGCCCTCTGATCTCTTTTGACTCTTAAAAACTGAACTAGAACTTTTAATTTCTAATCAAATGAGCCCTCTCTGAAGTTTAAACGAGCATCCCTTTCATAAGAACCATATATTTGCCCAGTGTATAACTTGCAACGCCTGCCCCGGACCCTTGGTGGTTGTGTCGACACCGGTTTTTTTTTTATCTGACCTTTGAACTATTTTTAACAAAATGTCTATCTCAAAATTTTTATCGGATGCAATTCGGGGAAAAGGAGCGTGGGGGGGATAGTTGTCCTCTGATCTCTTTTGACTCTTAAAAACTGAACTAGAACTTTTAATTTCTAATCAAATGAGCCCTCTCTGAAGTTTATGCGAGCATCCCTTCCCCAACAGCTGTATAAGCCCTCCAGGCATAACTTACAATGCTTATCCTGGGCCCTGAAGGATTGTTTTGACCCCGGAATTTTTGTTATATGATCTTTGAATCATTTTGAAAAAAATGGCTCTCTCAATTTTCTTATCGGACGGGTTTGAGGAAAATGGGACGTGGAGAGGGGGCTAACTGCCAGGGGGGTCCCGAAGGGAGGAGGGAGGGGAGGCTCCCCCAACTTTTTTCGCATTCGGTAAAATTTTTGACGAAGGCGAAAATTTTGAAAGAAATTTTACAAAATCGGCGGAAATTTAGCAAAATTCATGCTTTCTGCATAAACTTCGGCATAAATCAGGTAGTGTTTCGGTAAAATCTACGAAGATCCCCCCCCCCAATAAAACAAGCCTCGGGACACCCCTGCTAGTTGCCCTTTGATCTCTTTTGACTATTAAAAAGTGACCAAGAACTTTCAATTTCCAATCATATGACCGCTCTCCGAAGTTTATACGAGAATCCCTTCCATAAGAACTATATATGCCCCCAGAGCTACAACGCCTGCCTTCGGGCCCTGGAGGATTGTGTCGACCCCGGAGTTTTCATTATATGATCTTTGAACTATTAAAAAAATTGCTATCTCAAAGTTCGTATCAGATGGGTTTGAAGAAAAAGAGCAAGGAGGGACGGGGGGCTAGTTACCCTCCGATATCTTTTGGCTCTTTGAAAGTGAACTAGAAGTTTCAATTTCCAATCAAATGAGCCCTCGCTGAAGTTTATACGAGTATACCTTCCATAGAAACCAAATATGGCCCCAGAGCAATACTTACAACGCCTGCCCCAGGCCCTGAGGGGCTGCGTCGGCACAGGAATGTTTCTTATCTGACCTTTGAACTATTTTTAACGAAATGGCTACACGTAAAGGAGTTTTTGTCATAATCTTTGAACTATTTTCATCAAAATGGCTACCTAAAATTTTATATCAGATGCACTTAGGGAAAAAGGGCTTGGGGAGGGGTTAGTTGCCCTCGGATCACTTTTGACTCTTTAAGAGGGCACTAGAACTCTCGATTTGCAATCGAATGAGCTCCTTTTGAAGTTAATACGACGACCCCTTCTATATGAAGTGCCTCTGGGAAAAATAATTGGAGTGTGGGGGGAGGCTAGCTGCCGTTCGATCACTTTTGACTCTTAAAAAGTGAATTACAACTTTCAATTTCCAATCAAATGAGCCCTCTATCAAGTTTATACGAGCATCCCTTCCAGAGCAACCATACATGCCCCCAGGGCATAACTTAAAACGCCTAACCCGGGCCCTGGGGGCTGTGTCAACATTGGAGTTTTTGTTATCTGAACTTTGAACTATTTTTAACAAAATGTCCACCTCAAAATTTTTATTTGATGCATTTAGGGCGTGGAGGGATGGGACTAGTTGCCCTTTGATCTCTTTTGACTCTTAAAAAGTGAACAAGAAATATATCCGTAAGAACTATATATGCCCCCAAGGCATTACTTACAACGCCTGCCTCCCAGCCCTGATGGGTTGCGTCGACACAGGATCTTTTCTTATTTGACCTTTGAACAATTTTTAATGAAATGGCTATTTTAAAATTTTTATCGAATGGGCTTGAGGGAAAAAGGTTTCTTGGGGGGGGGGGGCTAGTTGCCCTTGGATATTTTTTGACTCTTAAAAAGTGAACTAGAACTTTCAAATTCCAATCAAATGAGCCCTCTCTTAAGTTTATGCGAGAATCCCTTTCATAAGAACCACATACGCTTCCAGGAATGGTTTGGGGAAAAAAGGGCGTGGGGGGGGGGCTGGTTACCCTTAAATCTCTTGAATCTTAAAAAGTGAACTAGAACTTTCAATTTCCAATCAACTGAGCCCTCTATGAAGTTTATATGAACATCCCTTTCATAAGAACAATACATGCCTTTAGGGAATAACTTAGAACGCCTTCCCTCGGGCCCTGGGGGGTGTATTGACAACGATGTTTTTTTTATCCGACCTTTGAACTATTTTTAACAAAATGTCATTATAAAAATTTTCATCAGATGGGTTTGGAAAAAGAAGACGTAGGGGGGGGGGGGCTAGTTGCCATCGGATCTCTTTTGACCATTAAAAAGTGAGCTCGAACTTCCAATTTCCAATTAAATGAGCCCTCTGTGAAGCTTATACAAGCATCCCTTTCATAAGAACCATGTATGCCCAAGGGCATAACTTAAAACGCCTGCCCCCGAGCCCTGGGAGGCTTTGTCGACACCTGAGTTTTTGTTATCTGACTTTTGAACAATTTTTAACTTAATGGCTATCTCAAATTTTTTATCGGATGCATTTGGGAAAAAGGTATGTAGGGGAAGGGGGGGCTAGTTGCCCCCCCCCCCCCAATATCTTTTGACTCTCAAAAACTGGACTAGAACTTTCAATTTCCAATCAAATGAACGCTCTCTGAAGTTTTTACAAGCATCCCTTCCGTAAGTACCATGTATTCCCCAGGGCATAACTTACAACGCCATCCCTCGGGCCCTGGGGGGCTATGTCGACCCCGGAGTTTTCGTTGTATCGTCTTTGGGCTATTTTAAAAAAAATGGCTATCTCAAAGTCCTTATTGGATGGGTTTGAGGAAAAAAGAGCGTGGAGGGGGGGGGGACTAGGTGCCCTCCAATCTCGTTTGCTTCTTAAAAAGTGAACTAGAAATTTCAATTTCCAATCAAATGAGCCCTCTTTGAAGTTTATACGAACATCCCTTCCATAAGAACCATATATGCCCCCGGGGCATAGCTTACAACGCCTGCCCCCGGGCTCTGGGGGGCTGTGTCAACACCGGAGTTTTTGTTATATGATCTTAGAACTATTTTTAACAAAATAGATATCTCAAAATTTTTATTCAGTGCATTTGGGAAAAAATGGCGTTGTAGGGAGAGGGGCTGGTTACCCTCCAAATTTTTTGACGCTTAAAAAGTGAACTGGAACTTTCAAATTCCAATCAAATGAGCCCTCTCTGAAGATTGTACGAGCATTCCTACCATAAGAACCATATATGCCCCCAGGGCATAATCTATAACCCTTGCCCTGAAGACTGTGGGGGAAGTGTCGTGCTCAAAGATATAATTTAAAGTTTTGATTGGATGTTTTTGGGGAAATGATGGGTCTGGAAGGGGTGTTAGTTGCAACCCAATGCCTAACCAGGGCCCTGGGGGGCTTTGTCGACACCGGAGTTTTTGTTATCTGAACTTTGAACTATTTTTAACAATATTTCTATCTCAAAATTTTTATCTGATGCATTTAGGGCGTGGGGGGGGGGGATGGTAATAGTTGCCCTTCGATCTCTTTTGACGCTTAAAACGTGAACTAGAACTTTCAATTTCCAATCAAAGGAGCCCTCTCTGAAGCTTATACGAGAATCCCTTTCATAAGAACCATATACGCTTCCAGGACAGCACTTACAACGTCTAGCCCCGGGCCCTGGGGGCTGTGCTGACACCGGAGTTTTTGTTATCTAATTTTTGAACAATTTTCAGAAAACTGGCTGTCTGAAAATTTGCAGCGGATGGGTTTGGGGAAAAAGGGTGTGGGGGAGAGGAGGCTAGTTGCCCTTAAATCTCTTGACTCTTAAAAAGTGAACTAGAACTTTCAATTAACAATCAAATGAGCCATCTATGAAATTTATACGAGCATCTCTTTCATAAGAACAATACATACCTTTAGAGATTAACTTAGAATGCCTTCCCCCGGGAACTGGGGGGTTATATTGACGCCGAAATTGTTTTTATCCAACCTTTGAACTAGTTTTAACAAAATGTCTATATCAAAATTTTCATCAGATGGGTTTGGAAAAAGAAGGCGTGTTGGCAAGGCTAGTTGCCCTCGAATCTCTTTTGAATATTAAAAAGTGAGCTCGAACTTCCAATGTCCAATCAAATGAGCCCTCTCTGAAGTTTATACGAGCATCCCTTTCATAAGAACCGTATATGCCCCAGTGCATAACTTACAACGCCTGCCCCCGGGCCCTTGGAGGCTTTGTCGACACCTGAGTTTTTGATATCTGACTTTTGAACAATTTTTAACTTAGTGGCTATCTGAAAATTTTTATCGCATGCATATGGGGAAAAAGGGGCGTGGAGGGGGTCTAATTGCCCCCCAATCTCTTTCGACTCTCAAAAATTGAACTAGAACTTTCAATTTCCAATCAAATGAGCCCTCTCTGAAGTTTTTACGAGCATCCCTTCCATAAGAACCATATATTCCCCCAGAACATAACTTACAACGCCATCCCTCAGATCCTGGGGGGCTGTGTCGACCCCGGAGTTTTCGTTCTATGGTCTTTGAAATATTTTTTAAAAAAATGGCTATCTCAAAGTTCTTATTGGATGGGTTTGAGGAAAAAAGGGCGTTGAGGGGAGGGGGGCTAGGTGCCCTCCAATCTCATTTGACTCTTAAAAAGTGAACTACAAATTTCCATTTCCAATCAAATGAGCCCTCTCTGAAGTTTATACGAGCATTCCTTCCATAAGACTCCGGGGGGAGTTTCATGCTCAAAGATATAATTTCCAGAACTTTCAGGTACGTTGAACCAAATGGCTATCTCCAAATTTTGATTGGATGTGTTTGGGGAAATGGTGGGTGTGGAAGGGGTATTAGTTGCCTTCCAATCACTTTCGACTTATTAAAAAGGCCACAAACCATTTAAATTTCCAATCGAATGAGCCCTTCTTGAAGTTTCTACGACAACGCTTTCTATAAAAACCATGTATGCCCCCAGGGCATAACTGTGGGGGGTTGTCATCCTCAAAGGCCCAATTTCCAGAATTTTCAACTACGTTGAACAAAATGGCTATCTCAAAGTATTGATTGGATGTGTTTGGGGAAAATGTGGGTGTGAGAGGGGGGTTAGTTGCCCTCCAATCACTTTCGTCTATTAAAAAGGGCACTAGCCCTTTGAATTTCCAATTGAATGAGTCCTTTTTGAAGTTTGTGCGACAAAGCTTTCTATAAAAATCGTATAAGCCCCAAGGGCATAACTTACAACCCGTGCCCTGAGGGCTGTTCGGGGAGTGTCCTCCTCAAAAACATAATTTTTATATTTAAATCAGTAGAACTACGAGGATAAGAACCATATATGCCCACAGGGCATAACTTATAACCCTTGCCGTTGATGACTGTGGGGGGAGTGTTATGCTCAAAGATATAATTTCCAGAACTTTGAACTACGTTGAACAAAATGGCTATCTAAAAGTTTGTATTGGATGTGTGTGGGGAAATGGTGGGCGTGGAAGGGTTATTAGTTGCCTTCCAATCACTTTGGAACCTAAAAAGGGCACTAGAACTCTCGATTTCCAATCGAAAGAGCCCCCTTTGAAGTTTATACGACAACCCCTTCCATATGAAGTGCCTCTGGAAAAAAAATAATAAAACATTGGAGCCGTATAGCCTTTACTATGGGTAACGCTATAGTGTTGCCTCTGATACCACCTAGGTAAGTCAACCTATCTATTCAATCGATCTTCTTGTTACCTATTATCAACTCTAAATTTTTATCTAGGACGCTCAAATCATCAGTACAATCTAAGTCAAGAAGAGTTTTACATTCCCATTTGAATCCATCTTCTTCTCTGGCCTCTGTTGTGTTCCTTAAGACAAAGTCCATCAAAATTATCATAGGCAGCGCAATCGCGCTGCCTGAGTAAAGAACGACGTTGGCACAATGTATTTCTTTTCTTTAGGCCATGGCACTTTGTATCGAAGGAGTTGTCGTAAAAACTTCGAAAAGGGCTCATTCGATTGGAAATTGGAGTGGCTTGTGCCCTTTTTAATATTCAAAAGTGATTGGAAGGCAACTAACACCCCTTCCACGCCCGCCATTTCCCCAAACACACACATTCAAAATTTTGAGTTAGCGTAGTTGATTTTCAGATAGAATATTTTTGAGGAGGACACTCCCCAACAATCCTCAGGGAAAGGGTTTTAAGTTATGCCCTGGGGGCATATAACAACGATGTTGGCACAATGTCTTATTTATCATTTTTGCCTTTAGACCGGGGCACCTCGTATCGAAGAAGTTGTCGTAGAAACTTCGAAAAAGGCTCATTCAATTGGAAATTGGAGTGGCTTGTGCCCTTTTTAATATTCGAAAGTGATTGGAAGGCAACTAACAACTCTTCCACGCCCACCATTTCCCAAAACACATCCAATCAAAATTTTGATATAGCCATTTTGTTCAGCCTAGTTGATTTCCAGATAGAAATCATGTTTTTGAGGAGGACACTCCCCAATATAAGGTTTTTATTGAAATATTTGTCGTAAAAACTTGAAAAGGGGCTCATTCGATTGGAAATTCAAAGGGCTAGTGCCCTTTTTAATAGTCGAAAGTGATTTGAGGGCAACTAAAACCCCTCTCACGCCTACCTTTTCCCCGAACACATCCAATCAAAATTTTTAGATAACCATTTTATTAAACGTGGTTGAAAGTTTTCGAAATTAGGTCTTTAAGGATGACAAATCCTCCCCCCCCCCATAGCCCTCAGAGCAAGGGTTGTAAGTGATGCCTTGAGGACATATGAGGTTTTTATAGAAAGCGATATTGTAGAAACTTCAAAAAGGGCTCATTCAATTGGAAATTGAAAGGGCTAGTGCCCTTTTTAATAGTCGAAAGTGATTGGAGAGCAACTAACGCCCCTCTCACGCCCACCATTTCCCCAAACACATCCAACCAATATTTTTAGATATCCATTTTGTTCAACGTAGTTGAAAGTTCGGGAAATTAGGTCTTTTAGGATGATAACCCCCTCAGAGCACTTAGTGCAGGGGTTGTAAGTTATGCCCTGGGGGTACATAAGGTTTATATAGAAAGCTGCTGTAGAAATTTCAAAAAGGGCTCATTTGATTGTAAATTGAAAGGGCTAGTGCTATTTTTAATAGTCAACAGTGATTGGAGGGTAACTAACCCCCCTCTCACGCCCACCATCCCCCAAACACACCCAATCAAAATTTTCAGATTAGCATTTTGTTCAACGTAGTAAAAGTTCTGGAAATTAAGTCTTTGAGGATGACAACCCCCCAGCCCTCAGGGCAAGGGTTGTAAGTTATACCTTCGGGGCAAATAATGTTTTTATAGAAAGCGTTGTCGTAGAAACTTCAAAAGGGCTCATTTGATTAATTGTTGAAAGTGATTGGAGAGCAACTAACGCCCCTATCACGCCCACCATTTCCCCAAACACATCCAATCAAAATTTTGAGATAGCCATTCTGTTCAACGTAGTTGAAAGTTCTGGAAATTAGGTCTTTGCGGATGACACCCCCCCCCACAGCCCTCAGGGCAAGGGCTATAAGTTCTGCCTTGCGGCCATATAAGGTTTATATAGAAAGCGTTGTTGTAGAAACTTCAAAAAGGTCTCATTCGATTAGAAATTGAAATGGCTAGTGCCACTTTTTAATAGTCGAAAGTGATTGGAAGGCAACTAATACTCCTTCCAAGCCCACTATTTCCCCAAACACATCCAATCAAAATTTTGAGATAGCCATTTTGTTCCACGCAGTTGAAAGTTCTGGAAATTACACCCTTCAGCAGGACACTCCCCCCACTGTCTTCAGGGCATGGGTTATAAATTATGCCCTGGGGTCATATAAGGTTTTTATTGAAATCTTTGTTGTAAAATCTTGAAAAAGGGCTCATCCGATTGGAACTTCAAAGGGCTAGTGCCCTTTTTAATAGTCGAAAGTGATTTGAGGGCAACTAAACTCACGCCCACCTTTTCCCCAAACACATCCAATCAAAACTTTTAGATAACCATTTCATTCAGCGCAGATGAAAGTTTTGGAAATTAGGTCTTTAAGAATGACAACCCCTCCCCCCCCCCAAAGCCCTTAGGGCAAGGGTTTTAAGTGATGCCTTGGGGACATATGAGGTTTTTATAGAAAGCGATGTTGTAGAAACTTCAAAAAGGGCTCATTCAATCGGAAATTGAAAGGGCTAGTGCCCTTTTTAATAGGCGAAAATGATTGAAGGGCAACTAACCTCTCTCTCACGCCCACCGTTTTCCCAAACACATCCAATCAAAATTTTGAGATATCCATTTTGTTCAACGTAGTTGAAAGTTCTAGAAATTAGGTCTTTTAGGATGACAACCCCCCTAAGAGCCCTTAGTGCAGTGGTTGTAAGTTACGCCTTGGGGGCATATAAGGTTTATATAGAGCTGTTGTAGAAATTTCAAAAAGGGCTAATTTGATTGGAAATCGAAAGGACTAGTGCCCTCCTTAAAAGTCGAAAGTCAGTGGAGAGTAATTAAACCCCCTCTCAAGCCCACCATTCCCCCAAACACACCCAATCAAAATTTTCAGATAGCCATTTTGTTCAACGTAGTAGAAAGTTCTAGAATTAGGTCTTTGAAGATGACAACCCCAAGCCCTCAGGGCAAGGGTTGTAAATATACCCTCGGGGCATATACGGTTTTTATAGAGACCGTTGTCGTAGAAACTCAAAAAGGGCTCATTCGATTGGAAATCGAAAGGCCTAGTCCCCTTTTTAATAATCAAAAGTGATTGGAAGGCTTAACATTTTTATAGTAAAGATCGATGTGGGTACAATGTATTATTTTCTGTTTAGACTAGGGCACTTCGTATCGAAAGAGTTAACGTAAGAACTCCGAAAAGGGCTCATTCGATTGAAAATAGAAAGGGCCTAAAAAGGGCTAATAGTCGAAATTGAATGGAGGGCAACTAATCCCCCTCCCACGCCCACCCTCCCACTTGCCCATTATGTTTGAAAACTAAATGTTACCTTACGATTAAATCAAAATGCACTGTGTTAATGCTAATTCCCAATAAGGTATCTCAGCAGTATCCCAAGAACGACTGAGGGTATTATGTTCCAACTTTCGAGGCTACTTCTGCTCTTAAAATTTAACCAAATCATAATAGCTTAAGTGTATCCAAGCTATCAAAGAAAGTAAACAGATTTTTTTGCGAATGGTATCAAGTTTTCCATTTCAGGTGAACTAGAGGAGGTATGAAACTAAATTAAACACTACTATTTGTGTCTAGATTTTAAAAGGGTGTATGTTGTTAAAAATTGCTGAAAATTTTTCTCCAGCATACAAACAGCAGGCCAAACTACAAAGTCTTAAAAAAACGAAAAGATTTAAAGTATTATTTTCTTTTTCCCTGAAAAGACTATGTCAATATAAAACGAACAGAAATTAATTAAAAAAACTTTTTCCACAAAATAAGTTTTTCAAAGAAAATTAAAGAACTCCATTAAACCAAAAATGAGCAAAAATAAAATCAAATAATCTACCTATCGTGAAACTACCACAAATCAGCATCGCTAAACAAATGAAACCCAAAACGAACAGAAATTACAATAAATAACCGAGTCAAACTCAAAACAAGCAGAAGTTAACATGAATTGGGCGCAAAACCGTTATGCCTTCCCTAGGCCAGAACATAATTTGCCCTTTACTGAAAAAAATACAAATGAATGTGCATTGTCAGTTTAATATACATATACTGATATTTAGTAATCAAAATGTTAATATTATTTGATTTATTAAAGTTATAAAAGTAAAAATATTTATATTTTTCAGTAAAGTGCAAATTATGTTCTGGCCTTGGGAAGGCATAGGGGTTTTGAGCCCAACTCATGTTAATTTCTGCTCGTTTTGAGTTTGACTCGGTTATTTATTGTAATTTCAGTTCGTTTCGGGTTTCATTTATTTATCGATGCTGATTTGTGGTAGTTTCACGCTTGGTAGATTATTTGATTTTATTTTGGCTCATTTTTTGTTTAATGGAGTTCTTTACTTTTCTTTGAAAAACTAATTTTGTGGAAAAAGTTTTTCTTAATTAATCCATATGAATGGGGATAGAACGCAACCCTGCTTAGCTCTTGATTCAAGACGAAACCAGATACAAACCTAATTTCCTAACTTAGTAGGAAATTAGTGTTATTCCGCAGTAGTGTTACCTTGTACAACCGCAGTAGTGTTATTCTTGTACATAGTGCTAATCACTTTATTGTATTTATCTCATAATCTATAAAGCTAAGGACTAAAGGGGTCCGATGACTCATAAACTTCTCTATTACTAATCTAAAAGTAGAAATTTAATTGCCGCATCCTCTCCGCTTCCCAAAACCACGCTGTTCCTTTCTTAAAACTTTGTGTACAGCATCTTTAAGTCTAAAAAGTACTATCATACCAAGTAATTTGATTCTTACAGAAACCAGGTCGATACCTCTATAACTACTAAGCTGTAACTTATCAACTTTCTCATAAAGATTTCAGTAAAGTTTTCATGAAATTGGTAGGTACTTCCTCTTTAATTGAACAATTAAATTGATCTGAAAAAACAGGGAACTAAAATTAATTTTCTTGCACCATGTCTGCATGGCTACTTTATAAGTCTTCTAGGGAACTCAACGACTAGATCTTATTCTATGTATAGGTTTCTTGGCGTTTTACCCTGCATTTAAATTCTTTGACTACCTTTTACCTATGTCACAATTCCGTGATATCCTCACAAAAATATATCTACTTTACCACTATATTACCGCTTTATAACCCCTATGTTACACTACATTACCACTATATTTACCACAAGCTATATCTACAACCTATATCTACTTTATAATTGTTTTTCTTTTAATGACATTCCAATGAAAACTAGCTGATATATTCTATAGTCTACCTATAACCTTGCTCCTTTAGCTTTTAAGATACTTCATAGTAGTTTTGTTTTTATCTGTTGTTATTTTCGGTTTATTGAGCCAGAATTAAAAATTCAAGACATCTAACTTGAAATGAAAACTCAAACTCTTTCCTTAAAAGCTTTCACAAGCTTATAGTTGTTATGTACATAAATGGCTCGTTGCTGGGAACCACAGAACCTTTCTTGCCAAAGTAGCAATCCATGATAACAGAGCTAAATAACTTTCCCAAAAGGCAAGGTTTGCCAAGACTAGTGATATTTTGCATTGTCTGTAGAATTTAAAAAACTAGTGCTTTACCGAAAGCACAAAACTGACACACACACAAAAAAAACAGGATACTGCTTCAGGAGAAAAAAAAAATATACGACAGACATGCACAAAACGAAAATTATCATATAAATGTCTCAATAGTCCTTCACCGACAACGATACCCATAAAGTTTAGTATACAAAAGTAATTCTCTCTCTCTCTCTCTAAAAAAAAAAAAAAAAAAAAAAAAAAAAAAAAACAAAAAAAAAAAAAAAAAAAAAAAAAAAAAAACAAGCAAGCTCAGTTTCAGCAAAGCGTTAGTTTTATAAATCAAGATATAAATTAATTTTAAAAATATTTTTTCTAATGGAAGTAAAGAGAAAAGTCAAAACTTGAAAAGAACAAAAAATATTGCTTCAAACCTTATTGATTACGGCATAGTAAACCGAAGACTGGCAGGATCAATACAAGATACTAGGGTATATAGGAGTGCTGTTATTGATGTTAAAAGTAAAGATCACCATCTAGTAGTGTCAAGGGTTAATTTAAAGCTGAAATATCGGAAGGATAACTACCTCCCGGGAAGTTATGATGTTGGTAGACTCCAGGATGAGAATTTGAGAGAAAATTTCCAGGAACAGTTGAATACTAAACTTGAGAGTTTAAAATTTGATAATGTGGAAGATGGTTGGAATAATTTTAGAAAAATAATTTGTGAAGTTGCTGAAGGTGTATTAGGCAAGAAATCTAGAACTGCAGCTAAGAATATTAGTGAAAAAGCTTTATGTTTAATAGAAAGGAGAAAGGACTTGTACAAGAATTATCTGAGTGATAGATCGTATGAAAACAAAAGAAATGTAAAGAAAATGGAGAAAGCACTAAAATATGAACTAAGGAGGTGTGAAGTGGAGGCCATGGATAAAATTGCCGAGGATCTGGAAGATGCAGCTAGACGGCATAATAGTAAAATATTGTACTGGCACGTTAACAAATTGAGAGGAGTAGTCAATCCGGACTTGTTCCAGTTAAAGATAGGAATGGGGTCGCAATTAGCGATAAGGAAAAAACTAAAGAGAGATGGGCCGAACATTTTGAGAACTTGCTTAACCGAGATAGAGTTGCAGGAAAAAATATAGAGGAAAATGAAAAGTTTGTGATACCTTGGATGTGAAGGAAGATTTGTTTTGTGAGGAGGAATTAGCAACAGGACTAAAAGGATTAAAGGATAAAGGCTCCAGGTGATGATAGGGTGGTAAATGAGTTTCTTAAATATGGTGGCTCTGAGGTTAGAAATAAGTTATTGAAGATTATGAATATGATTTTTGAAAAAGGAGAAGTACCTAACGATTTTAGGAAAACCTTAATTAAGCCACTTTATAAGAAAGGTGATAAAAGTGAGTGTGGTAATTATCGAGGCATTAATCTGGTCTCGGTAGGTAGCAAATTACTTAGTAATATGATACTTTTTAGACTGAGAGATGCCGTAGACAAAGTTTTAAGAGAAGAGCAGTGCGGTTTTAGAAAAGGTAGAGGATGTGTCGACCAAATTTTCACTCTTAGGCTAATAATTGAGAAGTGCCGGAGTTTTCAAACACCTTTGGTCCTTAGTTTTATAGATTATGAGCAAGCGTTCGATTCTGTTAATAGAAGAGCTTTAGTAAAGGTTTTATCCTTGTATGGTATACCAGACAAATACATTAAAGTGATTAGTGCTATGTACGAGAATAACACTGCAGCGGTTAAGGTAGGAAATGAGGTTAGCAGCTGGTTTTGTATTAAATCAGGAGTTAAGCAGGGTTGGGTGCTATCCCCCTTTATATGGATTATTTTGATGGACTTTGTTTTAAGGAGCACAGGAAAGGCAATGGAAGACCACGGAATCAAATGGGGAGGAAAAAGTCTCCTGGACTTGGATTATGCTGATGATTTAAGCATCCTAGATGAAAGTGTGAGCAAAATGAATGAAGTTTTAGAGGTTTTCCTAGTTCAGGGTGCTAGAATTGGTTTGAAAATTAATGTTAGGAAGACTAAGTCACTAAGGCTAGGAATAAGTGAAGATGAAAAGGTGACGTTGGGTAATGAAAAGATAGATCAGGTGGGCAGCTTAACTTACCTTGGTAGCATAATTAGTAAAGATGGTGGGAGCAGTGAAGATGTTAAAAATAGAATAGCCAAGGCTCAGGGTGTTTTTTCACAGTTAAAAAAGTCTGGAAGAATAGGAAGATAAGTCTGCAAACCAAGATTAGAATATAGTGAAAGATACCCATCCTGGCTGGTCAAGCACGCTATCTCAAAGTTCTAATGATAGCTCCAATTCGGAGAATAGGACAATGATAAGTGTAGGGGCTAATGTAACCATAAATGATGATAATGGGTTTCAAGAGGTCCTCTCTAGAAGTTCTAAAAAAAGGAAAAAAATCTCCCCAATTAAAAGCGTTTCCCCTCTCCCTGTCCAAGATCCTCCCTCCAAAAACTTAGGAATTTACCTTAAAATTAATCCCACTACCCCTTTTGAAATAAAAATGATCACTGCAATAAGAGTTGCAATTTTTAAATTGCTAAAATCAATGTTCTCTCTTAACATTAACCGTGATGGATCTCTGCTAATAGCTGTAGAAGATCAGAAATCAGCAGATACAATAATTAACCTTAAATCCCTTCTGAACACCCCAATTATTGCATCTAATTGGAACCCAAAACAACCACCAACAAAAATAATAGTTTATAATGTTCCCCCAGAGATATCTACTCAGGAGTTAAAAGAAGGCCTCTCAGATAGGGCTGGAAACACAATCCCAGTTGAGGATGTTACCCAACTTGGAAAACCTAACTCTAATGGCCTAAAAAACTAGTAGATCCTTCTTATTCACACTGAAGGATAAAATTGATATCCCAGAAAAATTATTCCTATTTGGGCAAATCAAACCACACAAGGAATACAAACCTAAGCCTATCCAGTGTCAGAAGTGTTTCAAACTGGGACACACGACAAACAAATGCAATGAAATTCTCCAAGAGTGTAGTAATTGTAAATCTTTCCATCCTAAAGAGCTGACAACTTGCAACAACACTCAGCCTACATGCATCAATTGCAAAGGCCCACATGAATCTACAAATAAATCATTATGCCCTGCATACAAGAAAAGAGCTCTAACACTCCAAATATCAAGAGAGAAAGCCATCCCATACCCCTTTGCAGCAATGGAAGCAAATGCTGCCCAACAATACCAAATAAAGCCTGTAATGAAACCAACCAAAACCCCCAAGTCAAATGCCCCCAATGCATCAAGCACCCATATAAAACACCATCTTCTAAGCCCCCTAGCTCAAATCCCTATCAGAAGGAATCACCAAGCCAACAAGCCTCCTTGTCCGGTGAGATGAGGTCAGCCTGGCCCCCCTCCCAAGAGGAAACAAACCAGTAACACTACCAGGAATCAATCCCTTAACCAACAAAAAGGATGCACAACCAAAAATGCAATCCCCAAATATATGCTTATTCATTCTAAACTGTAATGCAGTTCAGGCCATGAACATACATCAAATACAGAATACAAAAATTATTGCAGAATTGGCAAAAATCTACATCCCTGATGATATGCTCATTCAAGCAAAAAAAGATCTTGCTTTACTTTTAACAAAGCTGAACATTGATACACAGTCATATGAAGAATAAATCAACAACACAAACATATATCAATACTCCAATGGAATGTAAGATCACTCACAGAAAATAAGCTAAATGAACTAATATCATTTATGAATAATAATTCCAATAATATTGCTTGCCTCCAGGAAACTCATTTAACCCAAAATCAACAAATTAAGTCTCCGGGATATACTATCCTGAGAAAGGATAGATCTTCAGAGAGAAAAGGAGGTGGGGTAGCTTTATTAGTTAATAATAATATAAAATTTTGTGGCATCAATTTTCCAGATTTTGCAAATGATGTTGATGTAATTGGTATCAGTGTTTGGCTGAATAATTTAAAAACCTACATAATAAGCTTTTATAACCCTAATGGCCAAACTACAGATGCCAAGGGTTTCTTTAATTATATAAATAATTCTAATGTGTTAAAAAATATCATTATTTGTGGAGATTTCAATGCCCACAGCCTTTTGTGGGGGAATAAACCAGCAAATAAAGCTGGTAAATTTATTGAGCATATGACTTCAAATAATAATAAATTAGTTGTTGCTACCCCTCCAAACCTGAACACATATTTCAACCCCAAAAGTGGCAGATTCTCCACAATTGACCTACAAATTGTGTCATCAAATTTGTTGAACAAAATTTACATAAATAAAATTGATAGTCTATGTACTGACCACTTTGCTATAGTTTGCTCCCTAAATGAACCTGCTGAAACTTTATCTCATACCTCCAAATATATGAACACTAAAGCAAATTGGTCTATGTTCCAAAATAAGCTAAATGATGAAATTACAAGTTTCACCCAGAGTTCATGCATTTCTAACACAACAGTTGACACACATGCTGAAGCCTTGACATCTTTACTAATAAATGCAGCTAATCATGCTATCCCCAAGACAACACCTAAGAAAACATTCCCTAAACAAATTCCTAAAGCATGGTGGACAAATGAGTGCCTAAATAAATGGAGGATAAAAAAGGCAGCTAGGACAGAATTCATAAAAAACCATCACCTGTTACGTACTTAAAAAATTACAAGCAGAATCTAATCTAAAAAGAACTATAATAGATGCTAAAATATAATACTCGAATAATTTTGCAAATAATCTCTCCAGAGAAACTCATGAGCCAATTATACATAAAGTCATAAGCCACATCTGTGGGAAAAATACTTCCCCCAACACACTCCTGTATGAGCTTATACATAATAATACCCATTATGACAATGATAATGGTAAAGCTAACCTATTTGCAACTCTTTTTGTTAATAAGCTAACATCAAATAATCAAAGCAAACTGTCCACAATTCCTATGATTCCAAGTTACCAACCACGCCCAGGATCTGAGTACATAACCAATCCATTTTCAATCCAGGAATTGAATAATGCAATACATCATATTAGGACCAAAACTAGCAGCAGTAATGACAATATACACCCTACATGGATAAAGAATCTCACACCTTCATACAAACAAGAACTGCTAAATTGTTATAATCATGCTTGGGCATCTCTCTAGGTTCCCCAATATATGGAAATGTTCATCCCTCATACCAATCCTAAGAAAAATAAACCAAAAGATAACCCTGAGTCTTATAGGCCCATAATGATTACACCTGTGATGGGGAAAATAATGGTGAAAATGATCTATCAAAGACTCCTCTGGTTGTTGAAAAAAAATAATATGATCCCACACACTCAAACTGGATTCAGGAAAACACCACTCCTCAACAGATGCTTTCATTTTGCTAACAAATGCAATAAAATGAAATCTTTCTCAAAAATAATGTCCTAGTGGCAGCTTTCCTAGATTTTGAAGGGGCATATGATAATGTAAACCACCAATCCTTTTAAACAAACTTGCAAACCTTGGAGTACCCCCTAAGCTAGTATCCTTTATTACATCGTTCATAGAAGTGCGAAGTTTCATCGTTTGTGTTGGTTCAGCCTCTTCACCCCAAAAGACAATAACCAAAGGCCTACCTCAGGGAGCAGTCCTCAGTTGCCTCCTATTTGCCCTATATCTCTGGGACATGAACCTACCCCACACGAATCTACAATATGCTGATGATCTGGTGCTATGGTCATCTGGCAACACCTTTCAGATAGCACAGTCAAATCTGCAAAAGTCACTTTTCCAGTTCGAAAAATTCTCTCAACATTCAGATTTACCCATTGCACCCACCAAGTCAAAAATAATCCAATTTCACCGGAAGCGAAACCATGTTAATGCAAAACTAACTCTAAATAAAACAACTATTCCAGAAGATAATCATATTAATTACCTAAGTCCTCCATGCTTGACCAAAAACTTAATTTCAACCTCCAAATTTCAAACACAATAAAAAAAATGCTATAGAAAAGAAAATATACTAAAAAGACTTCTTTCCACACCCTGGGGTTGTAAGGAGAAAACCTTACTCCAGTTTTATAAATCACATATAAGACCCCATATTGACTATGGGCTCATTGTCTATGGTGCATGTGCAAACACCCAGATGCAAAAAATTGAAACAACACAAAATGATATAATACGTCTCATATTTGGTCTTAGGAAACCACAAGCACCAAGTTTCTGCTTATGGAGAGTGGATTAACAACAACAAGGGAGAGACGTAGCTTTCTCTTGACAAAACATCTTACAAAAATTGAATCAAATAGCTCACACAACATTACATAATTGGTTAAGAAATCCAGCCATGTATAGAGGTATTGCAGATGAGTATGTCAATATTCAAAAGAAGTTCCCTGTACCAGCAAATTCTATTGCACCCACTTTCCCCCAATCCCCTCCATGGAATTGGTCATTTCCCATAATAAATAATGATTTTTCAAAATGGAATAAAGATTTAACCCCCATTGCTTTTGTCCAGAAAAAATTTGCAGAACTTAATACAATTACCTATAAAAATCACTTCCAAATATTTGTTGATGGGTCAAAAATGAATGAGAAGGTTGCAAGTGGTGTTTTTCCTTCCTCATCTGAAAATTGCAATGGTGAGAGATTATTTAATAATTTATCTATAATGTCTGCTGAGTTAAATGCCATAATCATGGCATTAGAACACCTTAAGCAAAACCAACCTTTGATTGCAAATTCGAATAATATTATCATCTATTCCGACTCTTTATCAAGCCTTGAGTTGCTGGCCTCAGCTCCACAATATAAGTTGGACATTGACACTTATCATTGTCTCAGTATTATTGATAATCTTGCTTCAAGTGGGCATAAAAACTTATTTTCAGTATATTCCTAGCCACTCTGGCATAAGTGGTAATCATCAGGTTGATGAAATAGCTAAAAATGCTATAAATATTGACCAGCCAAGTGGGAGACCAATCCCAATTAGAGATATTTTCCAATGGACGCTATCAGATATTAATTTTAATAAGATTAATCCTATCCTTTCCCCCTTTCCCAATAAGTATCTTTCTAAAATTTATCATAGCATTCGTTCCTGGAACAAATGGACTAAATTTCCTTGCATTCTCATATAAGCTTTCTAATTCAAGTGGTTCAATTCCCCTGTCCCCTCTTTGCAGGCATTGTAATATGAATAATGAAACAATTGACCATTGCCTATTTGAATGTAATATGCTGACGTCTGCACAACATACCTTGCTTTGTAAACTGTTAAAATACTTTCAAACACCACAAAATCTCACTATCAGCCAAGAGCTTAGCCAACTATACCTGCACACAGAGCACAGAAATCGATATCTATCATCTTATATTTGAACTCCTTGAGTCAAAAGATCTACTGAAAGATATCTGAGAATATCTAATAAATAAGAGACAACCAAGACAGTAGCTCTGTAGCCCACAGAGTGAAGCAAAAAGAAGACGGCTAAATAGTACCAACTGAATAGCCCGCCTGCTGTGAATTAGAAGAAGAAGAATATTAGAAGCTACAGTGATGACAGTGGTCAAATATGGCTCTGAAGCATGGACGCTCCGAAAAGCGGATGAAGATTTGCTAGATGTTTTCCAGAGAAATTGCTTAAGGATTGTTCTGTACCCGGCTGACTGACCGTATTTCAAACAATAGGCTATACGAAAAATGTGGTACAATACCGCTCTCTAGGGCTATAATGAAAGAAAGGTTGAGGTGGTTAGGGCACGTTGTGCGTATGAAGGATGACAGATTGCCGAAGATAGTTCTTTTCGGCCAACCATCTGGGGCTAAGCGGAGGGCAGCTCGTCCCCGTCTGGGGTGGGAGGACGTCATAGGGAAAGATTTAAAGGAAATGGGAACTTCGTGGGTGGGTGTAAAAAGGGAGGCTTTGAATAGATTGGGATGGAGGAGGAGCGTGCTTAGCTGTGTTGGCCTCAGGCGGCTTGGTGCTGCGGTGAGTTGTTAGTAGTAGTAGTAGAATACGCAAGTATTATATGCAAGACTAGCTGAAATAAACTGATCCATGATGCTTTGCAATGTCTGTAGAATTCTAAAATATAGTACTCTACTGAAGACACAAAACCGACGCCAAAAAATAGGATGTTGCTTGGGAGCGAAAATTCTGTGACTAATCCGCATAAAACAAAGATTAATTTAAACAAGATTTTAGTTTAATTGATGGTGAAACTAAACAGGTGAGCATAATTTTTTTTAAGGTAGCTAATTGGGGCGGGGTTAGTGCCATTTGACGGTGTGGCACTTAAAGGAGGAGTTATAAAGACCAATTTACACAAGGCAGTAGCTTTAAAAACTACTGTGGTTTTTTAAGATGTGGGCATAAATATTCTATTTGGCGTTTAATACCATGAAAAATTGGGCCTAGAGGAATTGACATTCTCAAATATTTTGACCCTCTTTAATGAATCAATAATATTTTATGGCTCAAAGTGGCAGAAAACGCCACCTTGCTGCGGCACGATCTCTTTTCTTACTTAAAAATGTTAATATCAGATGATAATTGATAAACAACCTGGATAGTCACTGCAGCACGCAGGTCACTCTCAGCTAACAACTTGTGAAAAAACATAGAACACACATTGAAATTCAAGTCATACTGTAAGGATGAGTCCACAGAATCTAGTTCCATTTTCCAAGAGGTTGAAGGGGGCTCAATACGTCCTACTCAAGACTTTAGGACATTAAAATTCATTGCCCTTTGTAGAATTTGCACTTCCTTGCAACTTGACCCTCTTTGGCCATAAATAGATGTTTATGGTACAAACTAGCAGAAAACGCGATCTTGCGGCGGCATGATCTGTTAATTAATTTGAAAATATCAGCATCTACTGGCGATCTATAAAAAACCTTAGCAATAACTGCAGTATTCAAGTCATTATCAGCTGATAGCTTGTGAACAAATGCAGAGGTCAGTGTAGTCATATTTTAGAGGCATTTTTCAATAGGGGGGGGGGGGGGGAAGGTTAAAACTTCCTATTTAGGTTTCTAGACCAAAATTTGCATTTTTCAGCAATTTGACCCTGCTTGGGGAGAAATGATGTTTTGTGGAAAAAATTGCAAAAACACCACTTTGTTGTTGTATTGGCAAGATGGGGGACTCAAAACCTCCTGTTTAGGGTTTTGGACCATGAAAAATTGATAGGCCATCTCAAAATATCTATTCTCTGGGATTTAATCATTGGCGGTACGAAATAGCAAAAAAACTATTTTGCTGTAGTGCTGTTCGAATTTTTGATTCTCATTAGAGGAAAACCTAAATTAAAAGGAACAGAGCTGAACTGAAATGTGTAGTAAGGTCTAAAACAAAAAATTAGAATAAATACAATTCATTTTTTGACAGTCTTTGGGCTGCATACTTATTGAAATCTACACTGCCATTTTTTGGTTCAATTTCCACCATGGGAAAGAACCCTTGTAAGTAGAAGATGGGATGGGTGAAAACCGGGACTCTTGCCAAGAATTAAAAATCACAAAATACTTCGTTTAAGGGATCTAGATCCCGAGAATGGGATGATATTTGTTTGTTTCTTTTTGCAGCATTTTTCTCGAAATCCCCCTTCCCAGGAACACTTTTGAATTATTGAGGGGGGGGGGGAGAACACGAAACCCAAAAATTTCGATTAAGATCCCATTGAGCTACGTCAGCAGGTAAACACGAAACACGAAAATTTCGATGAAGATCCCATTGGGTCACATCGACGAGTCACGTCTGCAGGTAAACACGAAACACGAAAATTTCGATTAAGATCCCATTGAGTCACGTCTGTAGGTAAACACGAAACACGAAAATTTTGGTTAAGATATATTGGTATAATGAAAAATAAAGAAATATATAGCGAGAAGTTAGAATCAAACAATAAGAATGAGACGTTTATCTTCTCTTCCTGTAGCTGAACTTAGTTTTCAACAAGTATTGTATAATTCACCTGGACAACATCATATACAATGAACCTGAAACAAAAAAAATAACAACAAGCAATCAGACTCAAACTTCACTAAGGCTGTAAAACTTTCTTCTTTATCTTTAAAGTTTGTGAAATGACCAGGAGATTTTTAATTTTGCAACACTTAGCAAGTCATTTTTAAAACATAGAATCTAATACTATTGTCAAACAACTGACTACATCTCTGGTAAACCCTATTTTTAATAGGACATTCTTTTGTAAATATTATTTTTTGTTTAAATTTGATAATTTAATTATTTAAATATAATAATACTGTTTACATTATTAAATTTAGTTACATTAATAAAACATAATATTGCATTAACTAAATGCAATAATACAGCATTAAAAATCTTTTCGCCATTTTTATTGTTTTGTTTTAGACACAATCATTACAGATTTACACATAAGTTATTTAAAAAGAAAGCAAGTAAGAATGCTGTTTTGACGAGTTTTCTTTCTGCAAATATTTCCAAGCATTGAAGTAATATTCCTAATTAGAAAGTCAAATAGTTCGAAGATTCTATAAGTAACAAACCATTTTTTCAATATTAATTTAATCTAATGTATATCACAAATGTATAAACAGGGTATGTCACTATGTCTATCAAGTCATTACTACTTCTTGGGAAAAGAACTTGGAGTAATTCACGAGGTTAAACAAAAGAAATTATGAATATTGCATAGACAAGTTTGTTACAGAAAGAATTATACTCTAGTGCTATATTGATAAAAATTATTCTTAATGTCATTTTTTATGCTTCGTTCTAGACATAATTGTTTTTCATTTTCCAGATCTTGCCAACGCTTGGCTATTCTACTGATATTCTATTTTCTTTAGGAAGCATTTACTTGATGCTGGATAATCAGAGCCGATCACAGGGCGGGGGGGGGGGGGGGGAGGGGTGCTCAAGGCACCATAGCTGCAAGAGTGGCACCACGGCCAGGGGATTGCCCACTTTGGGAAGATTTTTTACTTTGACTTGACTGTTTTTGCTTATATTGGAGTTCGGAGAGGGGCCCTGCAAGCAGGTATCCAGGATTTTTGTTCGGGGGGGGGTTACCCGATTTTTTTATAGCATCTTTTTTCTGGTAAGGTTGGATAATTTTCGCCTGGGCGCAACCAACCCAAAGAACGGCTCAATGGATAATTATGCAGAGGGACATTCAAGTACATGTTTTTTCTAGTCAATTCGATCATATGCTTGCTGTGCTAACAGAAGCAGTTCTGTCCGTTGTCGGTTTTTTCTTCAACTAATCCAATTGTATACTTATTGAACTATTGCTGATTTTTGCTTTCTATACACATACTTGTTAATTGATAATACTTGCTAATTTTCAATTATTTTGAAATATTAATATAACAAACTTTCCATAACAGTTTTATTGCAAATTATATGGCAATGACGAACACATCAGAGAGAGGAGGTACCCTCCTCCTCCCCCGAAAATTCTAAATTTATCCAAATTCTGAGCGCTTCATATGAAGATTTTTGGAAAAATTCTTGTTTGATATTAACCCCCCCCCCAAAAAAAAAGAAATCCTGCACACATACCTGAAGTAGAAATTTCTAGTTTTTGTTTTATTGATTTAAAAAACTTTCCGAAAAAGACGTTTTTCAAAGAAAAGCAAAGGTCATTTTAAACTTAAGATCAGCAGATACAAATACCTGTTAAAATTCAAACTCAAAAGGACTAGAAATTACTATTAAAGAATAAATGAAACCAAAAACGAACAGAAATTAAATAAACAATAATAGCAAAAGAGCATACAACAGGTAATAATATAAACGAATAAATAAATCTTAAAGCAAGTAGTGCTTACATTAAATATGCGAATCAAGCTTAAAACGAAAAAAAATATTTTGCTATTGAAGTATAAATGAAACCCAAAACAAACAGAAATTAAATAAACAATCAATGCAAACAAACATACAATAGATACTAATGTAAATGAATAAATAAATCTTAAAACGAGTGAAACTTATCATTATACATCAAATATTCAGTTTAATTTATTAGTTCTTTCTAAAATTGTTCAAGACGAAAACTGCTCCCTTCCTTAAGTGTAAAAACCTAAAGTCTACCGCGTCATTGGAACTTCACTGAAAACGGATTATATTACAAATATTTTCTTTTCCAGTTCTTACATCATTGAAAATGAAAATAAAATTACAGTGAAATAAAATCTTGAACTCATGGATTTTTTAACAATTAATATGATTATATATAAAATATTCAATTTGGTTTTGCTTATACTTTCCAAGACTGTTCAAGACACATATAATTTTCAGTAAAGCGCCAATGATGTAGTAGGTTTTAGACTTTTACAGTGAGAGAAGGAGGTGATACCGAAACATTTTACATAAGGCAATCAACGCATTTTACATAAAGTATATTAAATAGCTATGATACAACCAATTTTAAATCTTTGAATACCATAGGTACCAAAAAACGTGGTTTTGAGTGATCTTTACGTGTATTTTCTTTGGGGTTGGTAAATAAGCATCCTACGCCTCTACTCGATTAGTTTCTGGTTTGATTGTTTTTTTTTTTAAAAAAGGTCAAGCATGGATATCCTCAATAGGTGTAAACTTAATAGGGATCCCACTCAGGGACAAATACATAAATTTATTTCCAGAGAGGAGTTAGATTCATAGAAGCAGCAATAAATAATAATAATAGATTCATCAAACCTCCTTTTGCAAGACATTCCTTGTGCTCCTGATCTTCCTTGAAATGGAGAGGGTGTTCTTTGTTTGTATTGCTTCTTGTAATATTGGTCACTCTCTTCCACTGGAGAAACTGAAGAGCATGCCCTTTGTAAGTTTCTCTCCATTTCATCCAAGATTCTTATTCTCATTTCTTCCAGGTTGTCCTCTTCTATTTCATTTTCCACGATTTCTAAATTTGCTACATTACTCTCATATGAATTGCTGTAGTCATGATAGTGGCCATTACAAATCGCACAGTCACAACAAAAAGATATTTCTAATTCAAAACTTTGATCCATGTTAATATCTCAGTCCAGTTAACTTCTCAGTCCTAAAAAGATATAATCACTGCTAGAGAAGAAAACAGTCTAAATAAGAATATCTTGTATACAAGAAGCCATCTTTGGATTTTGTAATGTTTTTTTTAACTCAAATTCTTTCAAAATTTTACAACTTAAAGTACTACTTTAATTAGAATTTTGCATCATACTGGTGACCATGACTGGTCAAAGTCATGGTTTAAAACCAGATTTTGAACAAAAATTAAGATGCACTTCTAACTTGTTTTGATTTTTCCAAACTATAAAGCTATATCTTAACAAAATGTTATAAATAATAATTAAGTACAATTCTTCACACCTTCCATAATGTTCCTATTCACAACTTTCACAGAATCTCAGGCCTTAAGATAGTGTAAAGATAGGTATGTATGAGATAGGTAAAGATAGGTATGTATGAGTGTAAAGATAGGTTTGTATGATACAAACACAGTAACAAAAGAAATACAAAATTTTATTTGCGATCTCATCCACTCATTAATTCTCATAAAAAAACTCCTTTTCTATACTAACCACTATCAGAGGCAACACTATAGCATTGCCTATAGTAAAGGCCATATGGCTCCTATGTTTTATCATTTTTTTTCCAGAGGCACTTTATATGGAAGGGGTTGTTGTATAAATTTCAAAGGGGGCTCGTTTGATTGGAAATCAAGAGTTCTAATGCCCTTATTAAGAGTCAAAAGTGATTGGAGGGCAACTAGCCCGGGGGGGGGCATGATCTTTCTTCCCTAAATATATCCAATAAAAATTTTGAGGTCGTCATTTTGTTAAAAATAGTTCAAAGATCATGTAACAAAAATTCTAGGGTCAACACAACCCCCCAGGGCCCAGGGGCAGGGGGTTTAAGTTATGCTCTGGGGGCAAATATGGTTCTTATAGAATGGATGCTTATATAAACTTCAGAGAGGGCTCATTTGATTGGAAATTAAAAGTTATAGTGAACTTTTTCAGAGTCAAAAGTGATCCAAGGACAACTGCCCCCACCCCCTCTTAACCCTTTTTCCCCAAATACATCCAATAAAAATTTTGAGATAGCCATTTTGTTAAAAATAGTTTAATAATCATATAATAAGAACTCCTGGGTCAACACAACCCCCAGGGCCCAGGGGCAGGTGTTGTAAGTTATGCCCTGGGGGCAAATATGGTTCTGATAAAAGGGATGTTTACATAAACTTCAGAGAGGGCTCATTGATTGGAAATTTAAAGTTCTAATTCATTTTTTTCAGAGTCAAAAGAGATTGGAGGGCAACTACCCCCCCCCCCCACCCTTTTTCCCCAAATGCATCATATAAAAATTTTGAGATAGCCATTTTGTTAAAAATAGTTCAAAGGTCAGATAACAAAAACTTTGGTGTTGACACAACTCCTCAGAGACTGGGGGCAGGCATTGTAAGTTATACCCTGTGTAATGGGATCAATTTTCAAAAACCCCAAAATCTCCCAATTTAAGTTACCCAAGTAAAATTATTTAAGTTACCAAGTAAATAATTTTACATTGTAATTATACCTTGTAACAAACATCGTAAGAATCTTTCCCACAGAAAATCCAATAAATAAATCCGCCCAGGTGTCGCCAATAAACGCAATAAATATCATTTTGACCAAATCTTATATGACAGCCAACGAATAATGTAATTTGAATCTTAAGAGCTCGAAAATACCAAACTGTCAAGAGAGTAAAATTTATTATACAAAAAAATAGTCACTCAAGATGCAAAATATCTTTGTTGTATTGTTCTGGAAACCAAGTTTAGAACTAGCAATCTCAATGTAATTAAATCGTATTATCTTTTACCAATTTTCACAGAAATAAATTATAAGTCTTCTGAAAATCAAGAGACACCCTGCTGGGAAAATGTTAAAATATAAAACTTTGTTCGTTCGAAAAAATTCCAAAGTGATATTTTAAAAGTCATAAATTAAGTAACACCTGCTAGCAAATGTTGCAGTGTAAAATTTTGAATTGTTAGAAAAATTCCAAAGTGATAGCTTAAAAGTCATAAACTTTAATTAAACCCAAGTAGCCCATTGGTGCAAGCCGGCCACATAATGATCTAGGACGAATAATGCAACCAATAGGAATTGTAAAATATACTTTTAGCAACGCCTAAACGTAACCCCCGGCAAAATTGCAGAGGATAGATAGTTAGGACTTAACAATTTTGCGCCAGTCTTTTTCAGTCTATTGTGAGTCTTTTAGCAGTCTTTTTTGAGTCTTAGAGAAGTGTTACACTAGCCTAACTGAGGATTTTCTTATGATATGTGTGTCTATTCAAACTTTTTGACAGTGCATTAACTTTTGTGTAGCATCGCTCCAGATGACAATTTTGTATCAGTGTTTTGTATTACAAGTGTGTTGATATATCCGAAGCTCTGCGACAATTATGTGAGTAGCAATAAATGCATTACTTTCTTATTTTATTTTCTCTATGTTAATATTTCTCAAGTTTGTTAGTCCTTGTGGCTCCACTCGCTCCTAAGGGAAACTGAAATTTATCAGTCTGATTTCGACTCAGTATGGCCGTTAACATAAGCTCCCTATACGTACTCCTAGTATAAGCTCCCCTCTCTGGAAGTTCAGCCTCCACTCAGGTAAGCCACACGCGAACTGTCAGCAAAGAGTTTAACTTAATTTCCCCATTAAATTAAACAGTTGATATAAGAACAAACAATTTTTATTGAGACTCCTTATCAGAAGGCGTTATCAAATAACAAAACTAGAATCCCCCTCACCACTCATAAAACCCCCCCCCCCCCATTAGAATTGGCGCGGCCTGTTTAAAGGAGCAAAAACACAAGGACAACATTGAAAAAAAAAGAGATTGTTGAGAAATATTACGCATGAGGAAAGTGTGCATGCATTAAAGTACCATTTTTTCCGCATGCTTTGAAGTGTCATAATTTGTGCATATTTTGAAAAAACAATATTTTGTTAAACCTAAATCCCCCGAAAATAGTAGCAAAAAAAATACATATAATTAAGAAGTATCGAATTTAAATAGTATCAAAACAAATAAAACCAGTACCGAATTTTAACCCAACAAAAAAAAACAAATCAATATGTCGTTGGATCAAAACGAACAATTATTAAAGCAAAAACTCATTGCCAAAACAGTGGAAATTTCAAAATCGCTTCCTTCATATAACGGTGATGAAAACGTAGACGAATTTATTATTCAATTAAACCAATTCGTAGAAGTAACTCAAACGGACTTAAAATCATTAGTAGGCATGTTGTTAATGAGACTTAAGGGACAGGCATTAACATTCCTGAAACAAATAGAACAAACGATAGGGGAAGATAACAACCTCCCAATAAACTCAATCGAAAAATTGCTAAAAGCGTTCCGAGAAAGATTTGTTGAAACCAGTTCAACACACAAATTAAAGCATGGTACGGTATGTTTCGATGAAACACAAAATGTTAGGGAATACCTACACAAGGTAATGGTATCCATTGAGGCAAAATATGGAAAAGAATCGGGCCCTTTATACGATAAGATCGTACTTAATGCTTTCATGCAAGGATTAAGCCCCAAGCTATACCGAATGTTAATTTCAAAAAATATTCAAACATTAGAGCTAGCAGTTCAGGAGGTAGAGAGAATGATTGAAATTGACTCGATTGTGGCAAATCACAACAAGTCAAGAATAAATAATGTAGAAAGTTCAACTCCGGGACAATCACGAGGGATTTCCCCAGGATTTTTACAAAGAGATAATTCACCCAGACCGAACCAAAATAGGTCTCCAACCCCTACGAGGCAAAGAATAGTGCGTTTTGTACCCACGGATACAACAAACTACGTACAGAACCCCCCAATTATATGCTATGCATGTAATAAACAAGGACATATCGCCAGGGAATGCCGTACTAAAAACAAATATACACCAGCAACGCCAAGTTTTAATAATCGTTTGTTCGGGAGAACAAACACAAATGCCAATGGGTCAGGAAACTATAGAAATAACCCCCCGCGTCTCCCATCGTTCCGCAACCCGTACCAACAAGGATTTGCATATTCGAATCCTTCCCAATATACGCCTCAACAACCCTATTCCAATCCCTCACCCAACCGACAAAATAATTATCGGTTCCCCAACGCAAACACGCGACAAAACATGTACCAATTTAATTCACGAACGGTGTATCCAACTAGATTTAACAGGAATACAACCGATAACAGAGGATATTTCTTCCCGCCGGGAAACGAAAGAAATTTTTCGTCAATACAAAATGAACAAATGCCGCGAGCCGTCGGCACAAGAAACTTTAACCCACGCAATAATACGTGGCAACCACGACAATCAAATGTCAACCAACTTGGAACTTCCCTAACAAGCGAAATTCCCACCGAACCCCAATCTCAAACGCCAACTTATCAGATAAGCGCACAGGGAAACGAATTAGGCCCCCAAGAAAATTAACCGGGACCCTGGAGGCCAATATTTTTTATAGGTCCCATCCAGTAATTGTACCTTCCTTAAGTGATAATGATGACATATTACCTATATTAAATAATTTTAGTGTTGCGAGTATTAATTTCAAAGCATTAATAGATTCAGGTGCATCTGTTAACATAATAAATTCGAATGTATTTGATAGACTCCCAATATATATTAAGCGACGGAAAAATTTCAATATCCCAAGTTTAACTAGTGTCACAGGTCATAGGCTGGAGGCTGTAGGCTCCATATGTTTAGATGTAACAAAAGACAATAAAATCTTTCCTACAAACTTCATAATCTGCAAAAATTTCCCATATGAAGCTATAATTGGTGCTAATTTTTTAAAATCTAATAAGGTGTTATTAGATATAGCAAATAACAGACTCGTGTATCCATACGATCCTATTCTCCAACGCGTGGAGAGAGGGGAAGCAACAGTAAATAGAATAAAGTCTTTTGTACCCTATCTCTCATCTCGTGGGAGAAATTCAAGCAGCAAATGGATCGAGTCAGTAAAAGCAAAAATAGGGAAAATGCAGGAGTATAGACAAACAGAAATAAAGAAAATAACCGAATTATGGACTGAAATAATAAATCTAAGTACTATTGTAAGGGGACAAGACTTGGATTTACCCTTACAACCAACCCCACAAGCGGAAGACCTGACGCAAGAAAGCGCTAATCTTAACCTAATAGAAAATGACTCGAAAGAAAAATACTATGGGTTCGCGGTACGTAAAACAAAAATCCCCCCAAACACTATGCAAAGAGTACAAATCTCTCAAATGGTCACCCCTGTAAATGACAATTCCGAAATTTGGTTCGCATCTCCGTGTAAAGAAATTCCAGAAAATCTGTTTTGTGAAGAACAGATCATTTCATACGAAAAAGGCGAAGGTTTTATTTGGTTAACTAACACACATGAAAACGATATGATTACATTGAAAAAAGGAACATGTCTCGTTGAAATACAAGTTATTTCTGAGCACGAGCTAAACAAATGGAGAAACTCCAAGGAAAGCTTAGTTAATAGTGTTGGTAATAGGAATCCAAAGAATAACTACCCCCTAACAAAACCCCAGTTTTTGGAAAAATTTAAATTAGATCATATCCAAAATACGCAATTAAAGGAAAAATTATGTGAATTGCTCTGGAATTTTAGAGATATTTTTTCTACATGCGAGGAAGATATCGGGTTGATACCATTTTATCAACACTCTATCCAAACCACAGGGTTACCTGTAGCTAAACAGCCCTATCGCATCCCCCATCCCTACAAAGGCTGGTTAAAAAATAAAATCCGCGAATTAGAAAGAAACAACATTATACGGCCAAGCATAAGCCCGTATTCAGCCCCCGTTATACTAGTACCAAAAAAGAACAAGGATCTTAGGCTTGTAGTGGATTATAGAGCCTTAAATAAGCAGGTAGTTAGTGACAAATTTCCCCTGCCCCGAATTGATGAAATCCTAGACTCCATTTCAACCAAAAACAAAATTTTTACATCTCTTGACCTCACGCAAGGTTATCATCAGGTTAAGATAGCAGATAATGACGTCTATAAAACGGCCTTTTCAACGACGGAATGCGGTTCTTATGAATATTTGAGGGTACCCTTTGGACTCAAAACCAGTTCAAGTGCATTATGTAGACCTCTGTTACACTTATTACGAGGTATAGAAAATATTATCCATTTTGTGGATGATGTTATTTGTGTGGGAGAAACACCAGAGGACCATTTAAACACATTAACCAAAGTTTTCGAAAAATTCAGAGAGGGTAATTTGAAATGTAGACCGGAAAAAGTAAATTTGTTTCAATCCGAAATACAATTCTTAGGAATGATAGTGACCCAAGGTCAAATATCACCGGACCCTGAGAAGATAAAATGTGTAGAGAATCTTAAGCCGCCAAAAACTATAAAACAATTAAGAGGCATTATTGGTTTAACCAGTTATTTTAGAAAATTTATACGTAACTACGCCCAAATCGCAAAACCCCTAACAGATCTAACTAAAGGAAATTCCCAAAATGTTACCTGGTCTCAGGAAGCTCAAACTTCTTTGGACACTCTCAAGAAAGCTCTTACTTCTGAACCAATATTAGCGTTACCAGACTTTGAAAAAGGTACATTCGTGGTTACCACCGATGCTTCAGCTCTAGGTATCGGTGCAATCCTTTCCCAAATAATCCCCGTGGAAAACAACCCCGATCCCCAACAGGACCCCCCTCAATATATAGAGAAAGTCATATGCTATTCAAGCAGAACTCTAACCAAAGGCGAAAGTAGTTATTCAGCAACGCAATTGGAGTTACTATCTATAATTTACCACTTAGATAAATTCAGACATTATTTAGTAGGACGAAAATTTAAACTGCGCTCGGACCATAAAAGCTTACAGTACCTAAGCACATTCAAAAATCCAACCGGAATTTTAGCGCGATGGATAATGAAAATCCAGGATCTGGATTACGAATTTGAACACGTGACCGGTAAACAGAATGCCCCTTGCGATTACCTAAGTAGATACCCTGAGGATAACCCTTCAGATAATGAAACTAAACAAATAAATGCCATTAATCCCAGTAAACAAAAACAAAAGAAGAATATACCAAAAATCCTTACAGAAGAAAAAGGACCACGAGTAATTCCCTTATCCCTAGCCAATATTAAAAGAAACCAAGTTAAGGATGAAATGTGTTTGACTCTCATTAATTACTTTGTGAATTCTGATAATCTCCCTGATAAGTTCAAAGCCCTAAGACGGGAAATAGACAATTTTTATTATGACTTTGACGAAGAAATCCTTTGCAGGATAGTAACAGGCGAAACGAATAGAAATCAAACCTTAATAATCCCAGTGCTCCCCCAAAACTTAATAATACCTGCCTTTGAGTACTTCCATTCGGAAATAGGCGGACACTTAGGAATAACCAAGACATTCACAAGCTAAAACAATACTTTTATATTCCGTCGGCATTAACAAAACTCAAAGATTTTATAAGTACATGTGAAGCTTGTAACTTAAGAAAAAATCCACAAACGTACCCAAATCCCCCCTTGGGAAGAGTGCCAGTGGCAAGGTTCCCTTTCGACATCGTTTCATTTGACCTTTTTGGTACAAGTGGAGGATTACCTGTTTCTAATAGAGGTCATACTTGCATCCTCTCAGTAATAGACCATTTTACCGGCTTCACTTTTGCCAAAGCATTGAAAAATCAAGGCGCATATGCCACAAGTAAAGCCCTAGCAAAAATATTTTTGGAGTTTGGCGTTCCTCAACGGGTCATTAGCGACAATGGATCTAACTTCGTTTCTAAAGTAACAAAGGATTTAATGTGTTTCCTAAAAATAGAGAAACTAGTAACCTCTCCCTACCATCCCCAAGCTAATGGAAAAATCGAAAATAGGCACAAAATATTTTCCAATGTCTTGAGTATTTATACAAAGGACAATCGAAACGATTGGGATCAATATCTACCTTACTTAACTAATGTAATTAATACGGCATACTCGGAAGCGACTAAAGAAAGTCCATTTTTTCTTTTATTCGGACGTGATTTTAAAATACCATATCAAGAAATTATAGAATCAAGAGAGTATTATAATAATACAGAGGACTACAAGCAAGATTTTATAAATAGAATGAGAAAAACCTATAAAATAGTTAGACAAGAGTTAGAAAAATGTAAAGTGAACCAAGAGTTGAGGAATGAATCCAAAATCAAGGGGAATATAAATTTTAAGGGAGGCGACTGCGTATGAAGCTAAACTGGAAGGCAAAAAACTTTCCAATAAATATTCAGGACCCTACAGAATAATCAAAAAATATGACAACGATTTTACCTTTAAAATGATAAACCCGGAAAATGGGAGAACATATAAAGCACATGTTAGCCGTATAAAAGGTGCCAAATACCCCGTTAAGTGGGCACCCGAACCCTCATCTTCAGAATCATCAAACGCGGAAAATCAATTTCCTAAGTCCAGGCTATCCGAACTAAAACCCTTTAACTTTAAACAAAACTATTTTGAAAACAATAGCGAAGAGGAAGATTTTGAAGAATTTTTGGCCATGAAAAGCCTAGTCATCCCCAAAAGAAAACCCTTAATACCCGTGCCTGCAAGAACCCCAAAAAGCCCAGAAAGTTCATCCACAGAAAACTCGGAGCAAGAATTGGATTATACGCTATCGCCAAAAACCCAATTTTTCCCCGATAGAATTTCGACCCCATGTCCCCCCAAAAGATTTCCTGACGACATGGTATCTCCAGCAACCCCGATAGAAAGACCCTTATCGCTACAGGAGGAATTGAACAGAGCCGTGGAAACCCCAGGTGCAAAAAGGAGGAAGACTCCTCCTAGGGATACAAATACAAAAAGCTTGAGAGAGGCCATGGACATTGTAAATTATCCGATAAAAACAAGGCAAAGTACCTTGCCTTGGACACAGGAACACCCGGAAGATGAAAACTTGGGACAATACCATCACATAACGGTATCTAAAGTAAAACCCAAGGAATCTTACTCCTGGAAACAGACCCTACTACGAAATACACCTCACCCCCCGGAAGATATGGCATTCAAGCAATGGAGACAATCTCCAAAGGTATTTGACTCCTCCCACAGTTCCCAAGAATCTTTAACTCCCCTGAAACAGGATTTCAACGCGAGGAAATGGAAAATAAACCCTCAACCTCAAAAGCAGACGAAATATATGAAGCAAGGGCAGGAGATACCCCTCAATCGCAAAGGACCGCCCCCGAAAGCCCAAATAATGAATCCTCAGATACTAGCTCTAATGAGTCCGACGATGAATCAGATCCTGACTACCCCCATAACGCACCAAAACAAAAACCGGCTTCTGCCGCGGCCCATGCGAAAGCCGCAAAATTAAAAGGTCAAAAATACCTACTAAAACAGTATAAGAAATTTGATCTGATCTCTATGGGAAAATCGAAAAAGAATAAAAAACAAGAAGGCGAACAGGAAGTTACAACGAAATCTGGCAGAATAAGCAAAAAACCAGACAAATGGTCATACATCTAGGAACAAAAATACCCCAAAAACTTATATAGCAATATTAAATCGAAATGAACAATTTAAAAAAAAAAAAACCTTAAAACAAGGGTACATGAATAGAATATTATAATGAAAAATACCCATGAAAGGTCAGAAGAAGTTAATAGTCAATTTTTCCAGACAAACTATATCCTGGCTTGGTAAAGAACCCCAAGGATAGAAGAAGAACAAGAATTGTTCAAACCATCCTCCAAAAAGAAAAATACCTAGTGCAACCCCGTTACTGACAGAACAAATATGGATCAACTATTTCAAATACGATCAAAACTTCTCGACGACTCGGCACAATTAGTAGCAGAAAGATTGAAAATCGACAATATGATAGAAGCCACTCTTAAATCCCTTAGGGAAGTGAAGGCCTCCCAAGAAACAATGAACAAAAGAATAAATGAGATTTTAATAACTAAACAAATGGATAAGTTGGTTGAAACCCAGTTTATGGAAGTTAAAGAACAGACCGCCAAAATCCAAAATGAAATGGAATCAATAAGCGATGCCACGCTTTTCGAGGGATATAATTATCCCGATCAGATCCTAAAATTACAAGTATTATACGATAAAATGCAGGAAATTGGTAAAAAAGTACAAGATTATAGAAACAGTACTGTTCTGTCCGCGACAATGGCAGTACAAGAAGCCCTGGCACCCCAACGAGCAAAAATCCTAGACTTGCAGCATAAGTACGATCATTTAAAAGCACAGAAAGAAATAATTCAGTTGCAACAGGACAGCTTAGAGAAACGACTAAGGAAAACCATGCCAAAATCACCGAAGAACTTCAGAAACAAAGAGATTTCTGCTCAAACCTAGAAAAAATAGTTGCAACATACTTTACTGTCGAAATTGACCTACCCCTCAGTCCCCATTTGGAAAATCTTCTCACTAACACCTACAACGAAGGGTCATCCCAACCCGCATATTTTGCGATTCCAAATCAAGCCCGTCATCAGCACATAAGACCCCAAGTGGAAACTAATCAACAGAATCCCCCAACGGATAATAATATAATTGTGAGGGCCCAGTACCCTGACGCCCAAGAGAATGTTACTACAGGCCAACATTCCTCAGAAATCTATGCACCACAAGGAACACCCAAAACCCAACTATTGCCAGAAGGTACAGAAAACTAAGGAATACCAGACATGAGAATAATCAAAAAAAAAAGAGGTAAAAATTCTTTTTCGTCAAAATCCCCTTCTAATACATTAAAGTGACTACATTTTATAGAATGTGATGTATACTGACAAAAAGTAGTAAATAACACAATATTCGAGCGAAAACTCGTTAAACTAAATAATTATGTTTCTGCTAGACAGAACATAGTTTTTTCCTTAAAAAAATAAATAGATAAATAAATGCAGATTACAAATTCAATGGTAAAAAAAAATGCAATGAATAGCCATCCTTACAATATAAGGAATGGTTAAACAGCATTTCGGATACCCCCCCCCAGAGTAGGTAAACCTGACGATCAAAATGGATCACTTAATGAGGTGATTTGCTTCAGGGCACGAGGATCAAATCCGTATCCTAGGTTCGGCCGTCTATCAATCCATAACCCCAGACCACTACATTCCAAAAATTACTTTTAACTTAAAAAAAAAAAAGGTATTCGGATCGGCGCTTTAATAGACTCTACGTCTTCTCAAAATCAATTTTGTGGGATACTTATTTTGAATTGTCATGCCAACGACATAATCAAATACGGAACTCCAAAATATACTAAATCTAATCACAAGAAAAGATGACCGGAAATAACCACCACCCAAACTTGCCGTATAGAATATAAAACGTCAAACAAAATTTTTTTAGTCAAAAAATATATGTACGAGTTATTATTGTGTTAATTACCAAGCTAAAAGGCAATTGGGAAAACAGATAATTAGCGGCAGTCTAATGATCAAACGGTTGGGTTTATGTGTATATGTATGTGCATATGTATATATGCGTATATGTATATAAATATGTATGCGTATATACGTGTGAGGATGGTAATATGCGAGGCAAAATTTACCTGCACATAAGGGTGTAATGACTAACCTGGTCATAAGTACAGGGTTTTCTGTCAACTTACGTAACAGAAGCAAGCCTAATTAATCTTTCAAAAATTATCCATGTAAGCCTAATGAAAAAAAAAGACTCTACAAAAAATTAAATAATTAAAAATAGCTATAAGTAAAATTGTATCTTTTCTGGGTAAAATAGCGAATATTTAATCAGCATATATGATTCGTGGCCTTTATCTGAGCCTTAAAATGAAGTCAATTACTTAAACAAACCCTACAAGTCGCTAAGAAAAAAAAAATATAAATAAATTCCCTTCTCGCCAATTTTACTAAGCAAATACCACTTCGGTCAATGTTAAAATAATTCTGCGATTCCAATAACCCTTGTAAAGCGTTGATATGATAAGAAATTAATACCAATGATACCAGGTAGAAGCCATTAAAATTTATGGTAGCATAGTCAAAGTATCTAAGCGTAATATCCTCGAGTTACGAAACTTTCCCTTTTCATTTTGTAATTAACAAAAAATTGCAGACCCGTGTACCATGTGTATTTAAGCCGAATAAATAAAATACAATTCCATTTCGAAACCTAAATGAACAAAGGAAATTAATTGCTAAATAATTAATGCAAAACACAAGAGTAACCCTGAAAGGTAAAAATAAGCTAAAATTGTAAAATTTAAAATGCCGATCTGGTGCATAAATTTTGACCTATAGAGATGCGATAAATTGTTTAATAAGAGGCATATCCGCAGATACAAGTAAAACAACGAGAGCGGCGTAATTATTAAGTCATAAAAATAGGCCCCTTGATAACCCTCAAAAAAAACATATGAAAACCAAAAAGGGAGACTTTTATGATCGAACCTCCTAAACAATTTGTTTAGTTGAATTTTTGTAGTGGCGTAGTCGAACACTAATTAAGATATCTTTAAGCCAGGTGTGATAGAACCATGAATAAAATTAGTTCGACAAGTAATCACTGTAATCATTCGTGCAGATTAAACAATTCGAAAGACAAATAAACCTTCCTTAAATCAAGAAATTACATAAAATAGTTAACAAAATCGTAAAATATAGTACCTGCGAATAGCAAATAAGACAACTTAAGGCAAAAAAAAAGAAAAAGCATTGATTAATTTTATTTTTTTACTTGAGATGGCCCTCTATCGAGGAAGCGTCATACTATCAAAAATAGTGATACCATGAACTTAATTTGTGGCCAATGTCTAAGCTAATTAAATCAGTAATTGTATAACTAGCAACAAAAATAGCTTTATTGCTGTACAATCGCTAAGTGAATATAAATAATCGCCAAAAAAAAAAAAAATTATATCAATAATGTTAGCGGGAAATTATCTTAGAAGTGGCGGTAGCAATGGGAAACGGAACCGTATGGCTGGGATGGTAAAGAGTGGCGAGTCTTGCGATAAAACCATTCGCCGATGGTCCAAAGATCAGTTATACGCTATATGCCTATATGTAAAAAAAAAAAAAAACGCGTATTGATTAAAATTTCAACTTTTGATGCCAACTATTGAGGATATGTTTCCCTAATAGATAACTGTTGTACCATAAGTTAAAATCGTAACTAACGAGAGCTAAATAACACCTTAGTTTTGCAATAATTAGCTAAAGCAGCAGAATGCTTACAGCCGATAGGCAAGAAATAATATAACCACAAAAACCGTAAAAATTTGCAGCAATAAATTCAACCAATTTTACCTTAAATAGAATTAAAGCATACAAATGAACCGCGCAATTAAAGTATAAAAGAATAACCTGTAAAAAAAAAAATATAACAAAAAAAAACTTTCTCCTAGGCTAGACAATTTTTTAACTTGGAAAGATTTTGCAATTAGGCTGATAGCTATATGACAATAGCAGACATATTCTACTTCTGATATGTGATTTAATCTCTGCAGGTTCTCACAATTGGTGCAAACCGCGTAACATACAGCTAGAGACGAACAGGACTAAATTAAACTAACATAGATCCGTCGAAATACTCTAATGACCAAAATAATTCAGATGTAAAGCAATGCAAAAAATAACCAATTAATGCAAAAGGAAGAAAATCATTCCAAAAATTGACCATTAGTCACAAATACTCA
The DNA here is from genome assembly GCA_027921565.1 of Artemia sinica. Lineage (NCBI taxonomy): Eukaryota > Metazoa > Arthropoda > Branchiopoda > Anostraca > Artemiidae > Artemia > Artemia sinica. The sequence goes on along the minus strand of CM051260.1, from coordinate 75,931,821 downwards.
TATCACAAGACAGTATGTAATAACTTCTACTAACCTTATAAGCCAGTTACGACCCCAGGTCTCTGCTAATCCTTAATCCCCCCAATAAGTAATATGACGTGGTAAACCACATGTTATTCACAAAATTCAAGCCTTGTGAAAAGCACAATATTTAAGAGTTCTGAGAATGTTCACACACTAGTGAGCATATACTTAACTAAAATTGATAGAACAAAACGAACATTTATACAAAGCATGAATAACTGAAGGGTAATTTCTAATGCAATTAAGTGAAAGCAGAAGCCATAAAATAAATTACAAACACCTGTGGAGGTAATTTAGCCCTTTGTTCGGACATACATTTCTAAGATCCTAAATCAACAAGGATAAATTATCAAACTTTCTCCATGAATCAAGCACTTACAGAAGGATAACCTACTAAAGATTATGGTGATAAAATACAAAGGAAAAAGAATTACAGATACTATAAGTAATGTTCTAATCAAATTGATGAGCCCCCCCCCCTCCCCCTTCAATCGTGCGGCATCTTAGTGGCATCAAAATTCGAAATCAAACGCAAATATATTTAGTTTTAACTTGGGAATACAAAGAAACTAAACTCATATGGCTTATGACAAGCTACGAAACTTTTAAGTAATACCGCGCTGGATAATAAATATCTCTACCACGTGGCGTTAACTCCGCCACAGGAGAGGGATGATTTGACACCTTAAAAGTAAATGAGTTACACTTCGACTCGCAATACTCCCATTAATCAAGGATATACAAGGCTGATGAAAGTGAAGGAATAGATACCTTAGTCACATCACAGCTAAATGAAATATAAAGATAAATAAAAGGCATTACAGCCAAGTAGCTGAATTTTCGAAAGCATAAAAAAAAAAAAAAAATAAGACTGTATTTCCAAAAAAGGCCTTAACGAAATTAATTGAAATTATAGATATTTTAAAAAAAAAAGATTGTTTAAAAACAACATGAAAAACAAGTATGGAAATTGGATACCACATTGAGGTTATAACAGAGTTTCCCTCAAACTGATGTATAAGCATTAACTAGAATATACTAACGAACAATATAATACGACCCTTTACGTAACTACTAAAGCCCAAAACCCCACTTTAACCAGGTAAAAGATACTTTCAACTAAAAGTCAGTAGTAGTACCCTATACGCTTCCAAGGCGACAATAAAATTTTTTTTTTCTCTCAAAAATTAATAAAAGCACAGTATACATGGCAATTCTAACTCAAAAAAAAACAAAATAAAATAACCATCAGCGGACAACACCATAAATACCTTAAAATAGTATAGGAAAAAATGACTCAAATATCCACATGACGTATAATAGTGAAAACGGATGGACCCCCAAGCATGGGAGGTTAGAGCCAGGGATGAGCATGGTGTATATTATCCCACCGCGCAAACACTTGACTCTCACCCTCTATTGAAAAAAAGATTACACATATTACTGAACGAGGGAGATACCAGACGTTATAACACCTGTTGCTGACTTGGCTCGACTCCTTTTGGCGAAATTTTTTTGAAATTTATCGAAACTTGAGGGATGTATTTTCCGTTTACCTGATATCTGATGCTCCATTATCGGGTGAGCGGAAAATGCATCGTTCTATTGATTTGATTACGAGATTTGACTACACAACAAGAAATCACTTGACAAATACTATAACTGCCTATTAGACAGGCTTCCTAAACAAATGGACCTTTAGTCGTGAGTAGCGGTGGCCACAGGGGAATGGCAATGGTGTTATTGTCTTTCTGTTGCCATTGCCATTTGGCCCTAGCTCTCTTATGAGGAACGACCATTCAGTTACAAAAAGTGATCATCACATAATGAAAAACTACAGTTTTGAAGTTGGACAAAATTACCCTAGGACATGGGGACCCGTTGGTCAACTGTTGTGACCTATGGTGTGTTTATTCCATTGGTCATTGGACTTGGCTATGGAACTCTCACGAGGAGATCAACTAACCTCTCTATAAAAAGTGACCCGCAAGAATTACCCTAACTCATCACTACCACATGGAAATAATGAGACAAAAAAGTGGTAGTGCAAGAATACGAAATAAAGAAGACAACGAAGTTTGATATGTGAGGTATACGTTGGCATGGCGCGGGGAAGCGAGTGATTAAGTTTCGTGTTCAGGTGCTATGCTGAGGTATCTCTTGCAGTATACAATTGAAAAAAAAAAGAGAGAAGTGTGCGGAGTCGAGGTATCTCTTACGAAATACAACCAGAACAGAGGGAACAATGCCATAAAGACTAGTAAAATTAACTACGCGATCCGCTAGAATTACCCTACATTGGTTTTATTACCAGAATATTTACTATAACAAAAGTAACCATGCAAAAGAATCTACGAAGAAAACAAGCAAACAAGCCTCATACATGAGAAGTTGTGTCCGGAAAGTGGATGATTTTAGGATTGGTTTTTGGAGCTCAATTCCGGAATTGGTCCTGGGGGACTGGTTCCGGAGCTGATCTTCAGAAATTACATTCAGTCCCGACGTCTTGTTACTCGTTGGATCTATTTTTGGAACAATAATTTCCTCTGCGAAGAACAACTTATACCAAAAGGAATGTAAGAGCACTAGTGAAAATTAAATATCATAAAATTAAAAAAAAAAGCCAAGTAAACAGCAAATATTACAATTAATCATCAAATTGATAGCGCTAAGTGACGCGCCGTGTAGCCAACTATTTATTTATCTTGATTATTTCATAATCATCATTATACCTTAAATCACCATAACCATTTTTGGAAATATGTTACTACTAAGTAATCACTTATTTCATAATTAATGATAAATTTTATATAAGAGCACGTTTACAGATACTGTACGTGAAGACCTTCAACCACTGGTTAAGGGAATCGCCGAAACAAGCGACCATACGGTATGTTGCTTATATTAGCCTAAAATTTAGTAGAATAATAAAAAAAAAAAAAAACGTAACCATGATAAGATACCCAAGCCATCAACAATTAAATAATCGTAGACGAGAAAATGCAATCTTTTGGAACCTTAAGATAAGACATAGCGTAGACAATATTAATGCTCCGTTAAGGGAATGGGGACTTATCAACAATTTAATGAAAGAAGAGGAACTTATTAAAGCAGTAGAAAATCTTGACTGTCCAAAACTATATTATCTTCTAAAATCCCAAAAGACAAGGTTGGAACAAAGAGTGATCCTAAGATTAACGGCAAGCCTAGTGCTTTATAATTTTAGTGCACGTGAGATGACAAGAACACTAGAGCACACTAGACGAAGTGCCAACCTGGCCTTCCGAATTTTAGTACAACATATCCCATCATCAATGTATAGCTCGTTGTCTGAATATATCGCCAACAATATTTGGTACGATCAAGATGATAATAATATAACTACAATTTGGCCCATTAAATTTCTCTCCATATTAATAGACCAAGGACATATGTTAAAAAGTGAAACCCTTCTTAAAATCTTGTACGTCAATTGTGTAAATAACACGTATCTAAATCCGATAAACCCTTCAATGGGAGCCGCAATTTTTCAACTTACCCCAAGAGAATATAAAGACATAAGAAAATAACCCTGAATTTCTTCCAAGAAGATGAAAATTTTGGAAGAAAAATAGTCCCTGGGTTAGACGTAATCGTGCGTGAGCAACTATGTTGTTGCCAATCACACACAAATTTAAGTTTCTCTGTAGTAAAGATATTGAATGATCCACTGTCATTATCTCAGTTGTGCCGGAAAGTCATTCGTCAAAATATGCGAAGGAATGATATAACCGCCACTTTGGAAGGCCTGCACCTCCCAAACCAACTACTAGTGTATTTAATGTACCTAAATATACCCGAAAACGGTAAAAATGATATAGTATTTGAACTCCAATTTCTCAGCCCAAATGTTTCGTCATGGGAAAATTACCGACTTCTGGACATGCTTATATCTCCAAGTTCAAAGGCGGCACTGCCAAATGATGCACCCATATTGAAATTAAAACCCAACCTCAGTGGGAGAAACTGTGTATATAGATAATCTTGTTAAAATAAATGATGAAAGAACCCTATAATATTACATGAAGTGTTATAACTATAAAAATCAATTATTATCATAATTAAAAAAAAAAAATGCATTATAAACCAGTATTGTATTGATATTTATGGAACTATGAATTAGAATAAATATCACGAGATCTATGTACATTATCAATATATTGACAAGAAGGTAGTTTCTCAAAAGTCTCTATACTTTTAAGACTATAAAACGACCGCAAAGTCGTTAAACTAGAGTACGGAACTTTAGGGTAGTAACTATGTTCGAACACACAAATAGCCAGGTGCAAGGAGGCACCGGTGAAAAAGTAGTTCAACCTCAACCTGAAGTTACCTTGTTTTTCACTCAAAATTGGTTAATATGGAGCTCAGATGACTCGAATTACGGTCGAATGAATAAGTACCCGATGTATTGAGGAAATGCCGGTGAAAAGGTAGTTTGACCTCGACCTAGAGTTTACCATGACTATAACCAATCTTGAAAAAGTTAACTAGACAAAAGTCAATATAAACTACCTCCTTTTGGTCATTGTTCTGAAATGTTCTGAAAGGACAAAATAAAGGAATGGCCAAAGCAATTATTGATACAGAGTTTACATGTATTAAACATGCCAAAGAAAATGTTATATACTCAGCTGCAATGATCGTAGTGAATAAATCAAGGGAAAAAGTTTTCGCGAAAAAAAAAATGGAACGTCAAATACGATTTAAGATAATATGACGAAAAATCGTATAGTTTCGGAATACGATTGGCAATAAACCCAAATATCGATCCGTAACAGGAAAATTGCGAATAAAATACAATGCGAGAAAGGATTAGTACCTTCAATATATTTAGAAGCCATGTAGCTAACGATGTTAGCTGTTCGCGTAATAATGCAATCTATATTCAAAACCCTAAAGAATAAAATCAAAAAATTAGGAATAGATTACATTGCAAGATAAATTAACATATATTAATTTTAGAAATAGACAGGAAGGTGCGATTAACGAAGGCCATGATAATTTTCATTGTTCACGCAGTGGCCCAAGACGTCATAAGGCAGGGAATCATACCTAAGCATGGGAACTACCCCCAAAATAGTCATAATGCATGAGAAGTATGAATTCTCCTATTCACAAGGAGACCGGAGATTATCAGATACGAGAAACCAATGTGGAGCGTCTTCAGCTCATTTCAAGTGGAATATTTAGTCATTTGCGATACTGGAGCTCATTGATTTCCCCAACCATGAGGATTTTGTTGATCCAAGTTATGGAAGAATTATGAGGCCACGGAGACAGGACCCGAAGAAAGATCACATTGAGCCAAATGAGACGCAGAACATAAACCCAGAACTCCCTGATAAACCTTAAGCAAAAAATAAGGGAGGACATAATCGAGCGAATGAGAGTAGAGGTCCTCATTCGTGCCATGTCCAGTCCCAAATTTTCACTTAATTTTCTGTTGTGCAAGCCCATGCAGCTGCAAAGATATATTTCTTGGGCAGCGTGGACGCGCATAAACAGTAAAGATTTGAAAAATTTATAGTAAATCGAGACCTCTAATAAAAACCACGTAATCTATCTCGAAAGTAGTAGCAGAATAGAAAATTAAATGCTAAAGTAGATGAGTGTTTAATAACATTTAAAAATGCATTGAATATAGAACATGTGCCAAATGCACATGTGTACATGTATACATATAGTCACCAAATCTTGAAAATCTTATAGTGTTATTTTTGTAAACATAATCATTTGTCCTATAATAACTTTGCTTATATCACAGTAATCTAGTGATTGCTGCAACATGCATGTAAAAGCATGAGAGTTGCCCTTAGTTGCTCTATCGTTGAGTCTAACTGTACCCATACTAAATTGATATTATTCATATGTCTAATCACGACTATTATTTCAAAAATAGTCCCCACATGGTATTATGTAAATTGTATATTATTGCTGTATGTGTTATAACTTGTGTAATTATAAAGAGCATATGATTCTGCCCAGATATTTATATTCTAGGAAGCAGAGTAACCAGTGCAAATTAATTATTGGTGTACCAGCAGGCAACACGGATACAACCCAGTAGCATCTACTTTCATCATTCGTCAACCACCGACAAGTACTCACCAAGGAAGTCCCCAAGACAATATCCTGATGAAATTCCAAGTCACCCAAGCCTAGTACCAGGTAACCTTATCTCAAGCAATGTTGGCAAAACCAAGAACCCCACATATCCGTATATATCTGAATTAATAATTACCTGGGGAACCACCCCGACCGCAACGTCGTAAAACTACGTAGAGACCGTCGACAACTATCCTTAGACGGCAACGGCCTTAAGATTTAATGTTTGAAACACCAAGAATAACCCTAGAGTCAGTCCCTCAAAGACTATATATCTTAAGCCCTATAGCAGAGACAATACGCTAACCAAGATCAAAAGTTAAGTTTTGACGCTATCCAATCATTATTAGATGTCGCAAAACCAAACCATCCTCCAAGAGAAGAAAAATCAAACATGATCAATTAATGGGAAATATAGACTGTACGTGATAAAATTTTTTCCCAAAATGAAATGTTCGGAGAAGACAAACAACCAGTTATTATTGTTCTAATCTTCATATTAAGCCCTCAATGATTGTAAATCATTTGACCGGGAATCAAAGACAATGCGTCAAACCAAGGCCATAAGATCAAGTTTTGATCCTGCCATAGTTAACGTTAAATGTTGTAACACAGCCCATAGTCCAAGATATAGACTGAACGCGAACAATTTACGGGAAACACAAACTGTACGAGTATTAGATTTTCCCAAAAACAAAAGTGCCCAATGAAAGAAGAAATGAACGTGATCAATTTACGGAAAACACAGACTGTACGAGTATTAGATTTTCCGAGGATAAAAGTGTCCAAGAAGAACTAACCAGCCAACGTTTAAGATGCTCATTTCATGTAATCAATTCCCCAAGGGATATGTACCCAATAGACATTTCAACATTCCTGTGACGTCAAACCCGCGTATTTCATATGACAAACCATACACGAACGATTTTGTGCAATAGTCATGATTACGGACAATGTAAACGCTCATCCCAAGGAACAAGTGCCAGAAAACGAAACACCAAGAAGACAAACCATAAACAATTAGCCAACCTAATAATTAACTGAATGGAAGCCCAAAGTAAGAGTGATAACGTATGTGAGTATTATAGACACGTAGAATGATGAAGTAAGTGTGAAGTCTTATGTATCTAACTAGCAACTTTGATAAATATTGTTAAACTTATCAGAAAACAGATGAAAACCAGTGCAAGCTACCTTATCCCAGTGTTGCCATTAAACATTAAGTTAAAAATGTTAAGGTGTAAAATTATTTTTTTCCCTCCAAGCTATTTTTAGTTCAAGCATGTCAGTGTATTGTAGTTAGATGTTTTAGATGTAGTTAAATATTTTTGATGTCAAATAACTATCGTACCAATATAACGTTAGGTGGAAGTATAAACTAGAATTAGAAGCAGCGAATATGTACCACATTAATAATAAAGTAATTACAAAAGCGGAACTTAACTAGACGGAGCCGTGTAGAAGTATTAGAACATCAGGTAAAAAAAATTTTAATATTAGGTGAAGGAATAATAATATAATTAAACCTATGTAGCGTCAGGTGGAAGTATAGTCAAGTGTTAACAAAGGCAAATATGTACCATTTTCAGTGATTAGATAAACGTATCAGGTGAAGGTAATTTTGATATTAGGTGGAGGAATGATAATTATCATGCAATCATATAATCTTATGTGTTAGTCATTAGAGACTCTTTGGCCCTTTCGCCAAATAGAGTGAGTAGGTGATGGACTTTAAAGTAATGTTGTCACATATATATATATAGTCTAATAGAGCAATCGGAGATATGGAACAAAGATATAAATTTTGCCAAAGCAGAACTAATTCAAGTAATAAATAATAAGATAAATTCCTTAAAAACAAAAATCAAAATTTGAAAGTGTAGAAAGAGTAGCTTAACACAACGATGAGGACATCGTTAAGAATGGGGAGGATGATATGTAATGGGATCAATTTTCAAAAACCCCAAAATCTCCCAATTTAAGTTACCCAAGATAAAATTATTTAAGTTACCAAGTAAATAATTTTACATTGTAATTATACCTTGTAACAAACATCGTAAGAATCTTTCCCACAGAAAATCCAATAAATAAATCCGCCCAGGTGTCGCCAATAAACGCAATAAATATCATTTTGACCAAATCTTATATGACAGCCAACGAATAATGTAATTTGAATCTTAAGAGCTCGAAAATACCAAACTGTCAAGAGAGTAAAATTTATTATACAAAAAAATAGTCACTCAAGATGCAAAATATCTCTGTTGTATTGTTCTGGAAACCACGTTTAGAACTAGCAATCTCAATGTAATTAAATCGTATTATCTTTTACCAATTTCACAGAAATAAATTATAAGTCTTCTGAAAATCAAGAGACACCCTGCTGGGAAAATGTTAAAATATAAAACTTTGTTCGTTCGAAAAAATTCCAAAGTGATATTTTAAAAGTCATAAATTAAGTAACACCTGCTAGCAAATGTTGCAGTGTAAAATTTTGAATTGTTAGAAAAATTCCAAAGTGATAGCTTAAAAGTCATAAACTTTAATTAAACCCAAGTAGCCCATTGGTGCAAGCCGGCCACATAATGATCTAGGACGAATAATGCAACCAATAGGAATTGTAAAATATACTTTTAGCAACGCCTAAACGTAACCCCCGGCAAAATTGCAGAGGATAGATAGTTAGGACTTAACAATTTTGCGCCAGTCTTTTTCAGTCTATTGTGAGTCTTTTAGCAGTCTTTTTTGAGTCTTAGAGAAGTGTTACACTAGCCTAACTGAGGATTTTCTTATGATATGTGTGTCTATTCAAACTTTTTGACAGTGCATTAACTTTTGTGTAGCATCGCTCCAGATGACAATTTTGTATCAGTGTTTTGTATTACAAGTGTGTTGATATATCCGAAGCTCTGCGACAATTATGTGAGTAGCAATAAATGCATTACTTTCTTATTTTATTTTCTCTATGTTAATATTTCTCAAGTTTGTTAGTCCTTGTGGCTCCACTCGCTCCTAAGGGAAACTGAAATTTATCAGTCTGATTTCGACTCAGTATGGCCGTTAACATAAGCTCCCTATACGTACTCCTAGTATAAGCTCCCCTCTCTGGAAGTTCAGCCCCCACTCAGGTAAGCCACACGCGAACTGTCAGCAAAGAGTTTAACTTAATTTCCCCATTAAACTAAACAGTTGATATAAGAACAAACAATTTTTATTGAGACACCCTTATCAGAAGGTGTTATCAAATAACAAAACCAGAACCCCTTACACATTAAAAAACCCCCCCCATTAGACCTGGGGGCACATAAGGTTCTTATGGAAGGGATACTTGGATAAACTTCAGAGGGGTCATTTGATTGGAAATTAAAAGTTCTAGTTTACTTTTAAGAGTCAAAGTGATCAGAGGGGAGCTAGCCCAACACCCTCCCCCCCCCCCCACTACACCTTTTTTCATCAAATACATCAGATAAAAATTTTGAGATAGAGATTTTGTTGAAAACAGTTTAAAGGTCAGATAACAAAAACTCTGGGGTCAAAACAATCCCTCAGGGCCCAAGCGCAAGTGCTGTAGGTGATGCCTTTAGGCATATATGGTTGTTATAGAAGGGATGTTTGTATAAACTTTAGAGAGTACTAATTTGATTGGAAGCTGAAAGTTCTAGTTCAGTTTTTAAGAGTCAAAAGAGATTGGCGGGCAACTAGCTCTTTCACACCCGTTTTCTCCCAAATGCATCCAATAAAAACTTTCAGATAGCCATTTTGTTAAAAATAGTTCAAATGTCAGATAAAAAAAAACGGCTCCAATGTTTTTTTTTCCAGAGGCACTCCATATGGAAGTTGTTGTATAAACTTCAAAGGGGGCTCATTTGATTGGAAATAAAAAGTTCTAGTGCCCTAATTAAGAGTCAAAAGAGATTGGAGGGCAACTAGCTCCCCCACATCCTGTTTCCCAAATGCATCCAATAAAAATTTTGAGATAGACATTTTGTTAAAAATAGTTCAAAGGTCAGATAAAAAAAAACGACTCAAATGTTTTGATATTTATTTTTTTTAGAGGCACTTCATATGGAAGAGGTCATTAAAAAACTTCAAAGGGGGCTCATTTGATTGGAAATCAAGAGTTCTAGTGCCCTATTTAAGAGTCAAGAGCGATTGGAGGGCAACAAGCCCCCCCTCCCATGCCCTTTTCCCCAAATACATCTGATAAAAATTTTGAGATAGGCATTTTGTTAAAAATAGTTAAAAGATCATTAAACAAAAGCTCCAGGGTCAACGCAACCCTCCAGGGCCCAGGAGTTGTAAGTTATGCCCCGAGGGCAAATATGGTTCTTATAGAAGGGATGTTTGTATAAAATTCAGAGAGGGCTAATTTGATTGTAAATTAAAAGTTCTAGTACACTTTTCAAGAATCTAAAGTGATCCAAGGGCAACTGCCCCCCCTTCTTACCCCTTTTTCCCCAAATACATCTGAAACAAATTTTGAAATACCCATTTTGTTAAAAATAGTTCAATAATCATATAACAAAACTCTTGGATTCAACCTCCCCCCCGAGGGCCTGGGGGCAGGTGTTGTAAGTTATGCTTTGGGGACATATATGGTTTTTATGGTAGATATGTTTGTATAAACCTGGGAGAGGGATCACCTAATTGGGAATTGAAAATTTTATTTCCCTTTTAAGAGTCAAAAAAGATCCAAGGGCAACTAGCCCCCCTAGCACTTTTTTTCCCAAACCCATCCAATACAAATTTTATACAAATAGATCTTTTAAATGAAATACAACAAAAATTTTTTCAGCTTCACAACTTTGCTCAATCCCAATTTAATAGGTTTTAAAGATATGTAAATACATTTCCTAAATCTGGAAAAAAACATTGATATGGCTTAACTTACTACTCAAATAACAGGAATTCACTTTCAGAACTAAAGCCAGAGAAAAAAAAACTGATAACTGAAACTTAAGGTAAAATGTTATTTTGCCAAAATTTCAATAGGTCATGTAGGCAAATTTCAAGACCCTCTAGAGGGAGAAGGAGTGGAGGTAGGTACTTCAAAATACCTTCCAGACCCATCCCTGAAAGTATCATTTTCTTAACCTAACCCCTTTCCTAGATAGCCAAAAGTAGCTAAAGTAGAATTTTACCTAAAATTCTACTCAAACAACAGGAATTGTATTTTAAGAAATAAAACCAGAGAAAAAGTAACTGATAACTGAAAATTAAGGTTGTTTTGTTAAAGCTTCAATAGGTATAGAGCTTTGAAGTAGGTGCATTTCTAAGACTCAGAAATCAGAAGAGGGTTAACACGGAAGCTTGGCAATACCTTCCCAGTGTATGTTTTTGGCCCTGGATTCATTATTGTAAGTTTCATTTTGCTAGCCTAAACCCTTTCCAACAAGGCTGTACCCAGAGGGGGGGGGGAGGAGTTAAGATAGCAAAAATTTACCAAACTAGAATTTTACCAATACTGACTTCTAGCCCATACTACCCACAGTCAAATGGCCTCACAGAAAGAGCTGTCGAAATTGCAAAGGCTCTGATTAAGAAAACTTGCAACTCTAAAGAAGAATTGAGCAAAGTTGTGTAGCTGAAAACAATTTTGTTGTACTTCATTTAAGCCGAAGATCTATTTTGCAAGGTTTCAATTTTATAACACACAGATTTTTGAAGGTCATCAAAGATCAGGATCTGAGGAGGAGTGGAGGTAGGTACTTCAAAATACCTTCCCGGGACATACTTTAGCCTGTAGACCCATCCCTCAAAGTTTAATTTTCTTAACCTAGCCCTTTTAAAGATAGCCAAAAGTAGCTAAAGTAGAATTTTACTGACTGATTAATGCACTATGAGAAATAGGTTGCTCTGTGTTGTGGTGAGCTCTCCTGCTCTTTTGACCAGCCTTTGACAGTGGACAACAGATAAATATAACTAATCATCTCTGTCAAATAATAAGAACTAATGAGTTATACAAGATTTAAACCTACCACTATATTTGCTGTTCACACTCTGTCTAAATACAATAGTCATTACCATTGCAAATTCCCTCCAGAATTCCCTCATTTTTTGTAAGGGACCTATTTGTTTTTAACTGGGCTGTCTCATTATTCAACCCTTCTGGAAGTATGCCACTAGTTAGTACTGGAGGTGAATAAAGCAATAGCTAGGAATAAACATACTATATGATTTCTAGTTCAACACTATGTAAATATTCATTTCCATCATGTGTGTTCTTTTGGTTATTATTTGTCTAGCAAGCATTTGTCTAGCAATCCATTTTGAGGAGGATTACAACTATTATCCTTTTTTTGGTCAAGTATCTTAGCTTATCTATTTATTGTATTGATTTACCTATTATCAATATTTTTGCCATTTTCCTTGACTGAATGTCAAAACCAGATCCACCTGGCCCCCACTTGGAAGGGGCCAGTCTTGGGGAGATGCAATACTCTCCCCAAATCAAGTCCCCAATCCTGCGTTGGAAATTGAAACTGAAACATCTGATGATAGCCAAAACAACACCATGATCACAGTTCAGGAAAGACCAGAAACCAGCACAGTAGAAACTGAGTTCATCACTATACAGAGAAAATCAAAAAGGAAGAAGCCATCTAATAGTCCTCTACAGGCTACAAACCATAGAGGCCATTACCAAACCACCCAACCATTCCTAATTCATAGCCCAACCCAACAAACTACAGAGAAATACATCCATGATGGAACAGTTATAAGACTGATTCCAAAATCTCAGGAGACACTATTCTTACCTAAGAACATACAGCAGATAAGATTAACGCTCTTCAAGGCCCTAAGATGCAATTTCAGCATCAACATAGCTAGAGATGGCTCATTAGAAGTCCTGTTCCCAGAAGCTAACCATGCCAACACAGCTCTGCAGCTAACAACTGTTGGAAGCATCCAGGTGACAACTGAAAAGTGGAAACCTCAACAAAAAGAAGAAAAATTGTAGTATACAACATACCACCTGAAATCCCTGAAGCTGAACTAAAAGAGGGTTTAATGACTGCCAATGGGGAAGACATTCCAGTTAAGGCTATCCACCGCCTAGGTAAACCAGGAAAAACCCACTACACAAACAAGTAGGACTGTACTTTTCATATTGGATGGACACCCCCAGATCACCCAACAAATATTTCTATTTGGGCAGCCAAAGGCACAAAAAGCATACAAGGATAAACCAATCCAGTGTAAAAAGTGCCATAGACTAGGCCATACCTACAAGCATTGCAAAACCACAATAAACAAATGCATAGTGTGCCAAGAAGAACATGAAAGCAATGACTGTAAAGCCCAACCTAAACGCATAAATTGCAATGGCCCCCATCATTCTGATAATAGAAGACATGTCCTAAGTACAGAGAGCGTCTTAACATAATTAGAATGGCAGAAATAAAAAATATACCAATCCCATTTGCTGCCCAACAAGTAAGTAAATACAACAAGCCAGCTATCCCCTCAGAAACAGTTCCCAACACACCCCTCTCCCCAACATACAGCATGCTTGAGACCCCATGGACACCAAGAACATCTAGCACACCACAAACATCTCCAATACCTGCCAGATTCTCTTCCCTGTTCCCTGCCCCAGCAAGCACCAGCTCCAGCAACAGCAATAGGCAAGTAAGACCCACAAGCCTACCAGGTATCAAGCAAAACCCCAAGCCATTAGCTCCAGTAGCATCAGCCACAAACCAGGCCACAGAATCAATGCCCATCAACACAGCCAAGGCAATCACCAACCTCATAGCCTACACCATGGCAAGTACTTTCCTTTCCCAAGCTAAAATGCCCCAAGGACTTAAGGCAGTCATCATGAGAGAACTAGCCACAAAATACTTCTCTAAAAGCTTAGTAGAGACTGCAGAGCTAGATCTAATCACCATCCTAAATAACCATCAAGCTTACCACTATATGGCCAACGCATAAAGACCAAATCCACAACCATCCATTACAAAACCAGAGCAAAACAACACTAAAGATCCTCCAATGGAACACACGCTCACTATCAAAAGAAAAGCTAGACCAGCTGCTCATGTATATTAAAGTAAAAGATACACATGTTATATGTCTCCAGGAAACCCACCTTGACCAAGAAAGTACACTACGGGTAGAAGGATATGAGCTCTACAGGAAAGAGAGATCATCAGGCAGGAAAGGAGGGGGTGTGGCTATCCTTGTAAGGAAAGATGTTAAGCACAACTTCATAATACCAAAGGAATACCCTAATGAGGTTTATGTAGTTGGAGTAAAAATAAGTCTTAAAGATAGAGAAACACTAACAATATACTCCTTTTACAATCCAAATGGTAACCAAGAAGCTAAGGAATTCCTTACAGAAATTGCACCTAAGATGATTCATCAGAAAATAATAATAGCAGGAGACTTCAATGCTCATAGCCCTACTTGGGGAGGAAAGAAAACTAACGAGGCAGGCCAATTTTTAGAAAACCTACTAAATGAATTCCCAGAAATGTCAATAGCTACACCACATGGTATGAATACCTATTACGACTGCAAAACTAACCTCTTCTCCACCATTGACTTACAACTAATGCCAAATAAACTATCTAAATACTCAAAAATAAGTACAGTCCCTCACCTACTAATAGACCACTATGCCATACTGGTAGAAATTGGTAGAACTGTTTATGAAGAAGAAGAGCACACACCAAAATTTAACAATAACAGGGCAAACTGGACTAAATTTAAAGAAATTCTCAAAAATATTGATTACATGCCAATTCAAGAAAGCCAAGACACAGAATTCTGTACCATAAGACTAACTACTCATCTTAAAGAAGCTGCAATATCATCAATACCTAGAACTACCAACAAACAATACATAAACAAATCATCAAGGAAGACATCAAAACCATGGTGGAATGACCAGTGTCAAGCCTCATTTACTGCAAAAAGGGATGCAGAAAAGAATTTTAGAAAAAACCCAAACCCCAAAACATACATCCAATTTAAACAAGCCTGCGCAGGACTCAGAAGAGACACAAGAAAGGCCAAAGCCCTGACATGGGCTTCCTACTTGCAAAAAGATTGACAGATACACACCTGAATCAAAAATACTACTACTACTACTACTAACAACTCACCGCAGCACCCCGGCCGCCTGAGGCCAACAAAGCTACGCACGCTCCTCCTCCACCCCAATCTATTCAAAGCCTCCCTTTTTACACCCGCCCACCAAGTTCCCATTTCCTTTAAACCTTTCTTTATGACGTCCTCCCACCCCAGACGGGGACGACCTGCTTTCCGTTTAGCCCTAGATGGTTGGCCGAAAAGGACAATCTTCGGCAATCTGTCATCCTTCATCCGCACAACGTGCCCTAGCCACCTCAACCTTTCTTTCATTATAGCCCTAGAAAGCGGTATTAAACCACATTTTTCGTATAGCCTATTGTTTGAAATACGGTCAGTCAGCCTGGTACCCAGAACAATCCTTAAGCAATTTCTCTGGAAAACATCTAGCAAATCTTCATCCGCTTTTCGGAGCGTCCATGCTTCAGAGCCATATTTGACCACTGTCATCACTGTAGCTTCTAATATTCTAATCTTGGTTTGCAGACTTATCTTCCTATTCTTCCAGACTTTTTTTAACTGTGAAAAAACACCCTGAGCCTTGGCTATTCTATATTTAACATCTTCACTGCTCCCACCATCTTTACTAATAATACTACCAAGGTAAGTGAAGCTGCCCACCTGATCAATCTTTTCATTACCCAACGGCACCTTTTCATCTTCACTTATTCCTAGACTTAGTGACTTAGTCTTCCTAACATTAATTTTCAAACCAATTCTAGCACCCTGAACTCGCAAAACCTCTAAAACTTCATTCATTTTGCTCACACTTTCATCTAGGATGCTTAAATCATCAGCATAATCCAAGTCCAGGAGACTTTTTCCTCCCCATTTGATTCCGTGGTCTCCCATTGCCTTTCCTGTGCTCCTTAAAACAAAGTCCATCAAAATAATCCATACAAAGGGAGATAGAACACAACCCTGCTTAACTCCTGATTTAATACAAAACCAGCTGCTAACCTCATTGCCTACCTTAACCGCAGCAGTGTTATTCTCGTACATAGCACTAATCACTTTAATGTATTTGTCTGGTATACCATACAAGGATAAAACCTTTACTAAAGCTCTTCTATCAACAGAATCGAACGCTTACTCATAATCTATAAAACTGAGGACCAAAGGTGTTTGAAAACTCAGACACTTCTCAATTATTAGCCTAAGAGTGAAAATTTGGTCGACACATCCTCTACCTTTTCTAAAACCGCACTGCTCTTCTCTTAAAACTTTGTCTACAGCATCTCTCAGTCTAAAAAGTATCATATTACTAAGTAATTTACTACCTACAGAGACCAGACTAATGCCTCGATAATTACCACACTCACTTTTATCACCTTTCTTATAAAGTGGCTTAATTAAGGTTTTCCTAAAATCGTTAGGTACTTCCCCTTTTTCGAAAATCATATTCATAATCTTCAGTAACTTATTTCTAACCTCAGAGCCACCATATTTAAGAAACTCATTTACCACCCTATCAGCACCTGGAGCCTTATTATTCTTTAATCCTTTTAGTACAGTTGCTAATTCCTCCTCACAAAACAAATCTTCCTTCACATCCAAGGTATCACAAACTTTTTCATTTTCCTCTATATTTTTTCCTGCAACTCTATCTCGGTTTAGCAAATTCTCAAAATGTTCGGCCCATCGCTATTTAGTTTTTTCCTTATCGCTAATTGTGACCCCATTCCTATCTTTAACTGGGCCAAGTCCGGATTGACTACTACCTCTCAATTTGTTAACGTGCCAGTACAATATTTTACTATTATGCCGTCTAGCTGCATCTTCCAGATCCTCGGCAATTTTATCCATGGCCTCCACTTCACACCTCCTTAGTTCATATTTTAATGCTTTCTCCACTTTCTTTACATTTCTTTTGTTTTCATACGATCTATTACTCAGATAATTCTTGTACAAGTCCTTTCTCCTTTCTATTAAACATAAAGCTTTTTCACTAATATTCTTAGCTGCAGTTCTAGCTTTCTTCCCTAATAGGCCTTCAGCAACTTCACAAATTATTTTTCTAAAATCATTCCAACCATCTTCCACATTATCAAATTTTAAACTCTCAAGTTTAGTATTCAACTGTTCCTGGAAAGTTTCTCTCAAATTCTCATCCTGGAGTCTACCAACATCATAACTTCCCGGGAGGTGGTTACCCTTCCGATATTTCAGCTTTAGATTAACCCTTGACACTACTAGATGGTGATCTTTACTTTTAACATCAATAACAGCACTCCTATATACCCTAGTATCTTGTATTGATCCTGCCAGTCTTCGGTTTACTATAACATAATCAATAAGGTTTGCTGTCTTACCGTCACGTGAATACCATGTTAACTTATGAGCCATTTTATGACCAAACACCGTATTGGTTATAACTAGATTGTTATACCTACAAAATTGCAAAAGTCTGTATCCATTACTGTTTTCTTTTCCTACACCAAATTTACCTAGGCTGGGATACCATCTATCCTTATTTCTACCAACCTGGGCGTTAAAATCTCCCAGTAATAACATCATATTTCTACCTAGGACCCTGTCTATTTGCTCCTGTAACTGTAAGTAAAATTCATCTGAGTCACTAGTATCTCCGTCAGTCGGTTCTACAGGGGCGTATACTACTATAACTGATATCCTGAACTTTCTAGTCATAAAATGAGCAATTAGTACACCAATTTTTAGACAGAATCATGGGAGCAGGAAAAAAGAAGAATAACATTAAGCATCCCCTACTTGTATCTGGTATCCAACTTGAAGATGATAGCAAAAAAGCTGAAGCTACCAACAGAAGTTTGCCCACAAAGAAGAGTTAAATAAGCAAAGGCACAATGAAAGATTAAATACAGTTTATGAGCTAACACAGCCCTTTAAAACAAATGAATTCCTGCAAGCAGTTAATAAAATGAATCAAAAAGCAAGCCCAGGTGAAGATGAAATTCATATCTCTTGGATATCAAATGCCCCAAGAAATTTCCAAGAAGCTCTTATACATACGTTTAACCTCTGCTACACACAAGGAGTATTCCCCCAGCAATGGAAACAAGCAATTATAACACCAGTGGCCAAACAAGGGAAACCCAAAGATGACCCACATTCATACAGACCAATTGTATGCTTACCAACCCTTGGTAAGTTGTTTGAGAGAATGCTGTACAACCGTGTCCAGTGGTATACAGAGACAAATAACATCCTCCCAAAATATCAAGCTGGATTCAGAGCTTACCATTCAACTATAGACATCATTTTGAAACTTGTGACAGATGCACAGAAAACTATGAATGAGGGATTAATACTGGGTGCTCTACTGATTGATTTAGAAGGAGCATATGATAATGCACAAAAAGACATACTAGGGGAAAGACTCCATGCATTAGGCTTCCCCCAACCAATCAGAAAACTGATTGATAGCTTTCTAGATAATAGAACTTTTAAAGTTAAAGTAAATGGGAAACTATCATCCTCAAGACCTATTGAAAAGGGACTCCTACAGGGAGCTGTACTCAGCGGCTTATTATTCATATTGTATATGACAGCATTAAAAATTGACTCACCACATGGAATTTTTGCGGATGACATTGGAGCATGGACAAAAGGGAAAAACATTTGCTGAAGGTGTAAAAAAAACTCCAAATTATTTCTAATAACCTCCAGGACTTTTCTGCCAGCATGAAACTACCCATATCAGTCCCCAAAACAGAGATCATATATTTCCATAATACACGAAAAGTAGAATTACAACCAGTTACCCTAGGAAATTCTACAATCCCAACTACCAGTGCAACTAAATACCTTGGAATAATTCTGGACAACAGGCTTACCTTCAAACCTCACATTGACCATATCATACAATCATGCATGAAAAAGATGAGAATTATTCAAAGACTATGTGGTACAACCTGGGGTAGTATGGATAGATCCCTCCTTAAACTCTACACACAGTACATCAGACCAGTAATTGAGTATGGCCTGATTATCTATGGAACTTGCTCAAAACAGCTCTTCAACAAATTAGAATGTGTGCAAACTACAGCAATCCGCCTTGCCACAGGATGTAGGAAAACAACAAAGATTCAAAACCTTTTACAAGAAGGAGGGCTTCCACCTATTGAAAATAGATACAAACTTTTAACCATAAGATATCTGACAAAATTGGAAACAACCCCTCACCATTTCTTATTTCCAGAAGCCAGAGCTAGTCAACTAGAGCCAAAAAATCACCCACTGATGTTAGCAATTATGGCCAGGACACAATACCCCATCAAACTAGAGCATGTTAAAACTAAAATAGCAAAAGATCCACCATGGATATCAATCACCCCAGAGGTTAAACTAGAATTCCTCCCCCAAAAAGGAACAAATTGAATTCCAAACAGCAATCCAACATTTTGGACAGCTCCTAAAAAGGAATATGATGGATATAACCAACTATATGGTGATGGATCATTAAGTGAAGATGGATGTGGAAGCGGGTGCTTTCTAAGAGAGCACAGCCTATGCATTATGGAAAAACATAAGGCAGGGACCAGCATACTAACAGCTGAAGTAGCTGCAATCAATTTGGGCTTAGAGACGCTAATGAAACTGAAACAGAGCAATAAACATACAGTAGTATTCTCTGACTCCAAATCTGCTCTCAATATCCTAACTAACCCTAACTTTGAAACGCTGGACACACACTTACATCAAACTAAAGAAAACCTTAGCAGCCTTGGAAGATTAGGCTGTGTTATTAAATTTCAATATATACCTAGTCACCTGGGTATAGAAGGAAATGAAAAAGCAGACAATATAGCAAAGCAAGGAGCAAAAAGCCAAATGGAACCAGTGAAACCTCTAACTATAAGGGACATAACTAGATTGCGACTGAAAACACTACCCAAATTAAAGCCATCAAATCTATCGCCCTTTCAAACCAGGATGCAATCAGTCTGGTTTCATCGCCTGAGTACAAATACAGCTAACTTCAACCACCATTCTTTCTCATATAAAATTAAGCAGCCAAATGGAGAAGTTGCCAGTAGCCCATTTTGCAGGTACTGTAAGATCAAAGAAGAAACCCCTGAGCACATACTACTGAAATGTAAAATGCAACAGCAGCAGCAACTGTATAAGAAAATTAAAATAAATTTTCTTGTGAATTATTATCGTTCTAATCAGCAGTTTATACCAAACCAATCCTGCTCAACTCATCCTTTAGGGCAAATGCTATACTGTGGTGTTCTCCTCCCCATAGTATAGTGCAGGACGGTTTGATATCATTCTATTTTTCCCTTCTTGCTTTAGTTTTGTTTTTTCTCTGTTTAAAGCTTTTTTCAATAGGCAATGTTTAGAAGTCCTCCAAAAAAAATGTCCCCCCAGATCCCAAATCAATTCCAGTGAATGTGCCATAGTTGAAAGATAACCCATCTTGGCTGGTCCAAGCACGACCTTCTCAAAGTTCAAATGATAGCTACAATTCGGAGAATAAAACAATGATAAGTGTAGGGGTTAATGTAACCTGAGTATAATGATGATAATGGGTTTCAGAAGTCCTCTCTAGAAGCTCTAAAAAAAGGAAAAAAAATCTCTCCCAATCAAAAGCATTTCCCCCTCTCCCTGCCACAAGATCCTCCCTCCAAAAACTTAGGAATTTACCTTAAAATTACTCCTACTACTACCCCCTTTGAAATAAAAATAGATCACTGCAATAAGAGTTGCAATTTTTAAATTGCTACTAAAATCAATGTTGCTCCTCTCTTAATATTAACCGTGATGGATCTCTGCTAATAGCTGTAGAAGATCAGAAATCAACAGATACAATAATTAACCTAAAATCCCTTCTGAATACCCCAATTATTGCATCTAATTGGAACCCAAAACGATCACCAACAAAAATAGTAGTTTTATAATGTTCCCCCAGAGATATCCACTCAGGATGGTTAAAAGAAGGGCTCATCGAGATAGGGCTGGAAACACAATCCCAGTTGAGGATGTTACCCAACTTGGCAACCTAACTCTAATGGCCTAAAAACTAGTAGATCCTTCTTATTCACACTGAAGGAAAAATTAATATCCTCAGAAAAATTATTCCTATTTGGGAAATCAAACCACACAAGGAATACAAACCTAAGCCTATCCAGTGTCAGAAGTGTCTCAAACTGGGACACACAACAAACAAATGCAATGAAATTCTCCGAGAGAGTGTAGTAATTGTAAAGCTTTCCATCCTAAAAGAGTTGACAACTTGCAACAACACATCAGCCTACATGCATCAATTGCAAAGGCCCACATGAATCTACAAATACATCATTATGCCCTGCATACAAGAAAAGAGCTCTAACACTCCAAATATCAACAGAGAAGGCCATCCCATACCCCTTTTGCAGCAATGGAAGCAAATGCTGCCCAACAATACCAAATCAAGCCTGTAATGAAACCAACCAAAACCCCAATGTCAAACGCCCCCAATGCATCAAGCACCCCATATAAAACACCATCTTCTAAGCCCCCTAGCTCAAATCCCTATCAGAAGGAATCACCAAGCCAACAAGCCTCCTTGTCGGTGAGATGAGGTCAGCCTGCCCCCCCCCCCCCCTGCCCAAGAAGAAACAAACCAGAAACACTACCAGGAATTAACCCCTTAACCGACAAACAGGATGCACAACCAAAATGCAATCCCCCAAATATATGCTTATTCATTCTGAACTGTGATGCACGTTCAGGCCATGAACATACATCAACTACAGAAAACAAAAATCATTGCAGAATTGGCAAAAATCTACATCCCAGATGATATGCTCATTCAAGCAAAAAAAGCATCTTGCTTTACTTTTAACAAAGCTGAACATTGATACACAGTCATATGAAGAATAAATCAACAACACAACATATATCAATACTCCAATGGAATGTAAGATCACTCACAGAAAATAAGCTAAATGAACAAATATCTTTTATGAATAATAATTCCATTAATATTGCTTTTGCCTCCAGGAAACTCATTTAACCCAAAATCAACAAATTAAGTCTCTGGGATGTACTATCCTCAGAAAGGATAGATCTTCAGAGAGAAAAGGAGGTGGGTAGCTTTATTAGTGAAAAATAATATAAAACTTTTTGTGGCATCAATTTTCCAGATTTTGCAAATGATGTTGACGCAATTGGTATCAGTGTTTTGGCTGAATAATTTAAAAACCTACATAATAAGCTTTTATAAACCCTAATGGCCAAACTACAGATGCAAAGGGATTTTCTTTAATTATATAAATAATTCTAATATGTTAAAAAATATTATTATTTGTGGAGATTTCAATGCCCACAGCCTTTTTGTGGGGGAATAAACCAGCAAATAAAGCTGGTACAATTCATTGAGAATATGACTTCAAAATAATAATGAATTAGCTGTTTGCTACCCCTCCAAAACCCTGAATACATATTTCAACCCAAAAGTGGCAGATTCTCCACAATTGACCTACAAATTGTTCATCGAATTTTTTGAATAAAATTACATAAATAAAATTGATAGTCTATGTACTGACCACTTTGCTATAGTTTGCTCCCTAAATGAACCTCTGAAACTATATCTCATACCTCCAAATATATCAACACTAAAGCAAATTGGTCTATGTTCCAAAATAAGCTAAATGATGAAATTACAAGTTTCACCGAAAATTTCATGTATTTCTTTCTAACACAACAGTTGACACACATGCTGAAAGGCCTTGACATCTTTACTAATAAATACAGCTAATCATGCTATCCCCAAGGACAACACCTAAGAAAAACTTTCCCTAAACAAATTCCTAAAGCATGGTGGACAAATGAGTGCCTAAATAAATGGAGAATAAAAAAGGCAGCTAGAACAGAATTCATAAAAAAACACATCACCTACTACATATTTAAAAAAAAATTACAAGCAGAATCTTAAATCTAAAAAGGACGATAATAGATGCTAAATATAATAAACTGGAATAATTTTGCCAAATAATCTCCCTCCAGAGAAACACATGAGCCAATTATACACAAGTTATAAGCCACATTCTGTGGGAAAAAGACTTCCCCCAACCCACTCCTGTATGAGCTTATACATAATAATACCCATTATGACAATGATAATGAAAAAGCTAACCTATTTGCAACTCTTTTTGTTAATAAGCTAACATCAAATAATCAAAGCAAACTGGTCCCCAATTCCTATGAACCCAAGTTACCAAACCACGCCCAGGATCCGAGTACATAACTAATCCATTCTCAATCCAGGAATTGAATAATGCAATACATCATATTAGGACCAAAAACTAGCGCAGCTATGACAATATACACCCTACATGGATAAAGAATCTCACACCTTCATACAAACAAGAACTGCTAAATTTGTATAATCACGCTTTGGCATCTTCTATGTTCCCCAATATATGGAAATGTTCGTCCCTTCCTACCAATCCCAAAGAAAAATAAACCCAAAGATAACCCTGAGTCTTTTATATACCCATAATGATTACTCTCCTATGCTGGGGGAAAATAATGGAGAAAAATGATCTATCACTTCTTGTTGGTTGTTGGGAAAAATAATATGATCCTCGATATACTCAAACTGGATTCAGAAAACACCACAAGTCCTCAACAGATGCTTTCATTTTGCTAACAAAACGCGGAATAAATGAATCTTTCTCAAAAAATACTGTCCTAGTTGCAGCTTTCCTAGATTTTGAAGGGGCATATGACAATGTGAACCCCCAAATCCTTTTAAACAAACTTGCAAACCTTGGAGGTACCCCCTAAGCTAGTATCTTTTATTAATCGTATCCTTCATAGAAGTGCGAAGTTTCATTGTTTGTGTTGGTTCAGCCTCTTCACCCCAAAAGACAACAACCAATAGGCCTACCTCAGGGAGCAGTCCTCAGTTGCCTCCTGTTTGCCCTATATCTCTGGACATGAACCTACTCCACACGAACCTACAATATGCTGACGATGCTGGTGCTATGGTCATCTGGCAACACCTTTGAGATAGCACAGTCAAAGCTGCAAAAGTCACTTTTCCAATTTGAAAATTCTCTCAACATTCAGACTTTACCCATTGCACCTACCAAGTCAAAAAGTATTCCAATTTCACCGGAAGCGAAACCATGTTAATGCAACACTAACTCTAAATAAAACAACTATTCCAGAAGATAATCATATTAATTACCTAGGTCTCATGCTTGACCAAGAAACTTAATTTCCACCTCCCACATTCAAACACAATAAAAAATGCTATAGAAAAACAAATATACTAAAAAGACTTCTTTCCACACCCTGGGGCTGTAAGGAGAAAACCTTACTCCAGTTTTATAAATCACATATAAGACCCCATATTGACTATCATCAGGGCTCATCGTCTATGGTGCATGTGCAAAGACCCAGATGCAAAAAATTGAAACAACACAAAATGATATAATACATCTCATATTTGGTCTTAGGAAACCCACAAGCACCAAGTTTTCTGCTTATGTAGAGTGGATTAACAACAAATAAGGGAGAGACGTAGCTTTCTCTTGACAAACATCTTACACAAAAATTGAATCAATAGCTCACACACACTACATATAATTGGTTAAGAAATCCAGCTATGTATAGAGGCATTGCAGACATGAGTATGCCAATATTCAGAAGAAGTTCCCCATACCACAGCAAAGCTTCTATTGCATCAACTACTTTCCCCCGTTTCCCCCCCATGGAATTGGTCAAGTCCCATAATAAATAATGACTTCTCAAAGTGGAATAAAGTTTTAACCCCCATTGCTTTTGTCCAGAAAAAATTTGCAGAACTTAATACTATTACCTATAAAAAATCACTTCCAAATATTTGTTGATGGGTCAAAAATGAATGAGAAGGTTGCAAGTGGTGTTTTCCTTCCTCACCAACTGAAAATTGCAATGGGCGAGAGATTATATAATAATTTATCTATAATGTCTGCTGAGTTAAATGCCATAATCATGGCATTAGAACATCTTAAGGAAAACCAACCTTTGATTGCAAATTCAAATAATATTATTGTATATTCCGACTCTTTATCAGCTTGAGTTGCTGGCCTCAGCTCCTCAGTATAAATTGGACATTGACACTTATCATTGTCTCAGTATTATAGATAATCTTGCTTCAAGTGCGCATAAGAACTTTATTTTCCAGTACATTCCTAGCCACTCAGGTATAAATGGTAATCATCAGGTTGATGAAATAGCAAAAATGCTATAAATATTGACCAGCTAAATGGGAGAGACCAATCCCGATTAGAGATATTTACCGATGGAGACTATCAGATATTAATTTTAATAAGATTAATCCTATCCCTTTCCCCCCTTTCACAATAAGTTATTTTTTCTAAAATTTATCATAGAATTCGTTCTGGAACAAATGGACTAAATTTTCTTGCATTCTCGTATAAGTTTTCTAATTTAAGTGGTTCAATTCCCCTGTCCCCTCTTTGCAGGCATGTAATATGAATAATGAAACAATTGACCATTGCCTATTTGAACATAATATGCTGACGTCTGCACAACATACCTTACTTTGTAAACTGATAAATGCTTCAAACACCACAAAATCTCACTATCAGCCAAGAGCCTAGCCAACTATACCTGCACACACAGCATAAAAATTGACATCTATCATCTTATATTTGAACTCCTAAAGTTGTGAAAAAAAGATCCCCCAAAACCACTGAAAGATATCTGAAAATATCTAATAAATATGAGGCAATCAAGCCAGTAGCTCTGTAGCCCACAGAGTGAATCAAATAGGAAAACGGGCTAAATCGCATTACTGAAAAGCCCGCCTGCTGTTAAATAGAAGAAGAGAGAAGAAATATTCAAAGATTGGGATACATTGTCCCACCCAACCCAGAAAGAAGAGGGCAAATGATCTGATGTTCAGGACGCACGCCCTCAATTCACTACAGTTGATTGATTGACCATGAATAAAATAATTTTCTAAACTGGCCGACAGGGAGCAGGGCTCAATGTGTCAGCCAAAAAAACATAAAAAAAATTGCCAAAATAACAAAATAAAACCATGTCAATAATGAAGAAAAAAAGACACACATGGTAGGAGATAACAGAGGAGGCCACTTCGCCAGGGCCGAAGAAAAACAACCACAAAGAACACCACAACAAATTATCATACTAAATCCAAAGTTCACCAATCCCAACATCCAGGCAAAGAACAATTTTTGAAATATGTTTTTTCAAAGAAAATCGGCTCTTGAATCTTGGGGACACATCTATTAAATTAGATTTATTTGCAATGAGGAATCTGGGGTATCTGATTGAGAATCTAAGCTCTTTCAGATTTAATTGGGGGAAGGCGATACTTCTGACTTGAGCGTGACTTGCGTGGTACAGGAGAAATGGGAGTCTCAATTATACCGCAGATCATGGAAAAATTTGCCGAAGATTGGATATCATAATACCACATTGCTGTATGCAGGTCTTTTAGTGTTTGAGATTAAATATATTGAGAAAAAGATATGAAAGTTTGGTTCCTCTGCAAAGATTGTTTAAGCCTCACTGGGGCGCATGAACAAAAGTACCAGGAGTCTAACCGCCTTATTTTGAATTATCTCGAAGAGTGAGACTGATGCGACCATAAATAGTGTTGAGGTATATTACAGGCAATATTTAAAATATGATTCAATTAGCAGAATGATACAAAAAAAATAAAAAATTTAAGACGAAAAAAAGGAAATAACATGTTTGCATTCTATGAAGACCAACCTAAAGTGTATCGCGGCAAGTTTTCAATCTCAAATAATCAGAATGCTTACGGAAAGATAAAAGCTCATCAAGAGTAATCCCCAAGGCGTTAACGAAATGAATTTTACTCTTTTATCCTAACTTTATGATTTACAATCTAAGTCTTCTATGGTAATTTTAATCTAACTGCCCACTGTGACCACCCTAAAAATCATGAAGTATCATTATTTAGAAAAGGTTCAGGAGTCCAGGTAGTTACATGCAAACCACGTTATTCAAAGCATTCATTGCTGTCAGTGCCATTTTCTCAGCCAACAAAGATGGAGTTTTAGCTTTTTACTGTCACCGCTAGTATCATCTGCAGAAATTACTGAAGCTAAACTACTATGCTTTGGGGTAAACACCTC
The DNA here is from genome assembly GCA_027921565.1 of Artemia sinica. NCBI lineage: Eukaryota > Metazoa > Arthropoda > Branchiopoda > Anostraca > Artemiidae > Artemia > Artemia sinica. Next base: position 75,904,438 of record CM051260.1, on the reverse strand, counting down.
GAAGCGTCATTTTATATAATCAAAAATAGTAATCGGCCCTAAATACTGATCCCTGGGGGAGACTCAACTATCATCACACAACAATGTGGCTTGACAGGTGCCCATTTACTTCAACCTGGAATTTTTTGACCATGCAAGTAAGATTTTTATTAGCTCTATAGGCCTTTAGCCTCTAATACCTGCATTATTAATTATTCTCCAATAAAATCTTCATTGGTTTAGCGCACCAAATGCCTGTTTTTATATCATAGAAAAGAGTATTGATACATGATTTTCATCATTTAATAGAATCATAATCTCCAAAATTAGCGTTGCAATAGCTGTTCAGTAGAATAACCTGACCCTGAATCCAACTGATTTTTAGTGAAATAAAGTCTTTTATCAAAATATGAGACAATTCTTTTTTGAATAATTTTTTCAATAACCTAGATATAGGGAAAGAATAGCTATTTCGCGCGATAGTTATCTTATATCTGGTCTTATCACCTTCCCCTTCCCTATGAATTGGAATAACTTGTGCAGAATTACCATACTTCCAGAAAGATCCCTCATGACATAGATGCATTTAAAATATGAAGCAATGGAGACATGAATTACAAAGCCATACACAAGTGTCTTTCAGAATATTTGTGGAGAGCCCAGCTAGACTCTAGAGAATTACCACTCTTTAGATTCTAAATTACTTTTCTGGAACATCACCAAAAGTGAGCAAAGGGGAGGCCAGGTACATACTGAGAATTGTTTTGGATGGCGGGAGATATTCTTTATATAAAATAGAAAGGACTGGATTAGATTCAGGAGCTTTCCAGGTCCTTAACATTAGAACTATATCTGAGAAAAACAACGACATACAAATATTCTGTGCAACAAACATCCTTCCTCTTAAACTCGAACACCATTTTCATTTTATGATAACTTCCAGGCTGTGGGGATGTGTTAAGTATTGTTTGCCAATTTGTCCTTATTTAAAGTTCCTATGTAGTCTCAAGGAGAAATCAGATTTTTTAATTGCATTTTTCAATAGATGACAATTTTTTTGCACTTGTTCTGAGGAGTTTTAACTAGACAAATTTTTATAATTTTTGAATCTCTGTACCATTATGGAGGCTCGAGGCGGTACTGTCATTTTATACTTATACAGTTCTATTTTTTTTCCTTGATAGATTTTCGTGAAGTGAGATGGACTTAGCCAAGGTGTTTGGGTAAGGTTGTTTTTCTGATGTGTAGGTTTAAATGGGGCAATGATGGTCCAGTTTTTAATTCCAAAATTTTGATAAAAAATATATGCTGAGCCTAACAGCTACTTTACAGGCCTCCTGCTTGAGGGTCCAGGGGGCAATAACTGTATTTTTTCCATGGTTTTCCAGCAGCACAGCTTAGGTAGCCTTGCCTAGACATAATGCACAGCCTTGGTGACTTTTCTATTGAAGTAACTTAGGATTCACAGTCTCAAAGGCTCCAGAAATGGCATACTTTTCCTTGCCTACCTCTCCCATTTAAATCAAGTGATAATGACAGAGCTTCTACAGGTTATTGGCATATATGGCAATGATGAATGAGGAAACTTGTATGGTGCAATTAAATGAGGATAAAACACTGTATTTTCAAGAAACTGCACAGTTTGGCTACATCAATTTGTGCAAGAGAAAAAGGACTACCAAGTGGAAAAACAAGGCATGTTTGAAACAATTATCTATTTCTACAACATATTTATACTTCCAGTTGCAGGATAGTGAAGTCAATCTATGAAAAATATTCAGGTTTTAAAAAAAAAAAAAAAAATTAAAAAAAACAAATTATTTTTGATCTGTCCACTTTTCAAACCAAAAATATTTCACCTTTATTGTCAA